>VZRN01005010.1:1326829-1420396 GCA_013397935.1 Dasyornis broadbenti | reverse complement strand
TTTTGCTGTCTGCTACATGACTAATATAGGAACAGCTTAATCAAATGGGGTAATCTATAATTTATGAAAGTCGTGAGCAAAATCTTTGTGTGGAAATTAATTTCTTGGTTTTTCTTACATGCATTAGTTTGCCCAGGGGACTTGATTGAATGTGCAGCATGTATTACATTCATACATAATTATTATTTTATTCTCATTCTCCTGTGGGGAAGATGAGAGCACTGAGCAAACATCCACAAAGCTCTCACTCGGACATGAAATTTATACTCTCGCAAGAGTAGATGCTAAATATTTACCTGATCCCATAATAAAACTGTTGAAACTAACTCCCTGGTTACTCAGCTGAGTTCTGAAGTCAAACTGCTTTGATGACTCTCTCAAGTTATTCATCACTTATTGCTCCTCATCAGTTTATAACTGAAAAGAATTAATATATTATGCAGATTGCTTATTTTTATGTGATTAAGATATCTTCTCCTGGATGAACAGTGCTGCTATTCCTAATGCAACTGTCTCTACGTGTTCATTCTCAAAAATAAACAAAACCAGATTGTTGTCTCTATTTTAAAGCTTACGAGAAATGTAACCAATGCAAAAAAGTTTCAGGAACTGTCGGTATTATTACTAGTCTTCAAAGACTGAAATTGCATCATCCTCTCATTTGCTTTTGTTAACTAACTCTGAATCTCTCAGATATTAATATCAATACTTCTACTATGTTTTCCCAGTAAAAGAAAATGGATAATCATGATCCAAACAAATAGACTGTCTGTCTAGTATTGACTGTAATAGATTTGATTATATGCCATAATTAGTAGGAATGCTAATATTTGCTAGGTGTGACATAATGCTGTAATAATAATGGCATCTGCTTTAAATATTTTCCAGATACTAGAAACAAAACTCTTGTAGGCATTTTCTTTCTGTACAGTACAATTATGATTATGCCCCGTTTTTTGACTGCAGCTCTGAATTTGTAATCAGGTATCAAGCTGTGAGTAAACTTAACCCATTCATTAGAAGTATGTGCATCTAGAGAACAGCCAGTCCTGTTGGATTACTAGAATTTCTACTGGATATGTTACAAAGAGGCTAAACCATAAAATAACCGTTTCATAATCAGACAATATCTTTCTGTGGTAATAATTTTGATAAAATGTCTGTTTTACTAAAATGTTGAGTCCATCTCTTGTTCATACAGGCAAGCAATAAAGGCTCCAGAATAAGTAGTTTGTCTTGCATAAAACACTGCTACAAATAAGTATAGCTGCTTGTGGATGGAGTCTGACTTTTCGCAGAAATTGCTTTGCCGTATAGTTCCTGCTGGATTTGCATTCTTTTTTTCTTTTTTTTTTTCCCAAGAATCATTATAATTTTAAAATGAGCATATTAAACTCATGCAGAATATTCATACTAGTGAGAGCCTAAAGAATTAGTTATAAGTCTAATAGATTAGAAGTGGTCTTGTAGCAGTTATAGGTTGCTCTTTAAAACATGAAAGAAAAAGAGATAACTATGCCATCATTGGAAATCATTAGTAATAGTAATAGTGTCTAGATATGTGCATTAGACTTAATATCGTCTCTGTATCTCTCCAGCTTCATTTTCTCAAAAAGAACTGCTTATTTCAGAATTTCTGCTGGTAGTGAGCATTTGCTAGTGATAAGACTCTTTCAAAAAATGACTGTTTCTCCATTGAGGAACGTATCATTTCCTGTTCAATATCATATTTCTCCCAGATTCTGATTTCATAGATCTTTTGCAGAACAATACAGTGCTACTTAAAACTAAAATAAATGTGATCAAATCCATTTCTGCTACTAGTACATTGAACAGAACAGGTTCACTCTACTTGTTTTATCCTTTTCTCTAGGCAGCAATATTAAAATTTCTGACTGCTCTGGTATTTATTTCTGTTGTGTTTAACATGACATCTTCCTTTAAACAAAATGCAGCTAGAGAAAGGCTAAGGCCTAGATTCTTTACACTATTTACATGTGACAATGCTCCCTAAGCTTTGTGGCTCCCTGTGCCTGTGGGATTGGGATGGAGTCATGAGGGAGGAACTTGAATTCTGTGGAGCCTAAATAAGCAGACGTAAGCATCAAAGTATGGGACTAACCAGAGACAAAATACTGACAAGGTATTGAGATGAATACAGGCAGAATCTTTTGGCCTAGAAATATCTGAAATAAGAAAATACATGTATGTCATAATGAGGGGAGAGCTTAACACACAATCCTTGTATCGTACTTCAGCACATGATATGATTAGTTGGAGGATGCAGAATGGTTTGACAGCAGACAAAGAAAGTGAAGAGAGGTTCAGCTTTTCTCCTGCTTCTTATGTAAACTTCAGGTGATGAAGCAGCCAGATGGTGTTTTTCTGTATAACTTTCACTGTAAGCACATAAGTAGTTTTGGGGCCACATGGTGCTTGACCAAGATGACACATACATTTTGGGGCTGACCACAGATTTGAACTCGGCCTCTCCAATTCTGCATCAAACTTACTTTCCAGTTAAATCAATCTTCCTTCCTACATTATGTTGAATGGATTTAAAGATAATGCACAAAATGTTTATGATGCATTTTAGCGTTCGTGAGTCTGCAGATTTCTGTTGTGCATCAAATTAAAGGCAGGTGGCAATTCTTGATGAGAAATTGAGTTAAAACCTAACCAAATTTCTTCTAAGAAATTGGAAAGAATAAAACTCCTTGGAGGAATATATATCAGATGCTACTTGCTTAATCCTTGATATCTTCCTGAAAGGATAGTTCAAATGAGCTAACTAATATAAGGTTTTAGTAAACAGGTCTTCATTCATTCCCTGAAAATGCCACCAGGGGATTGGATTAGATGATATTAACTGTTTTTAAAAAGGAGGGTACAGAAAAGAAACTAATATTGAATAGAGACCTAGATTAGGAGAGATATGAAGAGGATTGGGTTACACCAGAAGGAAAATACTTAATCTATGCAGTGAATGTGTTCTATTTTTCCTGCCATAATATTAAAAAAAAAAAGATTAAAAACTAACATAAGGAGGAGCCTTACCTGAGCAATCCTAAAAGAAAATAACAACTATTTTTATAAGACCTGTTAATTTAGATGAATGCTTAATGGAATAATCCTTCATTTATAACTGTAGAATAAATGTATTTTATATTTCCCATTTCTAAGAACTTTTAGCTGAGAATTATATATATATATAAAAAAAACATAGCTATAACATTTTTTTCAGACTTTTTAGATCAAATCTTTACTTGAATATATGCAACAAAATTTTCACTTGCACTTAAGTCTTGCAATTTCAGTTACATAAAATTCTCAGTTTTGAGGAATAAGATTACATTCTGTGGAACTTACTTATGAAACTATAATGAAAATAAAACGATGGAAATTTGCTTATTCCTAACCAAGCCATTCTGTAATTCTATTCTTTGATTATTAGGCTATGGTTTGTGCTTTAGCATCAGACCTCTAAAATTGTTAGTTAAGATAACATTCTGAAGAATCAGTAAAATGGGCCATTATGTTATTATGAGACTAAGAAATTCAGACATTTTATCACAACTAAAGTTATATTAAATAATGTATGTAATATTTATATAGCTATAAACAAGAGACTTATTCATTAGAAGATTCTCAGTGAAGCTAAAGCCAGCTTGATTGTTTAGCACCTCTAGAACTCCTCCCATGTGTGCTTGTGTGTTCAAGTGAGTGTCCCACCTCTGTGGTGGGACCAAGCCTGGTGATCAATATTCAGACTGGCAGCAGAAGAAGCAGCAAGGCTTCTCAGGTCCTCCTTTCCATCTCAGTTGACTGTGGCAGGAGCAATAGGTTTTGATTCTGTCTCAGAGGACATATCCAGACAGAAATATCTACCTAGTCAGGCTCTATTAATTGGTTGTCCTTTGTCAGCTGCCTAATTATTGCTTAGGAAAATGTAGAAGCCCTCAGAAGTATCTTCCAGGCCAGCTTCTGCCCACAGCCTGTAAGCTGGGCTTAATATTGCTAAGTGTAAGGTACCCTAAATTAACTGCACACCAATTTTGTGAAATTTGGCATATTTATTTTTTAAAAAAGAAACATAAATTAGCCAAAACAGAAACCAAAGAAACCTATGCAGGTGGTTTGTTATTAGGTTTAGGGCAAAAGAGAGAGATTAACTATCACAGTCTACTTTCTGATTTATAGGAAAAACAAACCAATAATGCCTCTGCATTTTACATTAGCAGCAATTTTGGTGGGGTTTTTTCAGTAGAATACTCATAAAAGTATATATTTTTCTTATTAGAAATAATGCTGGTGAATAAACTCAGTGGTCCAGTGCCCATTAGAACAACATTTTTCCACTGAGGGAGAGGGAGAAGAGATTTTAATCTCATAGTATAAATAAGTGCTTAGACATGAAAAACATGATGTGTTTGTAATTGCGCCTAGGATTTTAAAGCCTTTACAATTACCTGCAAGGGCTCTTAGATCAAGCATTTAAACTGAACTGACATGCTATAACAAAAGCAGACAATTTCTCTATGGTATTATAGACTTCAGACCTATGGAGATAATTTTTTGCCTGGGAAAAAAAATCTGATTCTTATTTCTTGACAAGGTAACTGTTGCTTGTACATACGTCTATTGCATTTATCTGTTGCCATGCATTCAGCCGAAAATGTCTCTATTTTTCTCTCATTGTGATAAGCTTCATTGTTAAGTCAGGCTTGTTAGAGGGCAAGAGTTAATTTCACTTCAGCTTTCTATTTTGGCACCAAATTGTTGCTCTATTAGCCAGAATGTTTTTAATCCAGGCAGCACCTTTCAATGGTCCTCCTTACATTTTTTCATGTCACAACATTGCGATTGTTGTGATTTATCTGCATGACACTCTATGGATTTCATATAATCAGTGTTAGCTTTTGTAGATCATTGTTCAGAGATTGATTCAAACAAGTTTGTAGAAGGATTTATTTGGTTTATTTATATCTGTTCATCCTTATTTTCTCACAGATTTACATGGTTATTTCTAAGGCAACGTTGTGAAAAGAGATTCAGAAATATTGACTCAACTGTGATTGATAGATTAACTACTGCTTGCTATACTGTAATTGCAGGGGAAATACATTCAGAGTTTTTGAGCAGAACTGGTGCATAATATGTAACATAAAATTGTTTGATTTTCAAAGTTTAAATCATTAAATAGCTGCTGCATTAAATACGTTATATGGAAAGTTATCATCTAATGGGAAGATATATTCCATGTTGAAGTACCATGCAAAATTTTCTTTACTTTGTTCATTTCAGACAGTTAAAGAACAAACAAACAAACAAACAAGAGCAATTAGTCTTAAATAAATATCGATCAATTCATACGTGATATGAGTCAAATAACAATGCTATCTTACTCTCAGTGTCATTTCACTCAGCTTCACAATTTTTAAGGGCTTCTAATTTTTCCACTCAAAATATTTGCTTCCTATGTAAAGATGTTACTGATCTGTTCTGCTGGATTTCTATTAAATGTTGGATTCCTTTCAGATCAAATTCCTTAAACTGAAGAGACTGAAAAGTTTTCTAGACATTTTAAAGCTGATAGTGCTTTAGTCAATTTGTACACAAGCACAAGGACTGTCTTTGATATATTTTATCTGTTAACTTCCTATTCTGCAAAAGAAAGCTGGAAATTCACTGATAGTTTTAGTGAAAGTAGCTGTTATTTTCACCTATCTTTTCATTTTCTAGTAAAAGAAGAATACCAACCTACAGAGAATTCTGGGGGAAAGAAGAAATCCAACTCCTATAATGTTTCTTTTCACTTCAACATGAAAGTCAATATGTGCTCTTTTTCTCTTTTATATCAAGGGGTTGATCTGCCTTTTCAATAGCACAATTTCTACAGTTTTTACAGTACTATATACCTTTTTCTGTCAGACTGTTCCTCTGTGGTTGCTCAATAAACTCCAGCAAGATGCTAACTTGGTGCTATTACACAAATTGACCTTCTCAAAATCATAAACAAAATTACTCCTTTCTCAGATTCAACACTATCCTTTGCAGAATTTACTGACGTTTCATTCTCCTTCATCCTAAGAGTCTAGTTACCTTTTAAAATTATATTTTGTGCTAATACTATGATAAGATCTCTCCTGCATGGTATGGTGCCCATTGTATTTAATTTATTCATCTGAAGCATTGCTCAAGGGGCCATTAGGTATAACATCAGTTCTTTTATTAATTCCTGATTCTTTGATTCAGGACTTCCACAAATAAAAAGTATTTCAGCATACTCACTTTCCTATGGTGGCTTCTTGTTTTCACTCAAGATCAGTCACAGCATTGAAGGTTAACTACTCCAGTGTTTAGGCAAATAACCCCCTGACATGTATTTTGCATGTTTAGTATTGACAGTACTTACTTGGGCTTGTCATGCCAATTTTTCACACTTTTACATTGTTGGCTGTCAGCGTGTTTCAAATGTTTGATGTTTCACTGACCATATGACAATTAGTCAGAAAATGGCAGAAAATAAATTATGACTTTTACTCTGTGGCTGTAACTCACTCTCTTTCATCTGCTTACGTAGTAGCAACCTTGTGGATCTTATTTGTGCAGTCTTACTTTGGGTGTTCTGAAAACCTTTGTTTCATTGTTCTTGCCTCCTAGAAACTCCTTTATATCTGTCTTACTGACTCTATCTTCCTTTCAAATTTTGTAGAATATATTCTTCTCCATCTCTTGTGTCTTAATGTTTTTCTTTCTCTGCTATTGTTTGTTATTTGACTATGTAACTATTATTTATCTCTGTGGTACATTTCCTAATGCAGTTTGTATGAAATGCACTCTGCAAAGTATAGTTGCATTGTATCATTTCATAAAAGTACACAGTAGTTTCAGGAGTTTTCTTTGAACAGTATAATTATGTTTTGAAAGAAGTAAAGTTCCTGATTTAAGTGCATAATGCTACTATTTGATGTTAGAAATACATTTGAACACACAGAATTTTGTCCTTGAAAAATATGCTTTATCCTCTTTTAATGCTATAAGTCACTTTCATGTATTATTTAAACCTAACAGATGTATACCTATGGGCTCATTTATTTTATCCTACCAAAGTACAAGCAGTAAAGGAAAATGCAGTTGCTAATCACTGTAGTGTGAAATACTTCTTAAAAAGTCTGTGCCTCTGTTGAAATAGGTAGTTTATTGTCCTAGAATATGAGAGAAAGGAAAAGAAAGGAAGAGAGAAAGAAAGGAAGAGAAAGTTTTCAGTGAAGGAGTTGAGGAATGTGTAGAACTTTAAAAAGTGAAGTGTTTGCAGGCTTAAAAAGCAGAACTGGAACCTGTAAGCATTGCTTTACAAAAGATTTGAGGGGCTTGAACAGTGCTTTATCTTGTCTTGGCAGAACTGCTACTTTTATTACAAACTTTACTGATTTTACTGAAGAAAGTGACAGTTGTAGCTACAGAAATCTTAGGTCAGGATGAAGAGTAAATTGACTTAAAAATAGGAAACTAGATTTCTAAACAGGACAGACATATAAGCCACATAGCTGTTTAAATGATTTAAGCATAAGCCAAATCCTTGGGGCAGAGGGTAAAGAGTTTCACATAGAAAAAACAAAAAAAGGGGTTTTCTGCATCAATGAATCCTATATGATAAATTGCTATGGTTCTTTAAGTGAGGGGAAAAAAAAAAAGTACCAAAGCCAAATATTGCTCCTGGACCCCTACAAAACTCCTAGGTTTTTAACAGGGAACAAGTGGCTTTACATTTTGTGCATGTCTAAAATATCTTCTCTGTAAGTCCATGTTGTTTCTACTCTAGTTTTAATTGGGTAGAACGTATGGGAAAAATCTGAGCGCTATATCAAAGAAGAAAGTACTTAGAACTCCAGTGATGCTATTTGATGATAAGAAATCTGTCTTGTTTTTTTTTTTTTTACTGGAAGGAGCCTTTAGATCAATTTCTCCCTCCTTTGAGAGTAGTTGATTTCTGGCGGGGGCTACAAAGTGTTTTCTTTGTGTTGTTGTATGTGCTTCTAAATGCTAGTTGATTATATGATCAGTGGCCATAAAGTATTCATTAGCCATTTTCAGCTCCTGTGGGAATGAATTATAATATTTTAATTTTATGGTAATTATAGACAAATAGTAAGTTTGGGCCAGAAAAGTTTTAGAAGGAGGCTCCTTTACTGAGAGAGAAAATGCAAAGGCCAGATACAGTATTAAATGAAATTTTTAAAATTATATCATGTTTTTGCCTCCAGAATGACTGGCAGAAATTAAAAAACCAATTTGGTGATGTGCCAGAACTCCTACACAATAAATACTTGTCATGATTCCTGACACGACATTCCAGAAATACTGGATAAAAAGACATGTTAGTAGAAATACAGAAAAACTGCATCTAGATTATGCATCTATATTTTTTTAAGGTCCCAGATACTCTATTGCATCGTAAAACAGGAGCTCAAATATAAATGTCAACTTGAGCTGGCTAATGTTTATTTTAAAAGTTTACTTCTACCTTTATATTCAGAAGACAGAAAAAACCAGCATTTTGGCTCATAGTCATGACACAGTCCAGTCATCTTCTGGTCAATATTTTCCTCATACTCTGGTTATCCAGGCCTTTTGCTCTAATTCCTTTGAACTACAGTGGTGTAATTAATAAGGTAACATAAAATTCTCTTGGCTGGAATGTACTGATGATACTACTCAATGGAAAAAAATTTGATGAAAGTCTGTCCTAGGAATATACACAGGTATCTTGAGATCTTTGAATAAAACAAGAAAACTTTTAATAAGGTGAAAAACAACCTACCTGCCATTAGTAGTTTTGAATGCACAGCATTTTACTTTTAGGACAATTATTCTTTCTTGCAGGTTTTGAGAACTGTGAATGGTTAATTATCAGAGCAAGCACTGTGCTATCCAGCAGTGCATTGGAATATTCATGCTATAGTCCCTTCTGTCTGTGTTTCTAAGGTTTTTAATCTGGACCTTAGAAATCCTGAGCAAGGATACTATTAATTGAAGACTTTGTTTTTGCTAAATTTTCCAAGACATATCTTGTTAGAATTATACACAAATTAAATCACTCTGTGGGAACCAAGGAAAAGATTGTCATGGATTACAGTCAGAACAACCCAGTAAAACCACTTAGCTGATGCATCTTGCATTATAGAAAATAAATAGTTTTGCTACATGAATATTTCATAAGTGAGATCTTCTCCTGTTTAGCATTTCTTTACTTGCTTTTTTTTTTTTTTTTTAGGACAATTTTCATCTAATTATTTCAAGATATAGAAAGCTTCTAAATCTTCACATAATTGCTCCTTAGTAGTTAATTTTCTTCTGAGTTAAAAGTATGTATCTTATTTTGATCCTGAATTTGTCTAGCTTCACCTTGGAGCTTTCAGTTGTCAGTACTAGTTTTCTACCTAAAGCAAAAAGAAAATCCTCTTGAAAAATTTCTTCATTGTGCACACAAGAAGGTTCTGTGAATACACAGGTATAATTTATTAAACTCATGTTGTTCTTTCTAAACTTTTTCAATTCATCAATGTTATTTTTTTCTAAAAGTAAACTTAGACACGTGATTTTTGCCTTTACTAGTGACAGAAATTGTGATAGAGGCTTTGTGTTAACCTGAGAGTGCAGTGTCTCAGGGCAGGTCTGGGCTTGCCTTGGCTTGACCTTTTTGTACCCGGGATAACAGTTGGCAGTGGCCATGTGTGGAGTGGTGCCTGCCCTGAATGAATTTCCTCTTGGTAAATCCTGCAGACTGTGAAGCCCCCATGTAACAAACAGTAGCTCTTTGTGTGACCTGCAGCTATAGATGACTTGTGCAACTTTCAACATTCAGCCTGGGAATAGAGAAAAAGGACTGTGCTTGGAAATGTATAAAAGTAGCCACAAGGGTCTCCAGTGCTGATGATGGAGCTTTGTCACCATAAACAGAAAACTCCTCCTAGCTAAGACCTTACCATTACTCTCTTTCCCCCTGTTCTTGTCAAGGAAAACTAAAATGTCAGCAGACAACCTGAACAGATAGGAGGGAAGGTAAACAAAATTATCAGGAAGAAGAAGAAGTGGTAGGAAGTTTCGAGTTACAAACTTAACTTTATTATTCATAGATTTTTTTTTTCTGTACTAATTAGAAAATTTGAATTATTATACTGTTAGTATTAGCTGGACTGACAAGGAATTTTTACTTCTACTTGTCAGATGTGTTCTTTCTTGCTCATGACAAGATTTTGAGTGTAGTAGACAGAACTAGGAACATGACTATAAGTAAAGGATTCACTAATCCTGTATGATTAAATACACTGTTTCCTTTTTACAGTCTTCTGTTATATACATGGGACTCATATTTCCTTTCTTACACAAAACATCAGTTTTCAAGTCTAGACTTCTCAATTATTGGATTCCACAGTACTTTCCTTTTAACTAAAGATTTTTTTCCAAGAACTTGCATTTAAGTATATTAGAATGTAAATTGACAATCTTCTCAGCTAATTTTTTCAATACTCTTGGATACAATTTACCTCAACCTAAAAAGTTCAGAAAGTCACTATAATAGTTGCTACTTCACATCACTGAAGCTGTTACTCAGTAGAATATATTTGGTTGTTGTTTAGCATGAGTGATTCTGCTTCTGTGTAAACAGTGAAGAATAATGGTAATTCAACAATTCACATTTTTCTGTATTATAGTTTAGTTTCACCCTTCTGATCAGGTGTCAGATGTTCAATACCACTAAGGTTTCATTTACCGCAGTATATCTTCCTAAATTTATTAAGAATAGCTTGTTCGTTTGTTTTTAATTGATGTCCTTAACTTCATATTAGCGCAGGTAATATTTAACACAGCCTTGTGCTCTCTCCTAACAATTATGGAAGCATTCTGAGTCTTCCATATGAATACATTTTTCTGTATTCCTTGGGAGTGACCTGTGATGCAAGATGCAAACTCTCCTTCACCTCTTACCCTAAATAATCTTGTAAATACTTGCTTGATGCTTAGATGAGTTCATGATTTTCTTCCCAGTTTAGAATCAGGTCTTTTTAAGTCACAGTGTGTATTTAGTCACAGTGGTATTATACTACCAGTTGAGACTGTAAAGCCTTTGCTAGAAGCTCATGAAATTGTGCTATAATCACTCATACTTAAGAAAAATCATCAGTTTCAGCACAGGGACACATATATCTTTCAACCTGCTGTCTTATGTGGGACTGCCTTAAGCAATGTGTTTCTGCTAGCAAGTTCTTACACAGAATTCATAGGAACATTAAGGCTGTTTTACCAGTGGCAGCTTTAGACCTCCAGCATATGTCATACAGGTTGAAATACCACAAAATGACAGATTTTTTTTCTACAAATATATTATAGGTTTTGCAGCTTTGTATGGCACTACTTTTTCCCAAAGCCTCAAGCAGTAGCTAAGCAAGATGCCTGTGGGTATTTTGAAACTGCCTGTGGGTAGATAATGGCAATTTTAATATCCATAGAGCTCAGCTGAAACAGAAAGTAAAGAAAATGTACAATGGGATTTGTCTGCATGAGTTAAATCAATGGATGATCATTACACTCTACAAAACCTCAGAGCAGTGAAAACTATTAAACATATAGGTTTCTACATGTGTATTTTTTGAATGAAGTAGTAATATGCTTCCTTATTTATAGTGCTCTAGGAAAAAAAAAAGGCAAATCTTATGGAAACAAAGCACCTTCCAATTTAATCTGTATTGGTATTTAACTTTGTGCAAGAATTTAGATGATATCAGTGACAAAATATATTACATTATTCACGTCTAAAGGAGTAAGATAGAAGCCTAGCAAGCGGCAAATTGCAGTAACAGCAAAAACTATATGCAATAAACAAAGAACAAAGGAATAATTGAGAATTAATAGATTTCTTTGTCTCAACTAAAAGGTAAAGTTAAGATATGCTCAGTGAAATTCTGCCATTGTCAACTTGCTGAACTCAGGACTTCAGCATGTTGCCCATTCTCTCTTAGTAATTAGGTGTAATATTTTTTGCTTTTTCTTGTTCTATGAGAACTACATCCTGGAATTTGAAGACAAAATTGGATCTAAAGTAGTATGTGTTATGTGTAAGCAATTGTGATAAAATCCTTAAAATTTTCTTACTAAATGTATCCATTTGAAGCAGAGCACATCCTTTAAAGGTTAGTGGATACAAAGCTATAGTTGTCAGCATGTTCACTTGCGAGGTTTTTTCCCTGTCTGTTTGAGAGTCTTTGTTTGTCAGCTTGCAGTGATCCTTGATAGCATAATTTCCAATATGGAAACATTTAGCAAACCTGATGATTGTCTTACTGTGTTTTCAATACACAAGTGATGAGAAGAGTGTATATACCAACCACTGATAGATAATATACAGCGGTATCACTAGGGGAATCACAGTTCTCAGTGTTATGTATGCTAAAATTTCCTTATCAGAAATATTCTCATTGTATTTGCAGTCAATCCTGTGATCTGTAAAGACTCTCTGGGATCCAGTGCTGCTTTGAACTGCTTGTCCTCTCAACCGCCTCTTTCTTTGCCCTCACATCTCCTTCTCTTAACACTGGCTGAGCTGCTTCCGAGCAAAATGTTAGAGTAGAGAACAGGACACACAGAGACCCAGTCTGACTCATTAGGGAAGCAGTGAAGTCTTCTGAAGGAGGCCTTTTAGCTGCTTACAGCCCTGTGCACTCCAAGACCATGTCAGCACTTTGTGTAGCTCCTAATTAAAGCATTCAGCTGTGATTCCCCTGTCTCATTGCCCAGGCTCCATTCACTGGTGGATTTAATCTCCAGCCTGTCCTGCAAACAGAGCTGGTGGAACTGGGCAATTTTTTTTTTGAGAGCTGAAGGTCTTTACAGATCTTTTTTTTTTTGTATAGGCAACACTTTCCATCACCACTTTGCAGTTGTCTCTACAATGAAGTGTCCCACAGGGGAATATAGTGATCTCCATGTTCATGTTATAGCAATCAGTTGGAAAATAGAGGCTTAGAAAGGTGGAAAACATTCCTGAAATCCAGCAGGCCTCTTTTCCCAAAAGGTTTAGCAGTGTTTTTATTGGACATGTGTTCACATGAATGTCACAAAACATTTAAACAGAATTGCCATCATTTATAGAAGTTTTCTTTCCAGTATTTCTTAGTATGACATTACTTTTCCAGAGTAAGGAATAAAACCACAATAGCAATGCAATGATGTTCAGTTCAGACTGTTAGCATAAGAAAACACTCCTTTTAGACAAATGAATTTTTCTGTTACTAGACTGACACATATCTAGATTCTGTTTTGTTGATTTTTCTGAAAATGTGTTCCTTCTGTTACATATTTCCACATTCAACCACATTATTGTTGTTGATTTTGAGATTCCCAAAGAGTTCATCAAAATTTTCATACAGTCTCTGTCTAATTACTACCATCTTATATTAATTCATATGAATTGTAGCATAGCATGGTCTTTGCACAATAACAGTTGTGCTATTGGTTTCTAAATTGTATAAACCATGACTGAAAACTCACATCCAGTCATTAGATAAGCAATGGTTTTTCAATTTAACCTACAAAAATAATGTATTGGTAGCTTATAGATAACACAATGTAAATATAGATGATATATTTGTAACTTAAGCTGTTTGCCATTTTCTTACCACCTGTTGCAGGTGGTACTAGCAGATACTCCTTCTATGTGTCCCATCACTTTTGCTGCCCAAGGAATTTGGGCAGTA
The DNA here is from genome assembly GCA_013397935.1 of Dasyornis broadbenti. Taxonomy (NCBI): domain Eukaryota; kingdom Metazoa; phylum Chordata; class Aves; order Passeriformes; family Dasyornithidae; genus Dasyornis; species Dasyornis broadbenti. The sequence goes on along the minus strand of VZRN01005010.1, from coordinate 1,406,639 downwards.
GTGTGATATAAATGGCATCATATGTCAGAGTTCAGAACCGTCTTCTTTTGCCATAGTTAGATGAAGGTATGTACTTTTTGTGTTGTAAATATAACTGGATTAATACTAAGTTATGATCCAAAATATTCTGAGCCAGATCTTTAGTTATATTCTGAGGGAACGTAATTTAAATTTTTGCCAATTCAAACAGAGTTTAATGGAGAGAAACAATTACAGAAAACCTAAAACCCCTTCCCTTTGACTCCAACTCACTCCTCACTGCCAAGCAGTGTGCTGCCCTTTCTTAGATGCACTTTCCCCAAGGTGCCTGCCCACGGCTGAGTTCCACACTGGGGCCACTGGAGCTGGGGCAGCCTTGGCACCTCCTCTCCTCATGGACGCTGCAGAGCCAGCAGACCCCCATGCTGGCATCTGGGCACCTGTAGTGGGTGCAAAAACAGGGCTGGATCCTGTTCTGACATACTGTGGAATATCCTGGGCTAATGCTTTTCAGGTCAGCAGTATAATCCAGGGATAAGTGAGGAGAAAATCTTTCTTGTCTCACTAGAAAATTCTGAGACTGTGAGTGGAAACCTGTAGTTTTTGAAGATCCTGTTGCTGGGGACTTATATTGATTTGATAGCAGACTGTGAGGGTAGGAAATAGGCAAGCAGAATGGCTGTAATTCATGAAAGATGAATCAGTATGGATTTTTAAAGTAGACTTCAGCCTCTGATATGTTTTTACTACGTTTTCTTCATCTGTTTTCTGCTTACTTGAGAATCTGGGGAAAAAAAATCTATTGACACCCATACCTGAAAAGCTGGTTGTCAGAACTACGTTACTGAATCATATTACTACGAAAAGCTTTAAAATCTTCCCCAAGAGAAAGACACTAGTGAAGCTAGCATCAGTAAGAGCAAAAGCAAGAATTAAAGCTCAAAAATCAAAATGAGGGTTACTACTTCATGATACAAACAAAAGCTAAATTACCCTGCCTGAAGGTCAAAACAAGGTTGAATAATAATTAATTTCTGGTAGTACTTAACAGTCTGCAAATGTCAAGAGGAAAATTAAAAACCAATCTTTACTTCACCTGACAGAACAGTGCATGGCTTCCACAGAAAATTTACAAAAGTTGTCTGGTGATAACTGCATTATTTTTTACATTGTCCTTTGTGGTGCCTTACTTTGAGTGGTTTATCATCCTTGCCCATTACTTGCCGTTTCTACCAGTTTAATTTGTATTCATGGCAAAAGCTTGTGCAGGGGGTGGTAGACACTTTTTCCTTTCCTTTTTTTGATTTCTTTTGTTTTGTTTTAATCACCTGTACACAGCGCAATTCTTCTTGTTCCTATCTGATACAGTAAAGAAAATACAGCCAAAGGCAAGGGCATCAACCACCCTTTTGAAGGTCTCAGGTAAACTATTATTTATATGACTTCAGGGAGTCTGCTTCATATTTTAAAGGGCAGAATAACTAAGCTGAGAAACAGGCTTATGAAAATACATCATCCATTAACCTTATCTGCTTTCATGGCATGGGGATGAAAAGGCTTACTGAAACCTGAGGAAGTGCTGTAGGAGAGCAGAGCTCTGTGATCCCAAGTAGTATTTTTCGCCCCATATCGTTTCACTTTGGATGTGTTTCCTCTTTGAAAAATAAAAAGAGTCATAAAAGATTAAGATAACTATCACAAATGATGTTATTTAGAATAGCCTTCAAGTGTCAAGGTAGCATTTTCAAAAATTCTTGCAACTTTGTCTGCTTAAGTTTTTGTGTGTGCACAGTAAGCTTTCTTTCTAATGGAATAGTATCTACAGTGGCTGAAGGTATCTTTCCATCATAAAAGTGTTGTCTGTCAGAAGCACTTAGATGACCTCAGAAGTGTTTTTCAATCTAACTGATTTTGTGATTCTGTCCTTCGTGAAGATAGTTGTTAAAAGTAGCCTTCGTGAAAAAATTTATTGTGGACAAAGCACTGCTTTCTCTAATTTTTGCTCGAAATGGAGTTACAGCCTGATTTTTCTGAGATATCTTTCCACACTCTTTTCACAATTGCTACCACCAATCCTATTTAGAGGCCAGGTTCTTGTGCCTTAGAAGTTAAACAGTGTGTGCACTGGGGGATTACAAATGAATGCAGAATTTGCTAAAAGCAACCTGCAAAAAAATGGGTGGTTAACAGCATTCTGAGTCCATTTGTTAGTCAAATCAAGCAGAAATAGTAACTCCCTCAGTAATGCAGCCAGCTAATCTAATTAAATGTCTCTCAGCCCATCATTTGTCTTTATAATGATCTTGGTGGTTTTAAGCAATAACTGCATCATACTTTTATGATTGAATTAATGCTGATAACCTGTGGATGACATTTGTAATGCTGAAAATAAAATATCCAGATTTCATCATCTTCATATTTACTGAAATAAAGGTATGTTATCATCTATCCATTCCTCCTCTATGATTTAAAAATTACATGTGTCAAATCTGTACTGTACAATCTCTCCTGTTTTACCCAGCCTAACCTGTGTTCATAAATGAGAACTAGATGATGTATATATTTTATTTCACTTAGTTTATTAAAGTGGTAAAATCCACCTGATCTTGTGAAACTCAGAGCTTCTCATATTTTATTTCTAAATCTGATTAAAATGGTAACTATTCTGGTAACTATTCTGGTAACTATTTCTGTGATCTGCCCTCAGGCTAGTACATATTGTCCATATGAAAGACCTTTGATGATGTTTAAAAGCTTTAAATTTTAAAAATTTTAAATGCAGAAGTCATTTTTATCCCTGCTAGTCCTGAGCAGATTAGTACTCATTAACATGTAGTTATTTTCAATTACTAAAATTTCTGAGAGTGCTTTAGATGAGAGGAGAAAATACAAATTTCTTATAAACAATTGACATTTTTCATCATCTGTCAGATAGGTGGTTTATAGCAAGAGAGTACATTTTCCTTTCTCAAGTCATTCACCATAATAATTTTTCCCCAAAAGTTACCTGCAATTCCCTCTCTTGCACATTTCCATTCTAATCTCTTTCTAGTCTGGTCCAGTCAGATGTGTTTTCACACCAAATCTGATAATCTTTTTTAGGTAATTTCCAGTTAGTTTCCATGGACTTTTACAATAGTTTCTGTAGAACAATATAGCTAAGAAGGCAATTCAGATACTGCTTCTCTAAATTGCCCTTGTCTTATACCCTTCCTCGAAGATGGGGTAATTGGAGATTGTGTAAGAGGCAACAAATGCTAGAGCTGAAAGGATGTTACATATTGTATTGAAACTGTTTTCTTCAAGGTCGTTAGTTCTTTCTTTATCAAATATTAATAGTTCAAATTTATTTTCAAACTCTTTGCCATGGTATCTGTCTCCAACGTAATAGACTCTAGTGGGTTTTTATTCTTCCCTTCAGCCTTGTGGTTCCTGTGACTAAGGTGTCTCCTCCATCACTGTAGCAACACCTTCACAAAGTTTTGTGCAGTTCCTCCTCATTCTTGTTTCAAGTTCATGTGGTGAGAGGAATGTACAGGGTCTTGTTAGGTGTTCTTTTTTTCATGAGAAAATTCAAATCAGTGTGAAGAGAGGTGAAGTGAAGGTACAAACAATACACAATTAGCTCTGTTTCCAAAGGGAAACCCTCACTGTATTTGTAAAAAAACCGTGCCAAATACCAACTTGGGGTGTAGAACATGTAAAGACTGAAGCAGTTTTCACATGTTAAAACTATGATGGCTGTTCTGTTAAAAACAGGAGAATCTTAAAGCATTTTGGCACCATAAAAATGCAAGGAAATCTCTAATAAATCTAAGTATTTAATGAACCATACATCTTTCAAACTCTAATTCTGTAGCTTTCTTTGAAAATGTCAGTTGCTAATAGTAATAGACAGATATAGTTAATGAAATCTGGGTGTGAGAATGCTTTTGTATGTTTTCAATCTGAATGCCAACATGAATGTAATTGCACAGTAAAAGATTTGCTGAGGCAGCCATCATCCCAGAAACAGATCTGCTTCTACCAGTTTAGGATGTAATTACAATAAAATATATTCCTCAGACAGGGGTTAAAATAACCAGCAACTTGTGTTTGCTGTTTTTGAATTGAACTAGCAATTAATTATTTGTTTAACCAATGAAAAATGTCATATATTGTGACCTGATTTTCTTATACACTGGCAATTTTCTGAATGTGTTTCAAAGGCTATGCCCACCAACAGTATGGAAGGTTGTAATGACAGACTACAAGTGATAAAAGGAAACACATCAGCCACTCTCATAGTGAGCTCTTTCTAAATGAAGTGAAAAGTTCTACTGAAACCAGTGTTATGATGAGAGTGGAGCAGAAATGTGTGCACTGAATACAAGGAGGTTAAGTCCAATTCTTAGGCAAATGGAGTTCAACCCTTAAAAATAAGTGGGTTTTTCTTATGCTTGAAATGCATTAGAAAGCTTACATTGCACTCAGTGCATTGGTGGAGCAAGCAAAGCCCTGCACAAACAACTATCAGGGTCGAGTGCAGCCTCTCACCTCTCACTCTCCTTAGTGATTTGGTTGCCTGGGCCCAGGCCCAATCTGTGGTGCAGCTGCCTGTCTTTGTACCAGAGAGGTGCATGGAGAGAGCATTGTAAGGAAGAGCTACGAGAAGCAATGCCTTCTCCACCTCTTTGTTTTTAGGCTTCTCCTCTCATCTTTGAGCTACATTGCAGCTTGGCCAGTGTCTGACAATGTGCCTCACTAATTCAAGCCCTGACCCACTGATCTCATCTTCTGGCTTGACCTGCTACCTGCTTTATTGCCAGATTGGCTGATGGTCCAGAGCAGCAGATGGGCATGGCTTATCTTGCTTGGGACCTCTCAGTGAGTTTCATGCCTTGCCTTCCTTGATTCACTCTAACTTCCAAGGAATGCTTCCCTTACAGAACAGCCCATTCTTGCTGCTCCCTGGCAATAGCTTTCTAAAAAGGGCACCATGAAAACCTGGTGAGAACTGCACCAGTCCTCAAGTTTCATGGCATCCACCAGATGCCCAGGGAAAACATTTGAGAACAGGATAAGTGAAGGATAATATTTTCTTGGTCTACTTCCCAACCATCAGTAGTTTAAGAAATTCTTGACTGAGAGGCTGCACTCATATTTATCTTGCCTGTAATTTTTCTACTCTCTTTTGAACTCTCTTCTGCTTTATATTACTCTCTCTTACCCTAAAACCTAAAGGTAGTGATCTTTATAGTGGAAAACTAAAAGGAAGGACTCCTTTTAGTTTTGGCCCTGCTACCTGGTGATGGCAGTGAATTAATTTTAGCTCTATACTGCAAGACGATGCCTACTCATTGCTGGTGCCAGTTTACCACACCATTAAAAGTTTATATTGTGTTACCCTTTAGCTGTCCACCTCCAAGACTGTGTTAGCCTCTTCTTTGAGATGAGATAGGAAGAACCACATGCTATATTCAAACGTGAGGCCATGTGCATATCTGCAGTGGCAAACGCTACTTTCAAAATCTTTGATTCTTACTTCATTCTATAATAACTCTTAACATTCTGCTTGCCTTTTTTGCCTGCTTTTGAACACTGAGCTGTTACCTACAGGAAGTTTTCCAAGATAACTTACCAAGGGATTACCTGATTTGTTGCCCTTTATTGTACAGTCATAGAGCTGTATTTATTTCAGAAGCCTTTTAGCCCTTGAATAATTTCTCCCACTTACAAAACAAGCTCTTCTGTTCTATGCAAATTCTACATATAATCCACTTGACAGCATGTTGAAATTAATGCTATTGCAGAGAAATAGCAAATCGCTTGCGGGGTTTAATATTAAAGGAGAAGTGGGCCATTCAGGCATAAATCAGAGAAATCAATTATTGCTAGGACTCATGTCATTTCAAACTTCAGGGGAACAGTGGTTTAGTCATTGCACTGAGAGTATGAACTTCACTGATAAGGAGGTTTCCTATGTTTCCAACAGAATTCCACAGCTTTTTCTTAAATGCTTCCACTTTTTTTTCATATGAAGAAAATTTTTTCTTTGTTTGTTCCTAAGCTTCATCCCCTACTTTCTGTATGTGTGCTGAAATCTGGTGAAGTCAGGGACTGTATTTATAAGACAAGATATAAAGGTAGTTGTTTAGCATTATCCCTTATTCATTTGCTAATTAAACAGGAGGATGACAGGAGACATCACTGAGAAAACCTTTTAGGCAGAAGAAATAGTCCTGTCCTCTAAAATGGAAGATATTTATTTACATTAATATTGGCGTCAAAATTTTCCTGCCAATTTTCAGGTAAGAGGCCAAGGTCCAGCTGATACCTCATAGGAAACAACTTCCGAGCAGCACTCTGATGATTTGAATGAAAGAGNGAAGGGAAAAGAAGAAAACAGCAGCTGTCTCCTCCAAGTCCCAGGGACAAGTGTGTCTCTGCCCACGGCCAGCCACGTTTTTCTTCTCTCGCCACACCTGGCTATGTTTTTAGTCTCTTAAGTGCGTCTTTGTCCCTTAGGTACTCAGTCGTTATCTCTTAGGTACCCAATCGTTGTCTCTTAAGTACCGTCGTTAAGGCTCGTTAAAGTCTCTCTAGCCACAGGATGGAAAAATTCCCAACCTCCAACACTAAGTAAAGCACTTAGCGTGATCTCACTTGCTTACAGTAATTATAGGCATGGTGCCTATTTGGCTTCTTGCTTCTTTCAAAAATCTAGAAATTAATGCAAAGATTAAAATGTACTGCAGTTATATATGATGAGGACAATGCAGAATCCTCTAGTACCTTTTACATTTGTTAAGTTCTATGGCTAGCTCTCAGCCTTCCATTCCAATGTCTTACCCTATATCGAGCAAATGTTGCAAAGGGGTTGTAACTGAAAACATTCATAATGTGATGTGGTCTTAGGACACTCACCTAACTCTGTTCACTATATTCTATGTGGTGTGCTCTAACGGAAGCCTCAATTATTCTTCAAAGCAGAGGGTAGCCAGGTGAGTTCTTTCTTTCTTCACTGAAGAGAGGAAAGAGACTTGATTTTTTGTGTGTAAAGCTATTCTTCTTGCTATGCACAAAAAAAATTAATCTGCCTTACAGTAAGAGATAACTTGGTGAACTAGATTTACATATTGCCTTTAAAAAGCTAACCATATTTGTAGTTTACCAGGATGTAAATCTTTCTGTGGAAAAAAAAGGCAGGGGAAGTTAAAGGAGGAGGGAGGAGCATGTGCAGGTGACCAAAGGTTTAAAATGTGCCAAAGCCATGATCAGAGTGTCTTCAAATAAAGGAAAAAAAACCAAAAAAACCGTGATGTTATTCTGGATCTACTAGTTTCTCAAAGGTGATTTTAACCTTTTAGGGTTATACAAGAAGTTTTAGCTGCAGATTTTTCTATTCAGTACTCTATTGTTGAAATAAAAATCAGGTTAACTTGAATGCTATATACTAGGAAGTGAAAAGAAGACAAAGCTCCCCCTTTCAGAGGTAGCCAGGAAGTGTTTGTACAGTCAGCATCTGGCAGACATTGCGTACCTTTGTCTGAATTACAGATCTTATTGCGAACTCCACCTATGGCCACAGTCCGTAAAATGAGCTGGGTGCTTGGTGTCACAACTGTTCATCACTGCTCTGTTCTTCCTTTGCCCTGCCAGTGGGCCATGACTGTCAGCTTGCTTGAGCACACTGCCTCAGTGAAATGAATGTCAGCTGACCATCTCAAAGTGCTATATTATAGTGGGATGTATGCCTCAGACAAGGGAAGAATTACTCACTGGTTTGTTGGTTAAAATGTTGTGGCAGTGGATGTCCTGTTTAAAGTGCAGCATTGGCACAGCTTAGACAACAGTGGGAAATGGAGCTATTTTAAATGCTTTGTTTGAACACTTGCATCAAGGACACCTTCCTGGAGAGCCCCACAGAATCAAGATACTACAGCAGCAGCACCATAATGGCCAAGGGGCATCCTGTAGCTCCTAATCCTTTTCCTAGTTGTAGATGGAAATAAAACCCATGCCTATGAATTAGGTTACAGTCCAATATTTCATTAGAACAGCATATCTGGGAGTTGATGTGAGATGCTTTGACACCATCTATACTTCAAGATTTTGTTGCAAGTGTTGTGCTGTAGGAAGTTTCCAGAAGATGGCAGAAATTAAAATGTATTAGGATATAAGAGTAACAAATTATGACAGCCTAAGAAGAGGTCAGAATGAGGCACTGACATTTTGAAGCATATGTTCACATATTTTGAATGTTTCTTGTGAGTAATAAAACTGAGATACTTATCCCTGCTGGCTGCTAATGATCTTGCTGTATTTTTTCATGAGGAGAGCATAATGAAGCTATATGTTCTAACTTCAGTAACTCTTACATATCGTTCTTATTTCCCCATGTGCATTTCAGTTGTCTGAAGCATTTTTTGTGCTTTTAGTTTCTTTATCTGTTGTTTTCTTTGCAGGTAAGGTTAATCATGCATCCTTAGGCTTTACTATGCAGTCAAAATTTGACAGCACATGCTACATGGTTTTCATTCAAATAAATCCCACTGAGAGCCTTTGTGGAACGATGTGACCTCATGTTTCGCTGCTGGGTAATCCCACAATTCTCAAATATTAGGCTTTTATGACCATACCATACTTCTAGTCTAGCAGGAATCCTGGCTCACATGAGGCCCATACATTGCAAAAGGCTCACAAATTTTGTTAGCATGGAAGATCCTCACTTGAGTGCCTCCCAGGATTTAAAAGAAAAGAAAAAACTTCTTTTCCAACGTATGAGGAAAATAACTACAGGTCTTAGTAAGCTTTAAAAATCATATGTAGATTTACTTGTGGAAATAAACAGGAAGGACAATAAAGTACCTAAACAGCAAAAAGAAGACTAGGGAAAATCTAGGCCTACTACTGAATGGCGCAGGAAAATGAGGATAAGTAATATGGAACAGGCTGAGGTACTGAACACCTTTTTTGCCTCAGTCTTGGCCAGTAAAACTGGGCTTCTGCAGTCTGAGACTCCTGGGACCAGGGACCTGGAACAAGGAAGACTTACTCTTTGTGGAGGAAGACCAGTTTTAGAAAGCACTTCCAAAAAGATGGACATACATAAGTCAATAGGGCCTGATGTGTTTGTACCCACAAATGCAGAGGGAATAGGCTGATGTCTTTGCAAGGTCAGTATCAATCACCTTTGAAAAGTTGTGGCAACTGGGAGATGTTCCAGAAGACTGGAAGAGAGCAAATTCCCCTCCTATCTTCAAGAAAATCAAGAAAAGAAGATCCATGGGAATACAGGCTGGTGAGCCTTATCTCAGTCCCTGGGAAGGAACATTTCTAAACACACAGAGAACCCACAGTTTTTTGAGGGTAGTCAGCATGGATTTATGAAGAAGAAGTCGTGCATAATCAACCTAAAGCCTTCTATAATAAGGTGACTGTCTTGGCGGACAAGCGGGTGGGGGTATTTTATATTCTTTACCTTGTCTTTAATAAAGTGTTTGACACTGTCTCCCCATGTCAACCTCACAGAGCAGCTCAAAAAGTGCATTAAGTAAGTGGATATTGAGGCTGGTTGAAGATCAGTTGAGGGTCTGGGCCCAGATGGTTGTGTCAGTGACACAAAGTCCAGTTGAAAAGGGAAGTGGCTACTGTGACTTGATTGATACCCCAGATATCAATAATGAAGCCAATACTGTATATTTTCCTTAATGACCCAGATGCTGGAACAAAGTATACCCTGAGCATGTTCACAGATGATCCAGCCCTGGGAGGGGTGGCTGATATACCAAAGTGTTCTACTGACATCAGGAAGAGCATGAGAAGTTTGGAGAAAGGGGCAGACAGGATCCTCATGAAGTTCAACACAGTGAATGAAAATTCCTGAACCTGGGGTAAATTACCCCATACACCAGTAAAAGCTGGAGGCCGACCAGCTGGAAAGCAGCTTGGCAGAAAAGGGCCTGGTGGTGCTGGTGCATACCAAGCTGACCGTAAATCAGCAATGTACACTGGTGGCAAAGTGAGCCAGTGGTATCCCGGGGTGCATTAGGAAAAACATTGTCAGAAGGATGAGGGAGGTGGTCCTGCCCCTCTACTCAACCTTAGTGAGGCCACACCTGGAGTGCTGTGTCCATTCTTGGTTCCCCAGTACAGGAGAGTGAGAGAAATACACCAATTAGAGAGTCCAGGAAAAGTGCCACTGGTGTGATTAAAGGATTGGAACATCCATCCTCTGAGGAGAGACAGAGAGAGCTGGGACTGCTCAGCCTGGAGAAAAGAAAGCTTGCAGCAGGTGGGATAAGAATGTTGTTTTACAGCAGAATTCTCTTTGTCTTTTTCTAGATCTCATGTTCACTAGTGTTCTTTCTCCTTCTCTTGTGTGATAAACTTACTTTTCCTACATCATAGATTTTTAACTTAAACCTGATAATACCTAATATTTTTTTATTATTTTATGACTCTTTCTTTAGAATTCTAGGAATCAGTTTCGTCAACTTTAGCTTCTGGTTTTGATTGTTGTTTGCAGCCCACAGGGAACCATGAATTCTTCTGTCTGTGAGGACTGTCATTATCTTGTAAACCACACTCAGTTTTTCACAGAAATTGGTAGCATTTTGTCCTGTTCCACTATAATTCAGAGACAGCTTATTTGTATAGCATTGCTATTTATAATATATATTGCTTAGAAATGATTTATCTTTGTAGCTGAGCGAATTGCAGTATAATTTCTCTCCACTTGCACAGACCTTTCTCTTGTTTATAACAGTGATTTCTAATTTACAATCTCTCCAATTTAAATAATACATTAGTTCATAATTTAAATGTGACCTATCTTTGCAAGGCTTGTGACTCACTATAAAGACCTTTTTCAGTAGCTTCAAAACTTCAAGCAGATTTTGGTAGCTGATTTATCTCTTCTGATCTGTAGCATGTTGTGAAGGTTTAGCTTTTATAGGTTTGACAGTGCTGCAAGAACCAAAACTGTTAAGAGTCCCTTAAGAGTATGAAAGGAAGTGGCTCACCGTAGAATCAGACTGACATGAGCTCTGATAGAATATCATGTTCTAAAATCAGGAGCCTATCATTTTGGTTACAAGATAGGTTTTCTTTGGTGGAAAAGATGATTGACATCGTTCATTTCCACTTCCCTAGGCCTGGTGGTGTTGATTCTTAGAGTTTGTAAAGTATCAAGATTTAAACGCAATTGTTGAAATAAGCATCTAAAAATGTAGAATTAAAGCCTTGCAGGGGCAAAGGAAAAGAGCTGCACATTTCTTAAATTGTGTTTGTTGTCAGATAACACCAGTAAGGTCATCCTAATTCTCTGCTGTCACTAAATAGATGTTTTTCACAGATAGACTGTACTGCGCAGAGACAAGTGAAAGGAATTTACATCCATTGCATCCTGTTGATACCACTTAAGAGCTCTAAATGGGACAGTGAATCTATGTATCCAGCAATGGTTTCTGGTTTGAAGGAAAGAACTTCCATCCAACTGTCCCTCAAACAGACAAGTGTAAAAGAAAAGAGTAAGAGAAAGATGAGAGGAAGACCAGTGAAAGATGAAATTAATTTAGGGTAAACCTTGATTTTTTAGAAGATATCTGGACCCTTACATATTTTTAGCACAATATAAATCAAATAAATCCAGGATATGTACTTAAGGACTTTCAAATTACCTGCATATTGGTCCCACAAGCCCTCATGAAGAACCAAAAGGCATTCTGTGGGTTGCATTGCATTTATTCTATCCCAAATATCCACACTTTAAGTTTTAGCTCTCCGTCTGTATATGACATGGAAAGACAAATAGTGATGTTTTCACATAATGACATTATGTCTAATTGCATCTACTATTTTGTTTATCAGAAATACATGAGCTTGGTATTTGTGCAGTAACTGAGTAGAGGTGAAATTTTGTCAAAGCCTAAATAATACAAAATTTCTTCTCACTGGGTAGTTAGATTTATTCTTCAGCATTTGTTGAGAAGAGTATCTCTTTGAATGCATCAAGTAGCGCAGTCATAGTGTAACTCTCTGTTGAGAGCATATGCAGTAGTATTTCTCTGTAAAAGAAAAACACATCCAGCAATCTTAAATTTTCACCCTTTTCGGATAATTTCCGTGCCATTTTTTAAATTCTCAATAAATCATTAAGTATTATGCTTTACACATCATGAGCAGTAGAATTTTGCTTTCTAAGTTTTCTAGGCTTTAGTGGCAACTTCAGCTTGACCCAGCTGCCACTAAACACTACTATAGAATATAAATAAGTGAGAGCAACTGTTCACTTATCATATAATTTGAAGAAAAACATTGTATATTTGAAGTATTAAGATGGAAATCAGTATTCACAAATAAACAGCTAAGACTTTTAAGAGTCTTTCCATTTTTAGGGGAAAAGTCACAAACTCATTTAAATTATTAGAATAAATTAATTGTGAGTACCACTAATAGTAGTTCAAAAATGTGATTGTATTTTTTTTTTTTTTTGCAAGTTTGATGTGGCATTTGATAGACTGGAAGAGAAAACCACACAGGCTACCACTTTCACTTTTGGTTCACTTTCCCTTGATCTTTATTTTTTGTTTTTAAGTATTAGGGAAATAATAATCTCTAGTTATTAAACCTTAGTTTACTGTATTTCTGAACCAAGCTTTAAGTTTCTTTTCTATGGGTGTTGGGCTCAGTTAAACTGTGATGAATTCTTCTTAGATGGGTTTTACATAGCTTGGTCAAATCCCTGATTTCTAAGGTGAAGAGCCATCCACTAAAAAACAGGGTTTAATGAAAGTCTAAGAATTAAGTGCAGACTGTTTAGCAGATCTTAATTCATCTGGTGCTATTTTAAATATAATTGATTTCATAATTTTACATGGTAAAATGTAAAGAATGGATACACCACACCACTGTAGGCAATTACTTTGTATAGACTTGATTCCAGTGCTCCACATTTCAACACTGGAGAGAAAATAAAAATATCTTCCCATGAAACACTGAAACATACAATCGCTACAGTGATCAAGGAAGAGAACAAGAAGCACTTTTTTTCCAAAGCTGGAACGTTTCCTTTCGCTTTTGCCTGTTTTCTGAATTATCCTTTTAGAAAGAAAAGTTTTCCTTATTTGTCAGTTTAGCTTTGCTTTGCAGAGTTGGATGCAGGTCCTTCTTTATCAAAAACAGGAACCACAGACGCCTACCAGGGAGCCTGTCTCAGAAAATTGTTTTTTAGTAAAGCTTTACAGAGTGACTGGATTCCACAAGAGGCTTCCAAACATTTGTTGACTTATTTCTGTTGGACAAATTCACAGAAATTACGATACTCTAGTTTCATTTCTCCAGATCAGATTTGTAAATGCTGATTCATGGGGCTTGCTTTATTTCTTGATCCAAAACCACTTTTTCTAACTACAGCAGAGCGTTAGTACACAGGCTGCAACCTAAACATTAGCACTGTAAGACTTACTTGTTCCTTCTCTGCAAGGACATAAGTAAATTTTACGTATCTGAGAACACCCTGCAGATACAAACATTCAATGACATTGATAAAATTTTGGGTTCCAGAAAGGTTTTTTATGATATTATCCAGGATTCTTTTTTCTGACCAGGAATATTTGTAGCAGTAAGAGGTAGAAAGAAGAGATGTGTATCTGAGAGTAAAGCATAACCCACCAAGCTGGCTGGTGTTGTAGGTAAAGTGGGGAAAAAAGGGTCATGTGTGCATTCCTGTGGTCCCTGACCAGAGGTTACTGCAACTGGGACTTTTTGTTACGGCTCACCATATTTATTATTTTGTAAATACAGGTCAGAATAGGCATGACTGGGATCATCTGGAATACCCCCTCCCTGCATCAATCACTCCTACATTACCTGTTATATGCAGATCTTTCAGAAAAGAGGGAAGAGCTTCACAGCTCTTGACGTCAGCAATATTCAGTAAGAAAGCACTTGACCAGAGGAAGGTGTTTCTTCAGCATTTCTTTCCAATCTCTCATAAAATAGGGAGATGAAGCAGTAGGAATTGTTGACATATTTTTAATATGCTGAAGTTAAGGGACAAGCACTAACTAAACAAAGCAAAGTTTTAAGAGAAAAAATGTATATCATGCAGCCAACATTTTGAAACAGTTAAACAATGAAACAATATATCATTTTCACAGCAGTGGCCATGGTTCCATTCTTCTTTTATACATATGGCACAGCATCTCTTTGGATGTAAGATAAATAGAAGGCCTTAGCAGATTTCCATGAAACAGTCAAAACACCTTGAGTTTAAAGAATAAGTATCAAAACCAGACAAAGAGATCTTTTTCAGTGCCACTATGTAAGTGCGAGTATCTTGACATGATGAGTTGATTATATTGTTTCATGCTTCCCAAAACAGTAATTTTATTGGCATTTGAGGTTGCAGTAGTTCATCTCTTTCCTGTCCTTGGAGTCTGTGTTGTTCCCTTATTGTCTTGCTTTGAGCAGCTCTTCAATTTCTGTTTTTCAAGTAGTTTGAAATACTTCCCCCAACAGTGCTCACACTTGTGATTAAATGTTTTTGTCCTCATGTTTTTCTTCTCTCTTGCACTTTTGACTTCTACATACAGTGTCTCTCTGTATCTGATTTTCATTCTCCAGTTTAAATTCCTTTCTCAGCATTGATGCAGCCAATGGTGCACAACAACTTTACATTGCTCCCATATCAGATCTACTGAATTTCAGGCTAACTTCTTATTCCTGGTTCTGCTGCCAGTGCAGCTATCAAAGCTGCAAAGGTTCTTTCAATAGTTTTCTTACATACTGCCCCGGTCAACAGCTTCAACCCATTTTTCTTCAGGAAAAGGGAAAATGGTTGGATCAGTATATTTGGAAATGTACTTTCAATTTGAAACAAAGGTTTGGAAGGTGTTAGTACTTGGCTTGGTACAGTCCCATCCATATGGTATATTTTGCATCACATTTCAAAATGAAAAATTATTTTAAACTTTAAAAGGCACTCTTCATTTTGAACATGTCAAATTCCATGTTTCAAGAACTTCAACATGTTTTCCAGCATTTTTCAAGTTGAGATATTAATCAAAGCTGGCCCTTTCCTCTGAAGAATCTGTTTCAAGAAGTGTCAAAGAATTAATGACAAAATATCTGGAAAGCAAAAGCAAAATATTGTGTAGGGATTTTTCCTTATTTTCGTCTTCTATTTAAAGTAAAACCCCTAAAACTGTCTACCAGCCTGTTCTTACTCTCCTGGAATACTAAGTGCATGAACTAGTTCAGAACCAAAGCTGACAGTATGCGACTATTTATTTCCGTTCTCACTTATGCTTTGTTTGCTGAATTTCTGGAGTAAAATGTGTAACTGAAATAAAAACCCTTGAGAAATCAAAGCTTATAATAAACTGAAATACTGGCAGTCTCTGAACTATGGTTCCCAAATTGCAGTGCTTGAAAAGCAGAAAAACAGAATCAGGACCCTCTAAAGTGCTCCAAATTATGGTCTATCAATTGTTCTATAGGGCAATCGCAAGCCTATTTTGGTAGAATAATAGATTTCCATCATTGAGCTTTTTATAACTAAAATGAAGCATAGAAGGGTCATGACATTACATTTTTTACAGTCAAGTACATGTTATTTAAACTGTTCTATCCTCATAGTTACATTTGCCTTAAAAACAATTTTGCTCTAAATATGAATTTTTTCTTGAGAGGACTTTTCATTTTCAGAAGCTTGAAATTGTCACTGTTCTTGGAAAAAGCGTGTGTATATGTTTTTGCATATTGAATTTAGGTATGTGAACAGAAATGCACCTGGGTGTGTGTACCCACACCTACTTATTACTTCAACAGGAAGCCTCCTGGCTTCAAAGCAGTTCATTGCACAAGTTCAAGGTAATAAATGAATTGTTTACTACTTACAGTACATATCTGTTTTCAGCAAATTGAAAATGAATTGAATAATAGGTTGTGAGTAGAGCACAGTATTACTATATTTATCACAGAGCTGTGACCACACTGCAGCAGAGCTGCAAATTTATTGGCACATCCTTACTTTTCATGTCTTTAGACTACAACACTCATTACATTACAATTTATAAAAATGTTTTAGGGCTTCTATAAAAGAATAAAATACTGATGTGCACTAAAAACACAGATAAAGGACAGGGGACTAAGTCAGTTTAACCTATATGCTTCATGTTTTATACATGATACTCTAGCTCAGGATATTGTTGTTTCTGGTAGATGACAGAATTTTCACAGTAAAGGAGAAAAAGCAAATTGTGTGGATTTTAGCATATGCTCCATGATAATTTGGAGGAGAATCATGCAGTGCAAAAAGATAACTCATTTCAATGTTACTGTTTATTGCTATTGTTGTTCATGATGACTGCAATAATAAGGAGGAGGAAATTCTATTGTGATAACATCCTATGCAAATATAAATTTAAATCCTTTTTTCTGATTAAAAAATCTTGCAAAGTATAAAGATGAGAAATGGGAATAGAGAAGGCGAAAAGGGTTACAAGTAAATATGCATATTATATTGCCTCTACCAAATGATGAAATATAATTAAGCTTTGTGACTGTATGGGTCAACTCAGGGAGAGTGTTCCATGTGAAGTAAATAATGTGTGAATGCTGTCTATGTCTGATTCATTCATGATTGATCCAAGTCAAATTTAAATTAATGACTCAGAGAATCTAGTCTATATGTCCTTGCCAATATTGAGCAAACTGGGAGTTGGCAAGGATTTACTGCGAGAAAAGCATGCTGACCTCAGCTGTTCCTCTATGGTACAGAGGGATAACCAAAAGTCTTAGCTGGTTTATTTTTGCTCTGCCCTGAAATAAGGAAGATCTGAGTTCCTCCCAGAGGCAGGAGAAATTAGTGTCCTTGACTTATGTGTTCTCTTAGGGATTTAATAGTGAAACTGGCATTTATACCAGTTGTCATTAAATAATGTCTCAGAAACATTTCGCGGTTGCTTCCATCTCACATTTGCTTTATTGCATACATTGTGTGTTTTGCTTTACTGCCAAGATTATGTTTTTGTTTTGAAGGGGAGAACCTTCACTGCTTAGGCAGAAAGTGTTTCCTACAATGCTTACAGAACAGACCCTTCTGGTTACGTGGTTACTAGAACAATCCACTGGAATTCACTGTTTATAATCTGAATGTTAATGCAAGATCCACAGTTTCTGTTAAGACATTAGGACTTGTATTAACTTTACCTTCAAACTGGTATTTGCAAGATAAATGTTCTTTTAGGGAAGCTTCCAGATTGTGTCTATCACAGTGAAGAATGTGGCCAGATTCCTAACAGTAATGATAATAAAGAGTAACAATAGTAACAAGAGTAAAAATTAAAATAATTATCATAATTTTAAAAAGGTGGTTTAGATAAATCAAATAAAAATCAAAAGTCCTTCATACCAGGCAAGTAAAAAGACCACTTGCTATAGGGATTTTTTTTAGGACTACAACCATTTTTTAGTGTTTTTAAACAAAGTCATTTAGGCAATGTGCACTTTGCAAGACCAGCATCACTTTAGCAGTACTAAATCATATTTCACCTCAAGTTTCCTTTAAAGTGCAATGTCATAGCAATTAGGACATTGACTTTCAATATGTTCAACTCAAAACCTACCAGTTATAAAATACAACTCCATCTCATCATGTCGCAGCCAGATTAGTAAAATAGGATTCTGAGCCAAGACTGTACTTATATTAACACTAGTTGATGGCATCTTATAGCTCCATGACTATTTAGGTGATTCATATACCCTTCATTTGCTAGGCAAGAGATATTTAATGGGGTGTGCTTTTTCACATATAATGCAGCAAGACTTTTGCCACCTATTGGAAGATCAACATGAGATCACTGTTGTCCCCGATGAAGAGGCAGACGATCCAAACAGTAATGCAAAAGATAAGATCTGCTATGTTGTGCACCAAGGAGTGGAGAAGTGTCATAGCCAAAGGCTGTGACAGCCCATTTCCAGGTTTGATTGACACAGCAAGAGGTTTTTAATATAAAAACATCCATCAGTATTATAATCATCTTTATTACCAAGTAATTCTTTACATTATGGGAAGAAACATAAAGATTTCTAATTACTAGTTTCTTTATTCCCCAAATTATAAACTCAGGAATAATCTCATTTAAAACACAGCTCTATAAAATCTGTATTTGTCTGGTGATTCAATGCATAATCACTTGTGTCTGTTAACAGGGAATATTGTAGCCACTGTTCTGTATTATATTATATAGGGTGTTGACTGGTCCATGCACTCTGTTAATTATGATCTTCTAAAACATAAGAGCAACTTTCTCCAAATGTCTAACTTGGATTATAAAGTGAAGCTGACATCATGAAATCGCAGGAGCTGTATTTGATTAAAACTGTAAAAAGAAGAAATAATAAAGAATTAACAAGTCACTAAAGAATCTGTTTTACAGTTTGTTCTCAAGCCCAGCCAATATGTTCTACTTTACCTATTTGCAGTAGCAAAACAGAGGTGATTAGATGAATACAAAACTAATCCAGTCAGACTTTGAACAGGGCAATACTTGGAAAGGTTTAAAGATTTCTGCAGAAACCTAGTGATTAAAACCCATGAGATTCTTCTGGACAGTCTCAGTGCTTAACACATATTCTCATAATCCTAAGAGGTCTGTGCTGTGCCAATGTGGCACAGTTAGGTTAGTGAATAACAGCCACTCCTGCATGGTTGTTCAAATAATAAACTCAAACACACCAGTCCAAAAAAAAATTGTTACGCAGAGTACATCTCATCTCCTCCAGAAAGCCTTAACCTGGTTAATGACTAGGCAAAGGTAATGGAAAAAGTTAAAAACAAACCCATTGGACATAAATAATATTTAGTAGCTGGTCTTTAATAAAAGTTTATTCTTCCTTTTGTTTCAACTCGTTTAACAGGCTTAAAATATATGTAAATGTTTTTATTCACACCAGCTGAAACCCTAAGCCTGCATTTTCTGACTAAAATATTGTGCAACAGAAGTTGTCATTTTTATCTAGCATGATTAGTTTATTTATGAATTTCTGGGTTTATCATCTACCTCAGTAAGATTATCACAGCAAACTCTAGTTTGCAGCTTTTGGTCTAGATGCAGCCCATGGGCCATTTCCACCCATTTTATCCTGATGTTCCCTGTGTCTGCCCTGCCCCACTCCAGAAAAGATAGACAGCAGCTGAGCAAGTGCTGCCCAATACACCATTTCCTCCTGCTTCAACTCCACACAGAGTTGGTCTCCTGCTCTCATGAAACAATTGGTAGGAACTTACAGGAAAGATACCAGGACTGTGAAATTCCCTCTTGTTAACTGCTGCCATAGATTCATCCTCCCCTGTTTTGCTTCAGCAGAAGTGGCAACAGTCAGAGTTGGACAAAAGTAGTTTTTCAGCCATCAGACACCATAGAGCCTAGGTTATGCATAACATACAGGTGCAGGAAATTGTCTGCAACAATTGCAAAAAAATGGCTTATTCAGGTCCTGCAATTGCTAAAGCAGAACCAGCATGATTTAATTCTAAGGAACTAATTTGTGAAGTGCTCTGAAAATTAAGAGCAGTAGAAAAGAAAGGAAAAATTAGTCTCTGCATTGTTGTATACAAAATAAAAACCGCTTAAATCCAAGAGGATCATTTAATCCAAATGAGTCAACTGTGGTACTTTTCATTATGCATTAGTTCTCCATTAATCATTCTAATGCAAACTGCTTAGCATGGCACCTTACAGATCTGAAGATAACACCGAAAAAACTGTTTGACAGCCTTTACTGGGAATATGGCATAAAGGAACTTTTTTTAACCAAATGTCACTGCATATTTTGATATTGATTTGCTCTTTGTAAATCACAGTCTTTAAAAGTGCCAAGCAGTTTGTTTTGATCTCATGACAGAACAAGTTTGATAATACCACCTAAGAAATATGAAGGCCTTATATTGCTGTAAGTGACAAAGAAAAGCTAGATACTTCTTCGTTCAGGTTTTTTTAGTTCTGCCATTGTTGATTATATGCATCTGTGCACAATTAGCTTAGAAGTGAGCAGCAAATTAAACTAGTTTGGGAATTATTTTGAATCTAAATTAATTTTACAGTCCCTTCCATCTGCCCTTTGTGTTGCCTTGCATAAGAGATCCAAATCCTGTTGCTGAAAATCTCAAGGTCACTTTAAACACTTGTTACCTTGTAAGAAATAAAAAAGAATCTTACAGGTAATTCAGCTGTTTTCACTTTCATGTGGGATACTCTGAAAAACATAGACTCTCTTTGGAATGGTTAATTTTATCCTAATGTTGTACAGTAGGACTCTGCAATAGCACTGTGTCCTTAATTGAATTATCTTATGGTTCAGTATGCTTTTATCATGATGAGTGCAATGAATTCTATTGCATTAAAGAGCAACATCACTGCAGACCGATACATATGTTTAGAATGGTTTTGTGATTTTGTTACCAATTTACAGAATGTCTTTTAAATAAACATATGGATCATCAGTGTTTGAAGTTACCAGCTGAAAGCATTTATTGCTCTTACAATTTTTTTTTTCCTTTTATGTTGTTTTATAGACTTAATCTTTCATGGTCTTCTTGAGCAATCAGGTAATTCTGAAGAGTAAAAAAAGTCTAAATTTATATAATGTTTTAATAGTCTGTGTAGGAGTGAATAAAGGTAGACGGTGACAGAATAGCATACTCAACAAGGACACCAGTATGCATTTTGAAGGATCTTTGCAGAACATGGTGATAAAAAATATGGATTTGAAGGATATGTTTGGAGGAGTTGAAAAGGGCAACTGGTGGGAAAATACTGGAAAGCCATTACAAAGCAAACTGTTTGTGGTTAATTCAGAGGCAGAGAAATGGACAAAGAAGCAGAACAGAAGCAATTTGGGATAGAAATGAGAGGTGAGGTGAGAGCATGAGCAAGAGTAGAAAGGGATTTGATGATGAGAAGGAAAAGATTGAATTTCATGTTAAACATTATTCAGCCCAGGTTATTTTCCTTTGCAAAAAGCCTTTAATGTTTTGTTCTGCTCTACAGAAATTCTCATGCTGTCATTATCACTGTAGCATTTGTGTTCTTTTCACTCAGCTGCAGGCAGTACATGTCAAATACCTTGTGTGTGTTGTGTGTAGTTCTTTCCTTCCTTTAGACCTCTCAGGTGGAGGATTAGTTGCACAGGTGAATATTTTGTTTTGGTGATTTCTTGGCTGTTTCAAATTTATATATAAAGAGAGTTGGTTTAGGTTGCATCTGCTCACAAGCTCTATTTTACACTTATGCTAGAGATAGGAAGTGTTAAAGGGAAGCAGGAAAGGAAAAGGTAGGGAAATTAAGGAAAGGCCTGTGTTTTACAGGAGAGAATAGGGAGATTTTTCAGGGTTCTTCAGTGCTGAGGGACTTTATTTAACAGTCTGCATGTGGCCATATGGACATTTGCCTTTCTGCACAAATGAACTTTTTATCTTCTTGCTCAAATGATCTCTAAAGCTAAAAAAATGAGTCAAATATTGAGTCAACACTTTGGGCACAATATGTCTGGGGAAGCTAGCTAATGTTTTAAATAACCCTGTCCTGAGGGATAGAGTCCTCTAAAAAGACTTAGGTAGTGACCTGTTGACTTACAGGGGATAAAAAGCACAGTTACAAAGGAAGGAAAATAGAGTCATATAAAGAGAAAAAAAGAGATTGAAAGAAATACTTTCTGTTTCTTATGGAATATTAAAATATCTAGATTAGAAAGGTGTCTGGAGAGATCTCTGAGCTCATTTTCCTGCCTTCGGGCAGAACCAAACATACTTAAGCCTTTCCTGATATATGTTGTTCTGAGTTGTTCTGAAAATATTTTCTACCACTAAGGAACCTCATTGCATCTTTACCCTTCTCCTGTGGACATTTCTAACAGTTTGTAACATTCCTGTTTCCAACAAATTTTTGAGCAAGTGAAAATCAACCTTTCTCATTTCTGCTGAATAGGCTGTGAGGAATTCTCCATGGGTCTGTTATCACTCTCCTGCTTATACTAACATTATGAGATCCTGTTTTTTTTCTCTTGGTTGTTTTCTTTTTCTTTCTTTCTGGTTGTCGATAGTGTGTCAGGCTCACTTAGGATCACTGTACCACATGTGGAACAAACCAAACAGAAAACCACACAAAACCTCCTGTCTGCAACAATTGCACCAAACTCCAAAAAAAAAAACAAAAAAAAAAAAAAAAAAAAAAACCAAAAAAAAAAAAAAAACAAAAACAAACAAACAAAAAAAACAAACAAAAAAAACCCCCAACAAACTACACCAAGCAAAACCAACCAAACGATAACAAAAACCCAAATAAATGAAAAAAATCTCATGGTTTTATGTTCTGAGGTGGCAGTTAACCTCATGCAATTTTACAAATAGAAAGAGAGAGATCCAGATCAACAGACATCTATTAATCTGCCTTCAGTAGTTTTACTATGCTTTTGAGGAAAATAAGGAGCTATTTGAAGTAAATGTAAGGTAGAGTAGAATGCAGCAGATGTTTATCAACAGTTGATTGTTCAGGATTAACCTGATCTCCTTCTCTGATAAAGCACTGCATTTTTTGTCTCTGGAGAAAAGTAATAGATCTATTTTGTCAGATGTCAGTAAAATATTGGATATATTATAATGATGGAAATTATTAGCTAAACCAGGAATGATGGGGTTTTACAAAAAAAACACTAAGTAAGTTACTGTCACTGTAAGTGAACTGTCAAATGGAATTGCCTCTCAATTTATACTGATGGGCTAATGGCTAGCTGGGAGACGAGAGTTGCTCAGAGATCAGTGCCAAAGGAAAATCCTATTTAATGCTTCAACCTTGGCTCAAAATTAGGAATATCTTGATATAACACGTTGATGATACAGCTTCAGCCTAGAAAAATAACCTGAAAGATATGGGTGACACCATGTAAGCTACAGTACAGGACAATGCTGTTGAAAATAGTAGCAAGATTTTGTGTATATAAGGGAAGTCATTGGTTAGAAGTGATGAAAAGAAGAAGGAGGGAAATGTAGTGAAGGTGTTTAATGCACTGAACAATCTCAGGATGACTTTGAGCTGCTATGCATTGGTAGCTGACAAAATACTATATATTAAGCAAAATAATTTCAGTAAAGAAATACGAAAATGTTGATCAACTCAGAAATCACAAAACTTTGATAAGACCTCCTCTAGAATACTCAGCAGAATGCAAGTGCAAGCAGGAGCAGAGTTACAAGGAAGAACCATGGAAAATATCTTTTCCAACAGCAGACTTCTCACAAAACTACGGACAAAAGAAGTTATGGTTGCTCTCTGCAAAATATTGAGATGTAAATCCTGAAGGAAAATAAACATTGTTTGATACACAAGTCAAAGTTTCCAAATAAAATACCAAACAAAGCAGCATAAGGAAACTCTCTGTGGATGAATTTTGGGGTGGAAATTAAAAGAAAGTGTTATCACGCTTGAAGGGATGAAGTTCTAGACTTGTCTTTCAGAAGGAGACATAGATCAAAAAAGTTCTCAGTTTGCAAGAAGAAATTCTTAAAATATAGGTGTCCACAATGGGAATAGACAGAACTTGGTGGTGGGGAACTTACTTCCAGTTCTGGTTTGTGATGATTTCTAACTTCAGAGCACGGTTTAGGAGGGATGTGCTGTTTTGAGGGTTTGTTTTGGTTTATTTTGCTTTTTGTGTAATGAAGCCTTATTCCTAAAGGAGAAGAAAGAATTGAATTGCCTAGAAACACAATCTTTTAATACAAATAATCTGAAAATCATGCATGCATTGAATTTTTTTGAGGTTCTGAATGTATGAATGTTGAGTCTCTACTAATGATAAGCATAAGGTAGATAAAATATATGATTATATCCGCTCAAAATAAAAATTTCTTAGCAAGACTTATATGGAAATTTGTACATTACTCTCATTCTATGGAAAGAAATGTGTTTGAAAAATAATGGACTTTACAGTGGTAAATCTTATTCTTTATGATATTGTTTACTGAACTCAAACAGGACTATTTTGTAATTTAAACATTCTGGATATCTAGCATTTCCTGTCTAGTCTATTATAGTAGGTAAGATTTATCCCAAATGTGGACAAATGAGCACCAGACTATGTTACAGGAGTTTACTAATGGATTTAATAGAAAATAAAATTTATAATTCTATCAGGTGAAAGAAACTACCAGAAAAGAGGGTGAAGGGAGAACTTCAGGAAATGATCCTATAGTCTGATTTTAACTTCAGTGTGCACTAGTGCTAAAATATTGTTTACTCCATTTTTCTAAACGTATCATCGTTAGAACAGGAAAAATCAGATGAGTAAAAAGAAATTTTGCAGATGCAGACTACGCTAATCCAACCATCATACTAGAAGCATAAAATTAACGTCAAGGAGTTTGTTGAATATCGCTGTTTTTATGACTTAATACGCTCCATTAAATGATACAGATAAATATCTAGTTTTCATCTTTCTGAAGATTAAGTCATTTACCTCAGTTATATAGTCAGTAATGCAGTCTCTTTACTAGTTATGCTGCTATAAAAGTAAGTTATACTGCACTAAAATGTGAAACTAGTTGCAAGCATTACGTATGAGAGTTCATATAAATAGCTGGTGAAATTCACATTGAAAAATGTTTGGTTTGGTCACTGGAAAATTACTTTTCAAGTAATATATGTTCAAATGTAAATGAAGAAGAAAATACATAAAAAGAAATTGTCTTGAAAAGAAGTTATCTTGGAAAAAATACAAAACCATATTTAGATTTAGGAACTTTTGTAGTTATTTACAGCCTTGAATAAAATTTACTTTTATGAGATTATTTTTGAAATGTCATTGCTCTTTTCTTTCCCTACTCTTGTAACCAGCAGCTATAGATTCATGTAAATCGTTAATTGTTTGGATGTTTAGAAATGTGCTATTATGCTCTCATTTTTTTTCTGCAGTGTTGAGAAGGCAACTGAATAGCAGTAATCAGCTCAATCTATTCATTTAGTCTGCCACACTCATAAAACTAAATGAATTCATTTAAATCATGTTGGAAACATAATTTATCGAACTGTGATAATTGCCTCAGGTAGTTTCACTGTATTTTACTGTGAAAAGAAGATTTTTAAATGCTTTGTTTCTTGCTTTAGAAGAGCATTTCTTTAAGAACTATTTTTAACCTTGCCAGTGTTTTCTGATCTTTTTGGAAAAGAATGGGTAGCCTTGAGTTCTAAAGGTTAATATAGGATGTAAGACATCTATATTCTATATATTCTGAGGTCCGTGTACTGGCATGCATAAAACAAAAAAAAAAAATAATTTCTAAATGTGAGTACACAATGTTCAATTCTCCAGTGCATATTGTGACATAAGTTGTTCTTGGTTGTTGAGCCAATTCTATTAACTGGAAACTGAGGACATAAGAGACTGTAAGCTTATAGAGGAACGACCCAGAGACTTCCAGTTTCAATAATTTTCTATAGAGAAAATCAAAGCTTTCCATGGGTGTTGTTCACAAGAATATTTTTAACTATCACAGGAATATGATGAACTTCAGATTTATCTTAGAGATAAGAATACTTAATTTTTAATGCATTTATGAAAAGATTTTATTGGTCTAATAGGGGGTCTCCTAGTTTTGATATTTAATGTAATAATAAAAAAAATATAGATTTGGCCAGAAAAACATTAAAGGATAGCTCCTTTGTTTCTTGATCAAAAAGATAGAGCCTGTACTGAGTCTGATTGTAACTAC
This sequence comes from Dasyornis broadbenti, assembly GCA_013397935.1. Lineage (NCBI taxonomy): Eukaryota > Metazoa > Chordata > Aves > Passeriformes > Dasyornithidae > Dasyornis > Dasyornis broadbenti. The sequence continues at coordinate 1,380,904 of VZRN01005010.1, read as the reverse complement.
TTTAATAAGGAAAAAAAGTATTCTTTGAAATGGTATTTCAAAGCCCTTGCAAGGAAAAGACGTTTAATAGTTTCAGAGGTGAAAGTAAATGGCAATTCTTGTTTTTCACTATATTTGATAGAAAAGAATCTGGCTAAACTCAAATCTTTGACATTACATTTAGATAATATTTCAAACAATAAATATATATTCTGCTATAACTTTGATTTTTTGATGTTTCACTTTTTCTTTTGCATTCCTTCCACTCTCCAGCAACAGTGTAGCTGGAGAATAAAAGCAGGTGTGTGGGAGAAAGGTGAACAACACTTGTCACGAACTCCTGCGAAGAAAAATCTTACACGACTTTTGTAAAAAGGCCTGTAGTTTCCTTTAGTAATGCAGCTTTACTAATTTCCTTGCATTCTAGCCAGCAGGCAACCTGCCTCCCTTTTATCTCATTGCTGGCACAGAAAGATGAACAGCAACCCAGTGGCATTTTGTTTTTAGTATCCAGTCAGCTGTGGGACTGTACTCCTTGAGGTGTGACATCACCTGCGCAGCAGGAGGAAGTGTGACTTGTGATGTTCTTTTTGTTTTGACAGCTGAGTACCAGTCATATGTTACGTAGAGCCCTGATTTATGATGATGAATCTATTCCACCTTTAATGTGCTTTTTGCTGTTTGTAAAAGGGTTTCAGCAAAGCCTTGATGAGTCTTTTATGCAGTTGTGTGTTCAGAATAAATTCTGTTATTCCGCCTAAAATAACAAGGATTAATTACGAGACAAGGACATAATACACTGCTTGTGCAGCTCAAAATTTTGCTTTGTGTAAATCTTGATGCTCATTTAGGTTTCTCTTTCTGTCTTTGCATCTCATCCTGACAGGTGTGTGCCCAATCACTGTGAACACGATGGAAAATGCACCCAGACGTGGGACAGCTTCAAGTGCACTTGCGATGGAACTAAATACAGTGGTGCCACTTGTCATAACTGTAAGCCACCCTGCAGTTTCAAAATTTCAGTGGAGTAGGGAAGTTTCTCATGTCTTTTGGTTGAGATAAAATGTCAAAGCCTTCCTTTCTGGTTGTTAAAGATCCCCAAGCCTTTTTTGAAAGACTGTGTTGGCTTAATCACATTCTACTTTATCTGCATCAGGATGTATTTATATAGCACTGTGCTGCACCATGCTACACACCAAAGCAGTGCAACAGCAGCTGGGTGTACTGAGCAAACACATTGTCTGCAATTGCACAGGATGCAGAGTTTCAAATGGAAACAGTGACTCTACCCTAAGCTGCTGTGCAGAGCTGCTGACTGCTGCCAGACATGCTGGTTCAGGTTGCTGATCCCAAAGGATGTTTATACACTGATTATCAGCCAGTTTAAAATCTGATTATTTGCTCTGTGGTTATGAGTTTCTCAAATAAAAATATTTCTTTTGAGCTCCACATGCCCTACGCTATTAAAAGCACAGAAAGAAGAAAGATACTGTTCCTGTTTTTATAGGTACTAAACAATGCATGCTGAGTCAGTGGCATGTGTCTTCTGTTCCTTCTCTCCTACGCTAAAAAGTGGGATTTTCACCTGCAAAGTGTATTCTAAAATACCTAGAACGTAGAGAAAACATATCCAGTCCATAGTTTTGTCACTTCTTTCTTTTGCAAACAATCTTCTAATACTGAGAAGAGAGTAAAAAACACTTTTGAACAGGGGATCAATGGAATTGAAGCCAGGATTTATAGAAATAAAAAATTATTGTACTTTATTATTTACCTTAAATACAGCTGTGTATCATTTTACAAAGATAATTGAAGATTTTTTTCAGTTATAACCAAAAAACCCAAACCAATGAGAAAATTTTTGATCATTCACAGTCTAGATTACAGCAAAAACCTATTTTATGGTTAAAGAACATAAGGGTAAGAGGGGATATATTTTACATAACTCTTAATACATTGATTGGCAAAGTTCTGTATGATCTGGCTACTGAAATTGTAAAACTGTAAGAGGTAAATGGCAAATGAATGTTGATTAAAGAGAAATATTTAAGGTACCAATGCGTGGAGGACAGTTTTCAATGAAGCCCTTTTTCCACCAAGAGGGAATGTGCACAGTGATGAGATGGTTGCATATAATCTTAGGAAAGAAAATGCAGAATTTACGGTGATACGGTGTTTCAGTGAGACAAAGAATAAAAATTCATTTATTTTTCTGAAAGTGTAATATGTTTAGAGCTTTTTCTATTACAGCCACTTGGAAAATGCAATTCCCGCATCTGTGATAGGCTGTTAAGTTGTTTAACTGCAGAAATGCAGGGATGGAAGCTTGGATAAGTATATTTTCTCTAGTGAGCCTCTTAAAATACTACGCTTTAGAGGCCCAGTAGCCTGCCCTGGGTTCCAGACTCCTCAGTTCCTGATGCCTGGATGTCAGATGGCCTAACAGGGTATTTTTGGGCTCTCCCTCCTGCCACTGTCTGTCCGTGCACCTTTGTGGGTGTGCAGAGCGGCTTTTAAGACACAGCCAGAGTTAAGCTTTCTTCTTGATCTCCAAAGAGAAGTAGCAAGGACAACCAGATGGCACCACTTTTCTGAAATCAAATTTATTACAAAGGGAAGAAATAATAATCCAAGGAGAGATGACATTTTTCTTAATAGGATTTTCACCTGCCTTTTATGTATAAAACAGTGCAATAAGGCAAGTAAAAGGTACTACTGAACTGCAGTATCAAGAGAGGGATTTGGAGTATATTGTCCTGTCTTTATGGAATGGATAAAGTGTATGGGATTACATACACTCTCCAGGTCATTTGGAGACACATTGTTCAAGAACTTTTACTTTTCTAGCTCAGGAAAAGTTTCTAACTTAGATGTGTAAACTTTAGTTTTGTTACATTTTTGTGTTTAAAGAATATAATTTTTGTTTTTATCACATGCTGCTCTATTTTAGAAGTCTTGCTCCTTACAAAACAAGCTTGAGCAGAAAGTTATTCACTTGATAGATAACCTGTCAGAATGTGTGAAATCTTATGCCTTTCTAGAGTATCAAAGTTAATGGCACAAAAATGAGCGAAAAATAAAAATTCCAGCGTCAAGATACAGACTGAGACAACCTTAACTCTTCCTTTATTGAGCAGGCAATTGCTGTCAGAATTTACAGGATCATGTTCCAGATACAGCTGCAAATAATAAGGGGATTTGTTGAAGCTTGCCAGAGGCTCTAGTTACGCTGTCCTGAGGTCTGGGACCTCAGCTCTGCTGCAATGGTGCTGACCCTACTGTCCTTTCCAGCTTGTGCAGGGTGTGTGTATACTCAGACACGCTTACTGTGCTGCCTTGTGCTTTTGAATTCTAAATTGTATGGCAATAGCAGGATAAAAGATATGCTGGGGAAGGAGGGAAGTTGGAACGATAACTGGTGTGTGGTATAAAAATAGCTGTAAGCAATTCCAAACAGCGCTGCAGACTGCATGAAAAATATAGCAGATGTCATGATTCTCTGGAGCAGGAAAGTGTTTAAGTGCAGATAGCACTTGTTCAGTACCATTTTACTTAAAGATAATATTATTTTACAGAGCAAATTATATTATACGCCACAGTAAAATATGTTTGTCTTTTCTCAATGTATGCATGTGGAGGGGGTATAACAGCATTTCTCAAAGAGGTTGGAGTCAAGACTATGTTAGTGGGGATTGTAACTCCGTAGTTTTGATGATTTTAATAAGTCTGAGTTATACTGAACTAAAAGGAACAAGATAATTCTGTGTTAGTGAAGGGGTTTTTCAGTGACTTGATTTTGCTTTGGTCAGGTAATTCAACACTTTCGTGAGCTTTTGACCTGAAACAAGGCAAAGCTTTGCAGCCTTGACTGAATTTCAGATTGCAGTTTTAGGTTCCTTTGAAGTTGAAACTCAAAGACAAACTCAAGGGATAAACCCCTTGAAGTGAAACAGAGAAAAATGTTTCCATGAAAACCTTATGAATTGAAATGACTTTTTTTTCACACAGGTCTGGCCATAATATATCATATGATAGCGAAAACAACAGTTAGTCTAGAAAAATGGAGAAATATGTATTCTGGGACTGAGACATAGTAGGGGCCATAAACCAAAAATAAACAGCTAGAGAAGGAAAAGTTCCGAATAAATAAATCTGAAACAAAAACTTAAGAAGAATATAAATAGTAAGAAGAATTACTTATTATGTATCCAACCATGTCAATCCATTACACTTATTTTCTATTTTAAGCTTATGAAATAATTTGGTTTTTGGAATATGACGCTCTTACAGGAAGACTCTTCACTTTTCAGAGATACACCAGAATCTCCAAGCTCTGTGTCCACTCTCTTGTTATTTCAGAGGCTTAAGCTGCTATTCAGAAGAAATTACAATTTGTTTCATCCAGCTACATCTGGGTCCCTGAAGCCCAATGGCAAACTTACCAAAACTACTGGAAAGTTGTATTTCTCGTTGCATGTTAAATACCCTATTAATCTACCAGATTTCTCTCAGCAAAGAGATATTCATGCCCAAAGCAATACTGTGGCCTGGCAAATACCAGACTAGAGCATTGATTTTGTCATTAGGCAGGCCTAGAAGATGAATGAATGTATTTACTTAAAAATAATGATTTACAGTGATGAAACATTTACAAAATTATTTAAAAATTAATTGAGTTATAATTAACAGCAAGTATCAGCCTTACTAGCTTTATTGTATTATCTATATTTTAAGCCCTGGCTAATTAACTTTTACAGCATACCAAATGCTGGCCTGCTCATGCAGAGTTCTTAGAGTGATACTTTCCTAGAGTCTATTAATAAATGGTTCCTGAAACCTTTGAGAACAGAAGTTCATTTTCCTGATTACTTCTCGTCTCCATCACTTTGCACGAGTTTGTTCATCTAGTTTTAGGTTCTAATATTCTTCCTGCTGTTTACAACTTGTTAAAAACAGAGTGGTATGATTTTAAAACTCGTATATCAAGGTAACTCATGATCTTGGTAAATTGTGATCAGGGTAACTAAAGCTTCTTTTTCTCAGATTTTTTATAATATAAGTTGAAGCAAGCTTTCTCGAGAATCTGCATTTTAGAGAAACACAAAAAAGGACTTACAGCACTTATTATGAAGGTGAGGTATTTACCTTCCACCTCCTGCATAAACTTTGTTAGATTTAAGAAAAAGCCAGAAGCACCTTGTTTGATGATATTTGCCTTCTCCTAATGATTTCCAGTAATAAAAATACTCAATTTGCACTTAAAAGATTAATCTTAATGATCATAGAATGGTTTGGGTTGGAAGAAACCACAAAGATCATCCAGTTCCATCTCGCCCCCCATGGGCAAGGACACCTTTTACTAGACCAGGTTGCTCAGAGCCCCATCCGGCCTGATCTTGAACATCTCCAGGGCTGGGACATCCACAACGTCTCTTGACAGCCTGTTCCAGTGTCTCACCACCCCCACATTAAAGAATTTCTTCCTAATATCCACTTTAAACCTGCCCTCTTTCAGTTTAAAGCCACTTCTCCTTTCCTTAATACTAAATGCTCTTGTAAAAAGTCCCTCTCCAGCTCCCTTATAGGCTCCTTCAGGGACTGGAAGACACTATAGGATCTATCCAGAGCATTCTCTTCTGGAAGACAAGTTCTTTTTCAAGTTATTCTTCTTTAATTTCACCTTCAAACATGGCACTTACTTTTGCAGCTGTACAGATTCCTTCAAGAATATGAGACAGGAAAGAGTTTTCTTATAAACCTTCAGTTATTCCATAGGAGGGACTAGCATCCAGATCACATCTGTTGATTGTTAGTTCTATAAAACAGTAGGAGAAATACAACCTTAGGTAATCCTGTCCTTAGAAGAGGCATTAATTGCACCAGAATATACAGAGAATGCAACACTGCTGCAAAAGAACATATGGGATTATTACATTTTTAGATTGGCAGTTTGCTGTAAGTTTTTTTTCAAAATGAAAATTTGAAACAATGTAGTGATTCTTGGTTTCCATATAAGGGTGCTTGACCTCTGAATTTTCTCTCTCCTCATAGCTTGTTCGGAATAAATGTTACTCGATGTTTTGGAGTTTGATTCAAAATTAATGAGGAATAAAACATCTCTTGAAATGATAAATACATTAAGTGTCACTGGAAGTCTAATGGGCATTGATATTTTTCCCAGGAATATTGACAATCCCCCTAAAATGAAATATTGCTTTAATAATGAGCATAATATTTCTAGAAACACACTTTGAGTAAGAAACATTTGTGTTGCACGCATTGTAGAAACTGTGATAATTCTCATTGCTGACTATTGCCAAAATCAATAGTCAGCAACACAAATTTAATCTGCACAGTCTCTGATCTTCAGCAAGATCTCCATCAGTCAGTTTGTAATATCTGATTTTCCTGCATTTCTATAAATTGGAAAGCAGGCAGAACTTTATACATTTAGAGTCTAGATAGGAAAGGAGGTCATGGCAGTGGTGTTCTCCTGTCAATAATTTGGGAAATAGTTTCATAGTGAAAAAACAAATATATAATTTGGCAAAATTATCCACTGATATTTATTTCAGGGAAAAAAAAAGGCCATCGTTTTTTCTAGTCATCCCAAACAAGCAGAGTATGGGTTTCCATTTCACTTGAGGCTGGAGGAATTCTGAGAACACGATTATCCTTGTGATAGCAAACTGATTTGTTAGAAAATGCGGATGTCTTGCAGTTTCACAAGCCTATTATTGCATTATTTGATCAGGAAAAACAGAATAAATACCTCTGTGCTCAGAAACCGCGATACAGAAGACATTCTTGTAAAAGGGTGTTCTGATCCAAAGATGGGAAGAATGCTTCACTTTAATACACCTGAAGTATACAACCTAGTCAGAAATGTCCTATTTTGAAAAGGCTTGGCATAAAACTGTCTCCTCTTCAGTTGTCCTGTGGGGATTTATGTGAAGAGCTGTTACAAACTATCACCTTGACATTTCTGAATCTCTGCCAGTGAAGCATGATGTTTTAGTCATTTAGTTTAGCAGCATTTTGCATAAACAAACCTTGGATTCCACAATTGGCCTTTCTGCAGAAAGCAGAATAGTGATATATGCTGCAGATTTGTGGACATGCAAGTATCTGATTTCAGTGAGATTTAGCACAAGTCCTGCACGCATGTGACTGAACAGATCACACAAGCCTGCACGATTTCCCAGCAGCAAATCGAGAATTTCCATTTGTAAATTTGTAGAAAGACAACACCAGGCAACATAGAACAGAACAAAAATGCTCTTGTAATACAAACAACATACAAAACAACAACAGGACATGCTGGGCTGAGTTTCTGCAGTGGAAAGGTGGCATTTAAGGCATGCAGTAGGGCTCCACAACGCTCATTAAACTTGTTCATGGCAGACAGATTGCTTGAATTATGTGAAAGGAAGAATGAAAAATACTGGGAAGCCAAACTGCTTACTTTTGAAAACGTGAAAGAGGAGCTTTCAGTAAGGCAAAATCTGAGTTGCTCCCATTACCCCCCTCCTCAAGTGTTTGATGTAATTTGCCTCATTTGGGCTGATACAGGATAGCTGCTGTGAGATGCACTAATGGGAATGAGGAACTTTGTAGGGAGGTGAACTGTGAAGTTACTCTGAGGAAAGTGAATTTGGAGAAATGGTAAGAGTTGTTTTGACAGAGCTGCTTGGTTTGGGGATACTGGGGCTAGGGGAAATATTTATAAAATTAGCACTGGGCACAGTGATGAGAAAAGAGTTATCATCTCTTCTAGCAGTTATTAAAGAGTAAGTTTTGTACTAGATGCTGTAAGAAAAGGGAATATAGTTCCTCACCCTACCACCTTGTCCTCTTGTGAGCTGTTGTTTGGGTGTCCCTGAGGAAGCCTATGGTTTTTTGAATTGTTCCTTTTGAATCCCTGATTTGAGACTCTGTTTGGGACCTGAGGCTAAGTAAAGGAGTTTGCAGAAGGTGAATAAATCTGCATTCAAATGCTGCAGTAGGGATGTGAGAGCAGTGCTGATCTTGGAGAGATATGGGGTGAAAAATGAGCTGAAATTTCTGAAATCTGTAGAAAGAGGCTTTTGTTGTCTTCTGTTCATAGTAGCCTGAGAAAGCCCTTTCAACTACTGACTGTTCTCTGCCAGTTATGTCGCTATCAATTTATTTTTCTCCTCCTTTTGCACACTCTGCATCTAAAGTAATCAAATGTTTAAATTTGATACATGCTCTGCAAAACCTCATTTCTCAGTTGTTTGTTTCTTTTGAGAATAGAGATTCTCAAAGCCTATTTATAAAGAAACTACTTTTGTTTACAGAGGTTTATTAAAAGGATTGTATAATCAATATGCTACCTTTCTAAGGAGGCTAATTTATTTTTTTCAATAATGCTTTTCAAAGAAATTGTCATCATAATTTATAATTGTCCTTGTGGATTCATGTTTTATTTATTACGTGTTTTCAAAGGATTTAACATAATGCATATCTTTTTAAAGGTTGAAGACTATATTAAATTACCTCTTTTTATTGAAATGTAATTTTAAAACAAGACTGAAGTTGTTGGTTTAGTCTTCTTTGGTAATTTTTCATGTGTAATATATTAGCCCAAAATTGTTGCATTTTTCATCTATCCCTACAAAATTGAAAGAGACAAGCTTTTTACACTGAAAATACTTTTTTTTTTTTCATTTGGGGATGTTGCAGTTTTTTGGTTTTGAACTCCGATATTTGTTTTAAAATCAGATTGTTCTTAGCTTCAGTGCTATAAATTAGAGCTTTTCTACTATTAATTTATTTTCAGCTGAGCTGAGAACTGCTCTGCACCAGGTGTTTATGAAATGCAGAATGTGTAATAAATTGGTAGCAACTTGCACTTTTATTGTAAGTAAATGGATGTGGTCTGTGTTCAGGCCAGAAAGGGCAGCAGTTCTAAAATAAGCAATTGCATCAGGAGGATTTAGTGCAGGTAGTGGGGAAAATGAACATTAGGATGCAAAGCAGAATATGAGTAATCAACCAGCAGTAATCATGCTGAAATTTAAAAATCAGCTGGAAATAATTCTACCAGGTGAGGTGTGAGAGAGAATGTGAGGGCTGAAACAGGGCTTCAGGTTTTAGCTGTTTGTATAGTTGAGTTGTTTATCTGTAGCTCTACATTAGAATCAAGTGGCATGAGTTTTTAAGCCAAATTTCTACCAGGTGGGGTCTAGTGGCAGAACAGTATGAAATTGTGGTCTAACTCAGTGCATTTTCAGCCTTAATTCAATGTAACTAACTCTTGTTAAACTAAGTAGCAGCCTGAACTGCAGCCTGCATTTGGGAAAACTTGGCTATTAGCTGAATTTTTTTTTTTGCAGGGTACTGTAACTGTTCTCTATTGTGTTCACAATGCACAACCAAATATTGTTTCCAAGGGACAGTTAAAAGAGAACATGTAATTAACAATAGATAACATTAAAGCAGCTCATTTATACTGTAAAATCAAAGCCAGAATTAATTCATAGCCTGAAAAGAACTCTGCATATAAAGACTTCAAAATTAATTAGCTTTTTCTTAAACTTTTCCATTAAGACAATCTAACACATTACATACTTCACTGTTAATGCTTTTTTTCAATTTAAGTTTTTTAAGGTGCTGATATTAAAATCCCATTGACAGCCATTAGACAGAAAAAACATGTTTTGAAGTTACTCTAATCCTAGCTTTCTCAGATGTGAGAGAATGAAGTTAATGCAAATATCAACTGTTAAAGATGTACCATAGTCAAAGCAATGAGAACTTCTTCAGATATTCATGCAGACATATTTTCATCTGTCCACATAAAATTGTTTTTTAAAAAGTTTTTTAAATAATTCGAGGTAGAATAGTGGGTATAATTATGCTTGCTGTTAAAAGACACTATGTACCAAAGCATAACCCGACATTATCCAGGGTTTGTAACTTTCCTGTGTACATCACCTAGTGCAGAAAGTTTTGATAAATTCTACATTTGCAGTGAATTTTCCTACGTGTTGACGGGTGTATGATCAACCTCACAGGACTGTGGATTGCAAAAAAAAAAAAATTAATTACATTGAGTGGAACCCTGAGATACTTCCTGTGCATTCTATGCTATAATTTGTCGTAATAACTAGTATAACAATATTTATCATTATAATAGTAAGTGTATGGCCCCTGCAGTAAATAAGCATAGAGAATAATTATTGTCAATTCTCTTCTGGTACTTTCTTGTGAATGAGATATATTCCAGATGGTGGGGGGTTTTGATTCAGTTTGGTTCTTGTTTATGGACACTTCTTTTCTTGAACATTATAATATCTTTTTCACTATACTGCAGCAAAAATTTATGGCAGTTGTGTATGCCTTCCTTAGGAATCAATTGTCCCCATTAACCCTTTTCCACTCAGGGGCAAGAACTGTCATATTTCTTGTAGTTTTAGTCTGGAGGGGTTTTGAGTTTTATTCTCCTTTCCAATGTGCTGTAATTTAAATGAGAGAGAGAGCAGGGCAAGTTCTAGGACCAAAATCTGTTATCAAAGGTAGATGTTTGGTATCAGTCATGCTTCATAACTATTGCTTTAAAATTTCACCTTAGCTAGGACAGCCAATGGTTAGCTTGCTTAGACAAGCCTCTTAGCAGAAGTAATGAGTGGTTACTGGAATTTTTAATTATTTCACTGAAGCCTGAGGAATCTTCTATGTTTACCTTTGGCTATCTTTACAAAAACATGGAAAATGCTACTGTTTCACAAACACAAATACAGTTTCCTAATATTAGTAAAACTACTGAAGTGTATTTATTTAATTTGTAGTTCCTCAAGTTCTCAGTAAGAGTCTTAACTATTCTACTCACATGTACTTAACTGTATATCTTGCAGAATTATTTTTATTTTACTGGAAGCATAGTCTTTCTTTAACTCTCATCTTGCAAATTTTTAAGACCATGTATCCCTATGTAGTTTTTACACCAGCTCATTTATCCCATCCCCATTCCCTAATGGCCTCACCACTTGTGTAGAAAACTTTAAATTTACTTGTGGCTGGGGTTGCTGTATTTAATATGATACATTTTCAGTATAGTTTTAAATTCAGAAAGCACTAATAGATGTTCTAAAACAGAGAGGAAAATATGATGTGCTGTTTGCAACTCGTTTTTTTTTTTTTTTCCTTTATATTTGTGACTGCTACTTCAGAGCACTACAGATATCACTGCATTTCTCAGATTCATGCTCAGCCAAACTGTGCTACAAGGACTTCCTATGTCTTTCTGAAATTCTTAACTATGCCTCTCCTTTTCAAACCTTCTTCTTTTCCCCCATTTTAAGGTTTCTCAATTTCTTTGTGGTTTCCTATCAGCCTTAACAGTTTGTTTCCTCCTTTCATCCTTCTTTCTTTAATCATTGCTCTGATTATTTTCTTCTTCACTCAGTCTTCACAGCCGCATACTCACACACACATGCACACAGGAGCACCATGCTCAGGAAAGATTTGGAGAGGAATTTAATGAGAAAGCAGAATAGACTGCAGGATGCAACCAGGCAAGCATACTTATCACACCCCTATTTATACTTACCCCATTTTTCTTTTTCCACCTTCTTCCCTCCTCCAAATTGCCTAGCCCTCTCCCTTTTCCTGCCTTTAGTTCCACCCCTAAATATCCTGTAAGTCCTGTGCAATCCTGAGCTATGTTTTCAATGCATCCCACGATGTGTCCCCCTTCAAGGCCGCAACTCCCATAGTCTGAAGGGTGCTGGGGGGTGCTGCTAGCAGTGCCTCATGGTGATGGGCTCCATGGCCATACACTGGAGCTGAGGCTGTGCTGTGACAGCCCCAGACAAGTTGTTTGTTGCTTGTGTGCATCCTTGATTTGGGTCCCTTTCTGGGCTTGAGCAGATGGGGCCTGGGTGGTTCGATGGTTCCTGTGGTCAGCCTGGGAGCAGCCTAGGGTATTATTCTGGCCTCTGCTGTGCCATTGGTTCTCTGGGCCCCCCTGTAAGTGTGCAGATGGGTGTTTTTTCTCAGAACCTGACACTTTCTCCGTATTCTCATCCCCTCAGTAAATAGTCTAAATTAATACTCTACAGTGCTGCTATTGAAACAGATACTGACAAAATAGAGTGTATGCCAACAAGGGCAACCCGCAAGGTACCCATCTAACATCTTACTAATTTCACAGCTCATACGTTATGTGAAAAAGATGTAAAAATGATTTCTAGTAAGTTGCCAGGACACAGTCATTCAGTCATTCCCATTTGAAAGCACTGGAGAGAAAGCAGGAAAAAAGGGGACAGGGAGCAGATGTTTCTGTTGATGTTTTTATGTCAGTTAAAAAGGTTGAATTCTGTTGGCACCGTAAGTTGCTTAGTGATTAATGGAAATGACAAACATGATGCATTCCTTCTAAATTGGTGTCATGTTGATAGAGGGCACTTTGATTGAGACAATGTAAATGCTGATATGAGCTTTTGTCTTCATAATGTTTTAGTTCTTTTGTGTTGGTGGAAATAGCTTCTCAGATCTTCTGGAAAACCTGGTATTCCTTTAGGTGTCTGTCAGTCTGTGTGCATAGCAGTGGTTTGTAAGCAAGCTAGGGTTCTGGGGTGTGGAAAAGGCAGGAAATGGTGACAATTACAACAGCTGTTGAGGCTGGCAAAATAAAAACTGGATTGCAGTCCTATAAATGAGCATGAGTAATGTATTATAACAATACTAATATTTTTGAATTAAAAAAAATCCCTGACACTACAGTCTCTTTCAAAGCTATGTAATAAGAATATCTCCATGTTCATCTGAGCATTAATTAACATTGAGTAGAAAGTACAGGTCTGAAGAGAGATCAAATGCTCTGATATCCACAGCAGGACAGAACCCCTATATACTTGGTGAAGGAGAATCCTTTGGTTTATTCTCTGTCTTTGCCATTTGTAGCCACTTACAGCTATCTTGTGTTAAAATAAGATTCCAGATAATCTGTACCTTTGACTTCTGACTTTACTGGAGTTATCTCCCTTACTTTGGCCCTTGTACAATTTGCTAAGATTTTCACTTGTGTATCTGTGTTCAGTGTAGAGAGTAACCAAGGTTTTGTATTGCGCAGCTGGGATATTGTAAATCCAGGCGTGTACCTTGTGCATAGCCCTTTCCACTACGCTGACACCACAAAATGAGAATTGGAGAACTCATACTTTTTCTCCAAGGGTATGAACTTTTAATTTTTTTTTTTTTTTTTTTAATACCAATCTTGAAGCCTTTTGTATGGAAGAGAAGGTTTGGGAGGAAGAAGGGAACAAGACGATATTGGCACTGTTCATGTTGCCTGCCAGCTGGAGAAGACTCAAACAAGCTCCAGGCAGTTCTGAATCTTTCTGTGGCTGGGCCCGGTATAAGACCAGCACAAGTATGGGAATATCTGAGTTTCTCTGGCAATCTTCCCTCTCAGATACAGAGCCCAGTAATCAATTACAGCTACAGAAATGTGAAACACTATCCAGATTTAAAATGAAATTATGCCATATGTTGAGATGTTTGATTTGACTTAAAGTTCTCCCTTTCAAATGTTTCTATTCTGAACTGTGTTTAGCTCAGTCCCAAAACCCATGTTTGGTTTTTGTTTTGGGGTTTTTGGGGGTGTTTTTTAGGTTGGTTGGTTGGGTTTTTTTGTGTCTGTGTATCCTTGGATGACTTAATTTACAAAAGCACCTTGTTAAAAGTGATGTCTAATTATACTTTCTTGTGATGTCTGTAGGCTGACACTGTTACAAAGATGCTAATTGCCTAATCTATGGTTTGTAATTTAAAATCACTGCTAAATTTGTTTAAAAATCCATTTTGATTCAGCCATTTGGATTTAAATTAATTTCTCTCTGTTCCCCCTCTCCCAGCCCAAAGCAAAGAACAAAGCTGAGAGAGAAACAGAAGCACCTTTCATTTTGCCATTAATGGGATGGCTTGCTTCTGTATTCATAGCAAATTCCTGGGTTGAGCTACTGTGTAGTAGCTCAAATTGCAGTTTTCACCCCTATAGCAGTAATTTTCTTTATTATCCCAGTGGCAAACAAACTTGTGCTCTCTTTCTCACTCTGATGGCAAAGCCTCTCTTTTGTTCCTTTTTTTACCACAATGGTAATTGTCATGTTTATCACTGACATAACTGAGCCTAGAGTAAACTTGACACAAAATCTGCAAGTTTCCATATATCTTATTTTTATTTTCACTGCTTTTTAATTTCCTTTCTGTTTCTATGGGGCATATTTGGATATTGTGCTAGTGATGAGAGCACTTTTTAAGTTCATTAGCTCACAGTAGAAGGCAGAGGGAGAGTGTGAGGAAGATACAGAAGCTTTCAGGAGGCTGAGGCTTAGATCGATGGCAGTGTGAAGAAGGCTTATGCTCAGTCATGAAGGACCTTTGCTGTTGGAAAGTTTTAGTGGCATGACAGCCAGTGCAGCCATAGAGAGAAATCAACACTAGTCCAGACATAAAGCACTAAAATTCCTTCTGTTGGTTTACCATCCCTATTAATAATAAAAAAAAAAAAAAAAAAATTGTGCTGCATATATATACAGTATTTTTTATTCATATAGTACATGATTTACATGTATATTATATTATATGTATACTGTTATGTATCTGTACAGAATATAAGAATGTTTTTCCTTTGGGAGGATATTTAAGGGATTTTGAATTGTAAAGCAACTGAGCCTTGGGAAGGACTATGCTTAGGAGGGGTTAACCAATTGTAGAAGCAATGGTTGAGGAAAACTGCTGATTTGTGTTTGTATTTTTTAAATTCAGTTTTGTAGAAACAGGAATCATTGATGGCTGATTTGCCTTGTAGTTCATTGCTTATGATTCTGCGAATAAAGAAAACATTGTTTAAGGATGAATTAACAGAAGTATAACTTGTGGAATGTGCAAATTAATCTGGCTGTGCTGGTCATTTTCAATTCTCATATGAGCTTCATGAAAAAAATTGGAGAGTGCAGAGGAGAGAATAATTTAGCACCTGGAAAACACAACCAGTGGTCAAAATGAACAAACGTGGCCATTTTAATGTAGAGAAGAGATTCGTGTCTGCAAATAGACAAAAGATGGCTGCAAGGAGGAGCGCATTAACTCATCTTCCAAATTTATTGTGAATAGAAAGAGAAATTATGAGTTTAATTTGCAGCAGAACAGCCCCACAGTGTAAAGAGTGGGACAAATACTGACTGTGAAGGGCTTGTGGAGCTCTGGGATGCCTTTCTGTGTCAAGGAATTTACATAACTTTAAGCAGGACTATGTCAGGAATGATCCATGGATTTTACTGAGCTTTTTTGGGAGGTGGATTAGATTATCTTTGAGGTTCACCGCAGCCATGGGATTCCATTGTTGTACTAATTATGACCACAAAAAAGATTTTGCTTTTTGTCTCAGCACTGATTTCTTCAAATATAATTTAAGTAATTGAACTACCTTTTCCAGGAATAATCTTCTAACATAATGGAGTATTTATATAATGTGATGTTAAGGGTAACAAAATCAAACCCTTGGGCTTTTAATTATCTTGTGTTTGAACTATCATGAGTAAAATAGTTGTGTAGTGTAGAAAAGACTCTTGTTGATCTCATATGGGGATGGTGAAAGGATGAAGTTTTGAGCTCTTAGAATTCATGTGCTTGTCCTTCCTAGCTCTGAGAGTAAACCAGGGGCCCCTAAAATGATGGTAACCCAGAAGAAACAAGCAAATCTCGGTTTCACTGGGAAGGTATTTGAAGATGCCAGGGTCTAGTTTTGCCTGTACTTCTGGGACTGCAGTAGCTTAGTTCAGCTTCTGGCTGAGGAGGTAACCTAATCATAGCTGAGAAATAGTGCTTGATCTGGGTTTTACTACAACTGGAAAAATCAGTAGCTAAACCATGTGACATATCATACACAGCTGTGATTCAGTGGAATTGTTCATGGTACAATCCAATTTTCTCCAATTCTCTCATATACAGTGAAATTTACCAATTGTTTAGTGGCACTTATATGTAAAAATCACATTTTTTTGCTGATTGGCTGTTCATGTATTGCAACATTTCTTTAAGAACAGAGTAAAATTAATATTCTTGCAGATGCAACAGTTATACATGATGTCAGGAAAAGCAGGATTTCTATTTTCCACTATCATTAATAATGAGGTGATATTGCATTGGCAAGAGCATGTCACATTTGGACACTTCCTTATTCCTTGTTTTTTACCTGGAAAGTCATTTGGCTGTAACTGAATGAACAGTAACTGCATCTAGAATAGTTGTATCCCTTCAGAAAGAAAATTCTGGAATTCCCTTAGGCATCACAGTAGATCCATTTCAGATGTCAAAATTAATCTTTTCATGTGCCATTTATGTGCATGCCATATTTAGGATGTGCATAAAGCTGCAGCTCATTGAGAAGCTCAGTTTTCTTCCTGGACATGAGCTTCACTGCAGTTGCTGACACATCCAGGTGCAGTTTCCAAGTGCCCATAGGCTGGGCACAGAAACTCAGTATTGCAGCCAGCTGAGTGTGCTGGAATATTCCTACGGCTCTGGCCTGTCCAGAGGAGCACACTACAAGCAGCCACAGATGCTTCTGCATTGTGAGGGCCAGGAGCCTTGCAGGTCTTACAGCTTTGTCTTACTAGAGCACTTTAGTGTACTGTATTTTAGTTTCCTCCATCTGTCCCTGTTTGACTGATGAGGTTTTTTTGGATGCTGGTGGTGGGTGATTCTCCTTGGGTTTGGATTTGTAATTAATTTTTGAATTCAGGTCTCATAGCTGAAGGTGTTGTGAGCTTCTGTATACTGGCAGCCTAAAAAGGTGGAGGGGGCAAAGCTAGGAATGTTCAGCAGAAGTTTCCAATCACATTTTCTTTCCCAACAGCATATGAACAAGGGCACCCTTCACATTTGGGAACCTGGTAAAAGCTGCTTCAGAAAACATTTCATCTCAAAGTTATATCTGAAAGGGTTACTTCTTACAGCGTGAGACGTGAAAGTAAATACTTGTTTACACTTATTTTTGTCTGTCTTTAAGAGCACATATGCTTATTCTAAATTAACTATAACTAGAGACTGAATTTTTTACTTTGTTTTACTTCTCCTGTCCTTAGACATTATAAGGATGAGTTCCAAACTACAGAATTTTTATATTCAGACTCGAAAAAACTGGCAGACATAAGGTTTGGTTCTGATCATTGCAGACATTGTCCTACAGAATAACAAGAACACTGAAGTAGTGTGACATCATTTTGGCTTTTTTGTGGAGCTTTTAAAAAACTTTTTAATATGCTTGTGGTAGTACAGCAACCCAACAGCTTTGTGTGCTCTTTATGTCAGAATACAGAAGGGTATTTTTTTCTCTCATATATATCTTAGTTGACTGTGGTAAAATATCTAGTTCTCTTAACCTATTTTAAAAGAATTGTAAGACATCATTTATCCACTATACAGCAGTGGAATGAGTAAGGGATGAGTACAGGTTTAATGTGGAGAGAAAGAAAATTCTGCTGACAGAGCAGGAATTTACAGTGTGCATATATTGATGTATAAAAATTTATTTTTTAGCATTTTCCATTTTCCAATTATCTTCTGAATTTATGTTATAACAGAACAACAAATCTTATTTTATTCTTTTAAAATAAATGTCAGGTATGACATTCCAGTGTGCAGCTATTTCTTGAGTAAGCTTGGAGATTTTCCCCCCTTCTTTGTATGCTTGTGCTTTCAGCCCTTTCAAGGCTCAAGAGTTGAAAACAGTTTGAGTGACATAAACCCAAGCACCTCACAGACTATTTAGCTTTCAATATTTTTTCCAAGAACTTGAAAGTGCTGGAGAGACATAGGTGGACTTTGTAGATCTGATGCTATGCCTGTTTTTGTCACTTTTGCTGTCATTTAATTCCATCCATTTTTCTGTATCTATACCTTTGCTAAGTTCCTGTAAAGCTGAGATTTACTCCTATATCACCAGATGTTTAAAGGAGTTTATTCCCTGCAGCAACCATATTCACTGCCAGAAACAAAACATTGTAATACATTCATTGAGTCACGTAGTGCAGACTGTCATGCTAGATAACCTATTTATAATGAGCTTGCACTTGTAAAAGGAGGCTGTTTGTCAGCCCTAAATTTAAAGCTGCCTTTTTTCATAGTGATGGAAAAACTGTATCACCAAGGTGCTAATGAAATTTTATGGGAACATCATATATGGCCACCAAGTTTCTAAATGCTTTTTGTCATTCAGCTATTCTGCTTTTCGGAGATAGCCAGCAGCTGTGCCACCTGTGCAGGGTAACTATCCCTTGATCTTTACAACAGTCAGAAAGTAAAACAGGAGTAAGAACATCTGCTTCCTTCAATCAGTTAAGAGCCACTGAAATCTAAGAGGTGTTGATTCTTTCCAAATTTTGACTAACAGTTGAGCAGGAAAAAGCTATTCTGTAAACTCTTTTCTGAACTATTTGCTTTCCCTCTAATGTTTAAAATAGAGGAACCTAAAAACTTGGAAATGAATGTTATCTACCCATCCATCAACACCTCCCGTTTGGTGTTCAGAACCCATGAAGAAATGCAACAATGAAAATGCTTTCAAAGTTTGTGTAGCTACAAGGTTTGTTATATTTATTTCACTCTAGACTGTTCTCCCTCAGCCTGCTTACCTAATCAAGCTTTTCTAAGTAAAGACACTTCTCCCCTCAAGCCATGCTCATTCAAGTCCACTGTTGTGAATATTAGCTTAGTCAATGGTGAACTTCAAAATGCATTCATAGTAGTATTTGTTAGCTAGTTAAAATGACTGGATTTTCTGCATAGACTAAGAAGCTTAGAGAAGCTTGATGCCTCGCACCAAAATTTATAGTGAAATTTTGGTTGGTTTGTTTTTGGGTTTTTTTGGTTTTTTTCTTTTTTGGTGGTAAAATTTTTTTATTTTCATGTTAGAACACAGAAAAACCCTTTCAGACTTTATCATGGAATGGATTTGGTGGTCTCAGTTTGATCTGTATTATTCAGGAGATTAAACTTTGAAAAGACTATTGCATTTTTTGGTATTCTTTCCGGTTTTGGTTCTTTTTGTGCATACTTTTTCCTGACTCCAAGACCCTGGATCACTGTTCTGACCAGGTTTTCACCTCTTGTGGCTTGTAGACAATTTTTGATGCATCATGAAAGCATGTAAGGAGTGACAAAGCAGTTTGTGGGGAGGGGTTTTTCCCCCCATTCTCCTCAGAAAGAAGTGACCTTTAAAAATCCCTACCAAACTGACAACTGGATTTATTATGCTAGAAATAGCTTATCTGGCCATCAGGATGCATGTGAATTTTACATTTAGCTTTTAAGGGTTTGGGGTTTAATGCTATTCTGAAGTTCCTTAAGACTACATGTGTTGTGTATTTGGACCAGCTACCAAGAAAGTAAATCTACCTTTTTGGCTTTTCACTTCCACTAGCTTGTAAAGCAAAAATCTATTGCCTTTGTGTCCTTAGTTATTCCACTTTTTTTGTTTGTTTATTTTTCCTTCCTATCTTCCAGACAAATCAGCACTAAAAGCCCTTTCCTCTCTCCCTCTGCCTCTTTATGTGGATATATGAAACCATTTCTCCTAATTCGCGCGTGAACACTGTAAACTTTACATCCAATTCTTATGTTTTGCTTACTTGTCTTTTCTTAGTACAGTTAAGTTTTTTCTTTTTTATTGTAACTTTAATTAGTTTTCTCATTTAAGCTGTTTTGATTCTGCCATGGTCTCTTCCTTGTACTCTGTTTTCATTTTTTCTGGGTTCTTTTGGGTGACTTCCAAAACGACATTCCTTATGTGTTTGTCCTTCCATCTACTCTAGGTTTTCTTTGAGTTTCTTAATTTCTATTTTCACCTGTTCTCCTTCTGTCTTACACACTACTGATCTTTTTCTGTAACATTTACATAAGCAAGTAGTGCTTTTGTGCTGTCTTCCTTTCTATGTCATCATCTACTTTGACATCTTTGTATCATGTCTTACTTTCCTCCCCTTCAGAGTTGCCTTCTGCCTGGTGCTTGCTGCTCCTGCTCTTTTGTTTGTGTAAGTGACTACCCTTTGCCATCCAAAGCCAACAAGATCTCTTTCTATCATCGTCTTCATACAGCAGAACATGACTACTGTTTCCTATTGCACCTTAATTACTGGTTATTTTGTCAGTATATGAAATTCACTTGTCCCTTCATTTTCTTCCTGTGGAGTGATTTATGTCACTGCTCACTGCACTGGAACCTGTCTTTCCTTTTTTGTTTATTCCCATTTTTAAGATCTTTATGCATCTACATAAATGGCTTCAAGTTTGCTTGGCAGGGTTTAGAGTCACGGAAAGGGTTGTGAAACATTGGAACAGACTGTCCAGAGAAGTGGTGGAGTCATCATCCCTGGATCTCTTCGACAACACTTGTGGACTCAGCACTCTGAGAACGTTTCAGTAGTGAACATGGTGGTGGCGATAAGCTGATGGTTGGACATGATGATCTTAAAGGTCTTTTCCAACCTTAATAATTCTAGGCTTCTATACATCTGCATAATACCTCCCAGAAAGCTATCACACACACATAAGAATACTTTTCACAAGTTCAATTTATTTAGAATATCCCACTCTTTTGTCTTTATTTGAAGAACAATCTTAATTTCTATTATTTAGTGTTCAACATAATGTTGAAGCTTAGCAAAGCAGGCTCATTAAAAAG
This sequence comes from Dasyornis broadbenti, assembly GCA_013397935.1. Classification (NCBI taxonomy): domain Eukaryota; kingdom Metazoa; phylum Chordata; class Aves; order Passeriformes; family Dasyornithidae; genus Dasyornis; species Dasyornis broadbenti. The sequence goes on along the minus strand of VZRN01005010.1, from coordinate 1,360,212 downwards.
AAGCTTTTTCTGTGCTCTAAAACTGATACCTACATACACTTTCTCCCATTTCAGAAGAACAGAAAGAAGTGTGATGCATCTAAACCCCTCAGTTTTCTATAAAAACATTTTACTTCCCTATAGCACTCTTTAATGTCATTCTCTGAGTTATAGTAGTATTTCTGTACAAATATTGGCCTGTGTTCTCAAAAGAAGCAAACTTGCATGCAAATGTCATGTGACCCTACATAAAGGTCTGGTTACTAGAGACAAAGCTCCCCTGGTTTTCTGAAAGAGTTTACAAAATGAAAATGCAAAACTCCAGTGAGATCACAAAGAATACTTCTTATCTTCATGACTTGACCTGGAATGCATCTGTTAAAATTTGCCACTTGGTATCACAACAATTATGCATTGACAGAGGTAGTATTTTACGATTTTTTTTTTCAGGTAGCATGTAGAGAATGAGGGAAATACTTCTGAACAAAATAGGTTATGAATTCTGCATGAATTCTGCCTGAAGTGTCTGAAAACAGACACAGAATCTTCTTGATAATGGAAAAATATGTTGACCTTTGTGGAGAAAGGGGAAATGGCTTAGAGTGTTTCACAATTTAATTAAAGTGTCATCTACTTGTATAAAATTGACTGTATATCCTCTAATGAACACATAAAACTTTCCAGGAAATTCTTTCTTTTGTAGCATCACAAGGAAATTTCACAAGAAACACCACTGTTCCATGTTGCTTTGCATTCACGCCACATCAAAATTTGTTGTTTTTTTTTAATTCCACTTTCCTTTCCATGCCTTGATATTTGGTTAGAGGCCTTTAAATGTGTGTGTGTGTGTGTGATCAGTCACTCATCATCATCAGAGCCCAGCAAAACAGCTCGTCCTTATGGACATTTGAAATAAAGCCAGTCTTAGCAAGGAGATTGCTTGCAAGAATTGCCAAGAAATTAGATTAATTTTTAGAGTGGATATGAAGTCTTGTTAAACAAACATTTCATTTCTTTTAGCAGCTGATTGATTGATTCCAAACAAAAAAGCTGTGCCATCTGGTCCTTAAAAAACAAAGCAGGATTATACTGTCTTTTTTTTAAGAACTGCATAGAAAAATATTTATATAATTCACCAATTTTATATATATACATACACAACAATTTATATAAATTTTCAGTTTTACTTTTTCTAAGCATAAAATTATTTATTCATATTTAATGCACAAAATTTTGTAAAAGTAATGCATTTTTAAGAAAATATAGGAATTACTAGAAAAGGTTCTATCTACAGTGTTTATTATTACATCTGAGCTATTAATCATAACACAGTTAGACAAACAATTTCACTACTTGAAATAGAAAGCACTATTCAAGGAAAAAATGAAACAAACCCCTCTGCTAAATTAATTAAACTTATTCTAGCAGAATTGTGACATTTCAGACCTTGCTGGAACAGAGAATTAGTTCTGTATGTATGCAATAGAGTAATTGCATAGCTGTGTAGAGACAGATATTGCATGTAGTGAGAAATTTCACAGTTTTGAAACTCAGTGTTATCTGAGTTGTAATAACACATGAAAAATTCCAAAATTTGCACAGAGAAAACTCAAGCTCTTTTAGTGTATCTCTTGAAAGAAATCTTAAGGGTAAAAGTATATGTTGTATCAATAGAAGTGATAGAAACTCAACTGAGAGTATAAACAAAGGTACGGCCTGTATTTTCAAAAGTGGTTTAAATATATTCTTGAAAAGTTTTGGTGTTCCTCCCTCTTCCCAAATTGTTAGAATTCTCTTCCTATTCTGGCTTTCTCTCACATTACAAGAAAAGAAATTATGGGCCTCAAACTTTTAATCACTCCTGTAATTTTTGAAAGATGCTTTGTTTTCTGTGAACATCAGTGACATCGTTTTAGTGTCAAAGGTTCTTTACAGATAAATAGGTTTAATTCAGTGTCATTACAAATTTTTTTCCCCAGGTTATGAAGATCTTTATTGCTCTGTTTTATTTCATTTCAGCTATTTATGAACTCTCTTGTGAAGCATACAAACACTTGGGCAAAACTTCAAATTACTACTGGATAGATCCAGATGGCAGTGGGACGCTGGGACCTTTGAAAGTTTACTGCAACATGACAGGTAACTGCACTGTATTTACTAATTCAGTTCTTAGGGGAGTTTATGGGATTTATTTTCTGGAGTTTTTTTTAAATGTAGTTAGAAGAAAGAGGCTGTTCTTCATTCATATTTCTTGTAAAAAGAAAAATAATTGCTAAGAACTTTTCATGAGAGGGATCATCAAATCTGCAGTCACTATGCAGGATAGTCAGAGCAAAGCAGTAGTTAATCCATTTAAAAAGCTCTTTGAATTGCACCTATTAGTCTTAATAGGTCTTTGTATCCTCTGTGTTGTGTCATTAAAAAAGATTTAAAATAAACAAAAACTAGGTAGATATGGCTATTTACCAGAACTGTTGTATACCAACATAATGGAGTTCAGTAGTATCTGTGGTTCATGAGGTGGTGTAGAAGGCAGCTTACCACCACAGGCAGGGAATAGAAATTAATTACAAAAGAAACAAAACATTTGAGTTCTCTTTATTGTCTGTATTGTCTTTTAAACTAGATGTCTTTCTAACACCAGTTAAACTCTGGAGATAATATATATAACTACATTCACTTATATTGATTTTGTTGGGTGTATTGTTTCATGCTTTTAAGACTAGTGTTTTATTCTCACGAAAAGTATCCTATCTTAGTCATCTGTGTTGCCATGCTGAGGCAGAAAAATTCTACAGTGAAAAACAGGGCAATTTTCTGCATTGAGAATATATTATTTCTTTGTTCTGTTGATGCATGGCAGTTGTCTCAGCACTTTTTCTGATATGAAACATTGGGTAGTTGATAAAACAAACATGTACCCTGACTTTCCCCAAATGTCTGCATAACAAGTTTGAATTTCATTCTGTTTGCATTGGAAATCTGGCCTGTTCCTGAGCCCTCAGACTCCATCATCAGCAACATGAAGGTGAAGGCACTATCATAGTTTGAAACAGCATCTCTGACTTTTTAGAGATCACGGGTGCTGAAGTTTCCACAACTCTTCTGGAGGCAGAAACCTGGATATACCTGGGCCTGTGGGATGAGTTTTATCCACCTTGGATGGGAGAGATGGGGAGGGATGCATGGCACATGCAGCAAATCCCAGATCGAGTGCTCATAAGTAGACAGCCTATTGATGAGCAGCAGAATACCACTGTTCCATGTTGCCATTAATGTCTGTGTTTGTATAATAAATGCATATCTAAAAAGAAGCCTGATCTAAGATCTGGAAGTGCTGTCAATCCTATTTGGACTGGAGAGACAGGCCTACCAGTCTGTTCTGAGACACAACTGTAAAGGAAACTTTCAAATCCTGAGCCATTTAGAGCTTTTTAAATCATAACTCGTACCCTGAAGAACATCAGTAACTGATTGGGTAGGCACTGCAGGAAACAAGGCCAAGAATGGTGTCGTTTAAATGACTTCTGCTATTCTGAATTGCTGTGTTTAGTGCTAGCTATAGATTTTGGTTACTCTTCAAGGGTAATTTTGTAAATTAAAAATATACCACCCTAGTGGTGTTAGGCACAGAAAAGTACACCCATCCAGTGCTGCAGCATTGCTCATTCATGTTAAATATAAAAATACAACAGAAGGTCCTGGTAGCTTCTTCAATGCTGGGGAAGAAAAAAGAAATAAGTAAAAGTAATAATTTCATTTTACTAACATTTTTCAACTACAAAACAATTTCAGAGTACATAAATGTGACCTTTTCCTAACCAGTGCAAGGAGATTGTGAACACCAGGATATATGAGTTAATTCTCATTCCCTTCATTTGGATATGATGCATGCTGTGGAAAAATGCAGTTTTCTGTTTTAACTGGATCACTCTCATCAGCAGCTCTTTGCTACAAGAAAAAGGCAATTTGCATTAAGATCTATATAAATATTACAATTTAAAAAATAAAAACCTAATAAAATTATTTCTTCATTACAATGCAAATGGCTGCAAGAGGTATGTGAAAATTGATGGGGAGTAATTTTAACCTCTGCTTCTAAAACTGACAGTTGTTCTCAACTGAGTAAAGCACATCATCTGTGTACATACTGTGTAGTGTCTATACGTTGCAGCTGTCACAGTTTTCATTTTCTTTTAAATAGTGGTCATCTGAGGCACTATGACTGGAGGGTAAAGAGCTGTAATTTTAGGAGAAATTTCACAACAACCTAAATCTTTTTCTGAACCTATATAGGGTATTATAAGCCATGTGCATACTAGTGAAGGGAAGGAGGTTACTTGAGGACTTTGCTTCATCAATAACACAGTTCTCTAGAACTCTGTAGGAGTGATACATGTCTTGTCATATAACAAAAAGCACTACAGCATGCTAGAATAAGAGCAGAGTTTTCAAAAAATTTTAGTATCCAACTTGTGCAGGTCTATGGTATTGTTAGAACTATATTTAAAAGAAAAAAAAATTAACCAGCTGAATTTAAATCATTTTTTTTTTTTGTGAACATAAAACTAAGTAACCTACAGATTTAGCTATACTGATTGGTATGTGGAGTATAGTAAATGAAAAAAAAATCCTCATATGGCAAGGTAGTGATATTTTAATAGAGATATCCTTAACTATATTTTCCTCTCTAGTCTGAGAGTCAAATCTAAATGCTCTTATTCTTCCATTATGTTAAGCAAACATCTCTATATTAAATTATTACTCGAGATACTAATGCACATTTTAAATATGCCTTCTTTCATTCAGGTGAAACTAGCAAGTAGAGAACATTTTAAAGACTAAAAATGTAATGTAAAGTGCAACTTGCTAGTTCCATTCCTAGACAAAGGAAGTCCACAAAGTTAGAATTATTGACAAAGTTTATTTCAATCTTTCCAAAACAAGGTGGCTTAACAGTTATGAACTACTTTCACAATTGCTGTATTATAGTTTTGCTGGTGCAAAATGTTGGATAGTAAGCTGCACTCTCACTTGATTGTAAGCCTTCTGTGACAAGGACAATATCCTGAAAAGTCTCTGAAATTGTTTCTTGAGAAGTTATGCCTTTAGCCCTTTAATATACTGTATCACAAATATTGAGCCATAAATTTCATCATTTCTTCATTATATCAGCTTTTCACCCACGGTGTCTATAGTCAGAAAGTATTAGCGTACCCAAATGTGCCAAAAATATTTTAAAAAACAAAAAAAGAGAGAGGGAGTGAAAATTGTGCAGCAGTAGACAGCTGTCTGGATATATTTCTGGGCATAATCCATACCCAAATTTACTGTGTCTTAATTTAGTAAACCAGCAAGTGTCATGACAAGACCTCCCTTTCACAGATGTTGCTGTGGTAACAAAAAATTGTTGCAGTTTCTAAGACGTGCTGGTGATTCAATAGTGCAGTCAAACTCAGAAATATGTAATTGCGTGTACTCCCCACAGCAGTTCATGGTCTCTACAAACTACTCTAATGTCAAAGAAATCCCTGAGCTCCTCCCTCCAATTCTCTTGTCCTTGTCTTCTCCAAATAAACTTTATACTCAGAGCTGTGTTCTGATAGTGAAGAGGAACCAAGCACTTACGTTTTATGTCTTCATAGTGGAATGAAGATGTTTGAGATCACATTCAAACTATCTATTTCTGATACAATAAAACAGCTTTTCAAAATCTAAGGTATTGCTGTTCATGTTGTGCAGTTTTCCAAATCTGTAGGAACCATATAAATTTTAGGAAGCTTTTTTTTCTTCTTTTTTTTCTTTTTTCTCTATTTTTTTCTTTTTTTATCTTCTTTTTCTCTTTTTTTGAAGAACAGTATAGGAAATTTTTAGAGGTAGAATGTTGGAACTTTTCAAATTAGTGCACTTATGGAAAAGGTATTCCTTGATGCTGTGTAGTGGCAAAATGTTTAACCATTAGACTGCTTTTCAGTTCAGCCTCTTTTGTGGCTAAGGTGAACAGGGAACTCTTTCAAACCCCTGTAATCTTAAGGCCAAGATCTTACACTCTTTCAGAGGCAGATCCACAATGCAAAGCTAGACTCTGTATTCAAACTGTTTTTTCCAAAGTTGGAGGGTTGCTCTCTCAGCATCCAGTTTGACCTTTCCCATTTTCTCCTTAATTGTCATTAGAACTGTAGCTGTAGTGGAAAGAATTGCTCTTTTAAGATATTTGTTAGAATATATTAATATCCTAAATTTGTTAGTGCAAAGTTTGAGTATATTGCAGCTTCATTCCATACTCTGTGTATTATTTCTGAACTCTGGGCCTGATTACATTTCCTCTGACAGATTTAGTTTCAGTCTCATTGAGACCGAAACAAAAAATAAGTTGATTACTCCCTGTTTTTTCTCTTTTTTTCTCTGTTTGGTACGAGGAGGATGGGGAAAAGGTGTCAGATGAGTAAGATTATTAAGACTTTACCTTGTGCATTTGTCCTGTAAGAATTTTTAGAAGGAGGAATAAGCAGAGGAACAATGCAGAGGGACCATAAGGGCTCTGCTGTTTATCCTGATGGCTGTAAGGGATGTCAGTGGGAGAGGAAGATCAGCACCCCTGTAGTTGCTTGAGGCTTTAAGCTGAGGACAGAAAAATCATAGCCTGCTGTTTCTACTGCTTCATCACTTAGACTACTGATGCAAAGTAGAACTGAAAGGTTTCATAATGTATTTTACCAGAAGATATGTCAGTTAATTCTTTCTATTGGTCCTGAAGTCTTTATGCCTCCATGATGCAGCTTTTATCTCATTTCAGGATCCAAATAGCTGCAAGCATAATGATTCCATTTGAGTGGTACTTAGCCTGTCTCCTTTCTAGTACAATTCTTTAGCCTCAAGCTGCTCATCTTCAAGCAGTTTGAGAAATTATTATGAGTATTCATAGCCTGCCTCATTAAGGTCAAATGTATGAGGTGTCTTCTCTACTCACTCTCCTCCCTCCTCTCTGCTCTCTCTCTTCATTTTTTTTAACAGAAGTGGTACATGTAGTAATTACTGCAATGACTTTGTGAGCAGACATTAAGCAACCACAACTGTTGTATGCTGAGATTTTTCTCTCTTCTCTCTGTAAATAGTGGGTCACTGTAGTGCTTTATACTATGACATATGTAGAAACATATGGCATGAATATAAATGTGCCATCTATCACTACATCCTGATGAAAAGTGCCCTAGAAGCAGTAAATGTTTGATTCTATTGGTCATATCTTTATAATCAGTTCTTTCAGATGAGAGTTCTTACCTGAAAACTGCATTACTGAACTTCCAAGTACCAAAACTTTTATTCATGCAAATATATACATCTATCTATCTATCTATCTATCTATCTATCTATCTATCTATCTATCTATCTATCTATCTATCTATGAAAATACATGTGAAACAAAATTTGGAGCAATTTAATTCAATAAAGTAAAGATTTAGATAGAAGTTAGGATTTTTTAGTTGTTAACTAAAATAGAACGAATTGATACGTATTTACCGGTATTAAAAAAAATTTCATTGGGCAATTCTAAGTTGTTGAATGACAATAAAATACAGAGACTTTACCCTGTGTAATCTCATTGCAGAAAGCTTTCAATACCAATATTTAAGTCCTTTGCTTAAAATAGAGGAAGAAAAATGGCTTCATTGTCTTCACTCTTACATATGAAATAAAGATTTTGTTTCTAACAGCATCTTGTACAATTTTCTTTCCATTCTAGAAGGTTTTTGGGAGGCTTTTTAATAGTCTGTCAGTTCTTTTTGCTAGTTAAAATTATGTTTGAGAGGTAGAAAGAGGAACAAACAATTGAAATTAATTTGGGCTCTTGCAGAGTATCCAAGCTTGTTTCCATGCAGATGAAACATGGGCAGAAACAACCATAGGTAAAAAAAAAAAAAAAGGGGGAAAAGCATCAAGGCATTTAGGACACTGTTTTTGGTTGTTTTGGCTTATCAAGCTAGACTCTGTGTAAAGAAAGGAGAAAAATTATTCAGTAAGAAGAAAATTTTAGTCATTGAAGCATCAGGGTATCATGTCTAGAGCAGCATCTCTGATGGCAGACTTCCTAAGGTGAGTTCATCCTCCAAGCATCAGAGTAAAATAACAGACCCATGAGAAACCTGGAAACAGAACAGACTATGTTTACATCTTTGCCTGCCAAGTTGGCTGAAGCATCCTGCATCTCAGTTTTGGTGCACTGATTATATTTTTCATCTGTTCTTATTTACAAGGCATGTCCTTTTTTATTCTAGGTTTCATTGCTACATAATTTTTGTTTGTAATCAGCTTTTTTTGTTGTTGGTTGTTGGCTGGGGTTTTTTTATTTTGTTTTTAATTTATGTCAACTTTGGCTTTCTTGGTCACTGTGTGTATGTTAATGTATCTCAACAAATGTGACTAGTGCATTTCTCCACCATGCTGTGGAACGCAGTACTGACTTGCTACAAAGGTGATCTCATTTGTTTTTCCTTCTGGATACAAACATTCCACTCAGCCTCCATCAGTCGACAAACTGTAATTGTCAGCCTTTACCTGGACTCATCTTGATTAGATGCAGCTTGCTGTCTGGAGTCCTTCTGAAGTAAATCAGGATGTTTTTCTGTTTGGTTCATTGGGTTTGCCTCAGGTTAACACTGAAAATTGGTGTTGTTAGGCACTCCTGTGCTTGGCAGTTATTTGAGTTGTGTGGTGAAAGCCACAATCTTCGATGGTAAGGGATGAGTGAGAACAGTCTGTTGCTGTGTTCTGTGACAGCATGTCGAGTTTGTCGTATCGTCAGGCTTTTAAGGATGACAGAGTGATACGAATGGGAGACGGGGGTTTTGTTAAATCTGCCTTTTGCCTAGGCCTTCAGCAGCAGGCAGTAACTTTTATTGGGGTGCCCGCACCCCAAAACCCAGTCCCGTTCGCAAGTTCTTTAATAATGGGCCGATTAGGTCTAATATAAAATGAATTACTGTTTATTAGACACAAGAAAACAACAAGGCAAGGAACTAAACAAACTATATACTACACAAAATGAAATAGAGAGAAAAAAAAACAAACCTACTAGTAGATAATACAGCGCGAATTAAGGTACCTATTGTTACAGCTAGCAAAGAAGTAATACAATTTAGGAAACCAATATATCTTACCAACTCCAATTCGGCAAGGGAACATACATTAGGATCCTTTCACTCAATCCTCGAGGAAGTAACCACAGGCCTGCGTCCAAAACCTGGGGAGAAGTCCCTCCACGCTTCAGAGTACGTGTAGAAAGCTTCTGCCTTTGAGATATTTCGTGTGTCTTTTATAGTGTAAAAGTGTGTCTTTCGGTCACTTACTTATTCTTTTCATCTCTTTCCACACCTGGTTTTCCCGTACCAAGATGTTGATTCCTCGGTCGGGATTCAGGCTCTCAGGCGCCAAGAGATAATCTCTTGCAGAGTCGCTGACTCGATCAGCGACTCGGCCTGGGCTATCTATGCCAGCTTTGTGGGTGAGAGATAGAGGTGGAACACCCTGTCACACAGAGTAAAGGGCTACAGCCTGATAAAACCACTCTTGAGGGCCATGTGATTTTGAGATTGTTTCTTACTTATATTTTATAATGTTCGGAACTTAAACATACACTGCCATAGAAACAGTGTCCCCACAGAGATGAAGGTTTTAATAATCGTAATATGAAAACATAGAATTTGGAGGGGGGGAAAAGGTTGTGAATCAACACCTGGTGACTTCATTATGCAAAAAGTTGTCTCAACAAAAATGTCGTGTCATAATTTTAGGGTTTGAGTAAGTCATATTAAAATCACGATTCTAAATCACACTGGAATATCTCTAGATTTTTTCTCCAGTCAGCCTTGCATGTGCAGAAAATTAAAAGCTACCCCAGTGTGCAACCACAGAGAAAATATCTAAACCATGAAATACAAAATGCCATGTGAAGTCTCCCTCCAAGCCAAAGTTCTTCATTTGCTCTGTTTCAGATGAGAATAAGCTTTATCACTGACACACAAGGTGGCTTCTCAAGCCACCAAGTAATAGAAGCATTTCCAGCTGTCTGATTAAATTCCTTTAATTGTTTCTGTTCTTTTTTTCTGTCCCACTTCAAACTCTGAAGCATCATATAAGAATATAAAGGAATAAAATATGTCATGTCATCGTCCTAATGCGTTTCAGATGCTCATAGGTGCAGCAAACGTCCATACATCAGGTATAAGATGATTAAATGTGTACTGACATCAATTCATGAGAACAGATTGGCATTTGATAGTGACATAGCAGACTTAGTTGAAAATAAAGCAGAATCTTTTTTTGCCTAGTTATTTTGTCTAGGAGAAGTAAAAAATCCCAACATCATCTGCAATCGGAAAAGATTCCTCATTTTCTGGAAACCAAGTTCTCAGAAATTAGAATACAAAGATTCTTTATAGAACTCCATGCATTGCAGGACCTCACATGCCTGTATTTCAAGAAATATGTCCATAACTGGGGGAGTAGAATAAAGGGATGGTTGGAAATAAAATGATGATCAGCACCATCTACCTCAAACTGTTACTGTGAGTGTTAGAAGCAAATATTTAGCTCTCGATTCACTCCCACACACTTGTTCCCTACTGGGGATGTAAGGAACTTGGCACAAGCTGCTTCAGGCCAGTGATATGCTTCAGTTATCCCTAGAAAATTGCTCCTGTAGAGAATATTATTGAAAGACCAAACAAAACTTGTGTTTTCTGTAGAATGTTTATTACCGATTTTGGTCAGAAAATTAAGTTCAAATTAAAGTTAGACAGCTAATTTATCCCTGAAATAATGGGAGTTGCAGGTGGTGGTTTTCAAATTTTATTCTATTTTGAAGGTAATATTTTCTCAGAGTTTATCTGTTGTTTGGGTGGGTACAGATCTTGTGAGGTGTGTATTTTCCCTATGTCACTGGGAAAGCTGTTCTGTGCTCCTGTGGGCTCTGAGCTGTACTGCCTCAAAGCCTGGAGGGTGTGAGTCACTAGGTTCATATGGAGACTTGTTGTATAGAGAATTTCTTTCTCATATGTGCTTCTCCCTTACCACTTCCTTGTTCTTAATCAACACTGCAAAGAATATCTTCTCATCAAATCCTATCCAGGGCTGTTTTTTACTGACTGCTACTACTGTCTTTTCTTGTTGACTGTGGGACTCTGGGAAGGAAACCATTTACCTGTTCTGAGTGTTGTTGCTATTGATAATTTCTCTGAAACTGAAGTCAATGCAGCTAAATATTCAAAGAGCAGATTAGTATAAAGGAAACCTCTAAAATCCTGTTCAGACCACAAATGGTGTATTAAGCTCACCTATTTCTGAAACAGATAATCAAGTGATGAAACAATTACAGATAATTTCTAAGAATTAAGAGAGATTTATTCTACTCTAGAATTTCCAACCAACATTCAGGGTGCAGTTCTGCCACCCTGATGTGCAACTTTATAAATAAATTTGCCTAGAAGGACAGGTAAGCTGTGTTGTCACTAGTGCTGCTAAAAATTCTCAGGCTTTCTTGTAAGCTCTGACAGATGAGTTTTAAAAAGAAATTACTTGGGCAATGAATAAGCTGCAGAAGATATCCATTTTCGTCTGTTCTTACACAGCAAGGGAAAGTACTGCTGATGCAGTTTCCGCAGACAGGCAGGCAGGCAGATGTACAGGATGATTCTCCCTTGTTTCCCTCTCAGGACTTCCTAACAAGGAAATTAGTATAGATTGTGTAAGAACATGAGTCTACAGTGCTAATGAAGTTTTTGTGTGAAGGCTCTCTTTGAACTTTTCTAACAGACCCCAAGATTATTTACATTCTTGCATTTTATCACTTAAAATTAGTCTTAGTACTTTTCTACAAAAGACAATAAATGCACAATAACTATAATGTGAATCAACAGACAATATTTTTACCAATTTCCAGTATGGGGACTCAGTATACATTTTAGGGCAGCACCAGAACTATGCTGTAAACTCACCTCTATCTCTTCCCCCTGGTGGGGAAAAGAACTGGGGAAAAAGACTGAAGGGGGACAACAATGAGGGCAAAATGAACTTAAATCTGGTATCATCTGGAAACTGGTCTTTTTTTTTTTTTTTTAGCTTCAAGGTCAGAAAAGTAGAGCTTTCTCTGAAAATATGGTAGTCAATCAGAAAATGTTATGAAGAAACCTCTTAGATCCATTAAAACCAAGGAGAAATATTCCTGGGAAAACCAGACTCAGTTGAAACCTACTGAGGTTATCACTTGCTCCACAACACCAGAAAGTGAAGAATAGTTGCAATAAACTGGATACAACTTAAGAGCAAACTAATGCTAGCATTCCATACGGTTTAGTGAGAAGTGACCAGCCAACACAGCTGTAAGATGAGGAGTCTGCAAGACTTTGTGCAGTGAGTACAGCCAGAGAACTTCCACAGAGCAAACTTTTAGATTTGGAAAGGAAACCTGCAGTTGCAAACTAGGTCTCTGGTTCAGAGTCTTAACTGCTGGGTGTAAGGATCTCCTTCCACTCATGTACTGGAAGCCAAGCATTTCAATGTTAGGGGTCTGGGTTCACTTTCATTATGTTCAGAGTTCACATTATTAAGAGAATTAACAGGTGTTTTATGCTTCCTGCTTTAGAATTTTTTCCATTTGCTAACACTTCCTTTTTTCAGGAGGCCTGGAAATATTGGCTTTATCTAGTATGTTTCAGGATATGCTTCCTTGTGTGAGAGCTATTGAGGTAATGATCTTTCATTATGCTAGATGAGATTTATGAGACTAACTCTGCACACGCTGAAGCATTCAATAGTAAGCAAGTTAAAAGAATTGGTGAGAAGAAATTATTGCCTTCCTAAAATTATTTTTGTGGGTTTTACTAAAGCAGTACCCTAAGCCTTGAGACGTTACTACTCCAAAGAGAATAGCTTTTTATCTTCACTTTGGGATGCACTTGTGCATCACAAATGGAAATAACAGCAGATTTTCTTTCAGACCGATATTTTCTAACTGCAATGGAATAAGCCTGTCAGCAGTCATAAAAGAAAATTAAATATGTTTAAATAGCACGTCAGTAGTAGTAGGAAAAAATACTGTCACAAAACAATTGGAAATGGCAATGTTGTAAATTATTGAGTTGGATATCTAGGATCATCACTACTGGATTTGATTCCTTTTTTCTTAGCAATAGTTTAATGGACAGAAATTGGTGTTTTCACAGAGACATGGATATTCCATAGAAACTGCTTGGCAGGCATGCTGGGGTAGTTTGAAGGCAAAGCCGACTTAGCTCACCAAAACCTGAGTGTGCAGTATTTGTGGGTCTAGATCAGACATGTTTCTGTCAGAAGCATTTTTCTACCTGAAGATGTGTTATTGCTAATGTTGCTCTGGTGATTACCACAGAACTAAGCTGATATGGTCGATGTTACTTGTGTTGTACAATGAGCATCTGATGAACACCCAGCTGAGCCGATTGGATGCTAACCAAGAGATGTACTGAGACTATTCAGGTGACTGACATCTCTGCTAGGCAGAGTAGAAACAGCTGGGGCAGATTCACATGCATTTCTGGTCAAGAGTTATTAGCAAAAGGCCTTACTCATGAACTTGCTTTGTGCACTGGCATGAATATTCATTGCTTGCTTGTCTATCTCATTGCATAAACCAGATTACCTAAGAATTACAGTTCTATGGGAAATAAAATCTACAAAAGAAGAGGCACTAACCCACTTAATTAATGTTAATATTCACAGGGGCCTTCTGATTTATTTCAGCACTCTTTATTACTGTGTACTGAAGCTCTGAGTGGTTCCTTCACTTCTGCCTGACACTTTTGCCATAGTGGTTGCAGATTTTTGCTACAACTGCCATATTACTATTCAAACCATGTTGCTTGATGCCCAGCTATACTGCAAACCTGTACATTCAAATGCTTTGCAGGGCTTTGTGGCATCTGCAGTGGAAAAGAAGCACTGCAGATGCCAGGGACCAGCAACCGCATTTTTCATTACATCAGAGATAGAAGAATCAGTTTAGAGTAGCTGCTGTTTCAGCCTTCTTCCTAAGAAGAACTAACTAATCAATCTTATGGGTTTTTGTAGTACATGAAGCACCAAAACTAGACAATTTTTCAAGATTAGATTTTAATATTTTCAAATCAAATAATATTTCTTGAAAGTGTAGCAAGAACAAAGATAATTTCTCTTGAAATTACTTCTGTTCCTCCCTTGTCCTTTTGTTTCCAGGCCTGGGAAATGTCTGCTATTAACTCAGTTGCTAACACTTGGTTGAAATGTATTTTAAACTAATATTCTAATATCAACATCAATATTGAGTCTCTTCCTATTCCCTTTTCAATAATACCTTTTGCTTAATATTGTCTCTAAGTTATTTCTTCAGATTCATGAATGAGACTGCATGTGGAGCAATTGTCAGTATTATCTATGTTCTTCTGAGCAAATAAAAAGAAAGGTAACCCTAAATCCTGATCCAGATCTGTGGATGTCTTGAGGTAGTCATTTCTCTCAGAATGGTTTGTCCTTTTGTCTCTGTAAAAAATTTTGGGGTTTATTTAATGTTGTATTTCTTGTAGGTAGGTATGGTTTTTAAGTTTGGGGTTTTTGTTTACTTGGGGTTTTTTAGAAAGGAAATAGAATGACATTTATTTTCATTTATTTGCAACATGTTCTTATGCCTGAGTGAATATCTGCCAAGTAACTGTAATAAAGTAGATTTTGAAGAAAACTGAACTCTTCACCTCTGTTCTATATATTGCAAAGGTTTTTCCATTATTAGGAAATTCTTAAAAGTTTTAATTTTTTGATCTTTTCTTTTTGTTGAATTTAGCATTCACCGAATTTGTCTGTCTTCTTCAAGGAAATGAACTTTCTATTTGTTAAATATGGGGTAACCTAATAAAAAAAATAGCAAAGTGGTTAATAATTAGAGAAGGCATTGAAGACCCCTAAGTAGTTTATTGCTAAATGGTGTCCATCACTGTTGAAAATTGCACTTCAGAATTTCTTGTTATATTCCAGATATCATCTTTTTTATATTATGATGGAGAAATAATTTAAAATTCTAAATAAAATGTAGTCAAACAGCTCAGTGTCCAGCAAAGCTGCATAAGGTGCACGTGTACTTACCAAGAGAAAAGATTATGTACATGTAAAGAAGAGTGTTTGACAGAGGCCAAAGCTTAGGCCCACGCCAAGCAAGCTGGAGTGCATGGTTAAGCTGTAGTCAACATTTGCAGGAATCAGCTTGGCCATATGTGGAATTTGTCTGATCCATCATAATACTCTCCATAACCCCTAAATGTCAGACTGATGAATGTGAATAGAGATGTTTCCTTACAAATTTCTCTTTGGTCTAGAAAGTGTTTTGCTGTTGTAGTGGTTGGTTTCCATATATATTTGGTACCTCAGCAGGAACAGAGACATCTCTTTTCCCAGGTAACGATACAACAAAACACTTAGCTATTCAATTCTGTTGGACTTGAACTACCAAGTTCAATTATGCACAGTCATGAATTTTTCAGCATCTCAGAAACATTAATTTAAAATATACAATTTCTACATAATGAGACGTGTTAAATTTATTAATAGATGGTGTTATATTTCTGAGTGGTTTTGGGATAGTATTTGCAAGCCTTTGATGAAAGAGAAATAAATATTAGATCTAGCAAAAAAGCATCTTCATTTTCACATATGCCACCCTCTTCTCTAAATTCTGTGGTGTTTCCTATATGCTCTGATTTCTATAGAGACATAAAAAGAATATTCAGGACCACCAGGTTTATGGAAATAGACATATTTCTGCATTTCTTCTCATGAATCCTACGTTAGAAAAAACTTTCTGGAAGCAAGAATCTGTTGGATATCTGCTAGCAGGAAGCCACTGAGGCTCTGGTGCAGTATTGGGCTTTCTTAAAGAGTTGTTTTTACACAGCACTGTCTTTGAGCTGTGTGACACTAAGGGTGCTACTATCACAAATGCATACTGCAAGGAGAGTTGGAGTTTCTGAAAACGCTAATTTGTATTTCCTTAAAAGAAACTTTGTAAAAAAGCACTCTGTTCCTTCAGGTGGACAGTGTCCCCTGCAGTGAGTTACGGTGTTTTAGTAGTGGTCCTGAGATGACAGGGAAAGGGAAGGCATCCTTTGTCTACAAAGAAGTGAAAACTTAACATTCAAGAATTTCCGGAAGTTAAAAGTTTCTTATTGGTCTAGCATGATCTTTATTCCCCATTCTTCTAGTGCTTTTAGGTTTTCCATTAGAAGAATTGTACTTGTGGGCTTTACTACTCATAAGTGCAAGTGGGATATTTGTCTTTTCTCAGGACCAAGCTGTGTCTTTTACATTAAACTAGCATAGAAATTTATGATTTTTTTTCTCTTCTACTATTAAGTTTAGATTGAAACAGAATGAGATCACAACATCTAGAAGAGGAAAAGCTTTTAAGCATGCTTTATTAAATTTGTTGACTTTACTATGAAGACTGATTGGCTTTTTCTTTTCTCGCTCTGTGTCACATATCAAATCACAGGTGTACTAAAAACTTTCATAGAATGTCTTTTAAAATAATGCAAGGCACGGTAGTTTACTTTAGAATTCAAGACGTTTCATTTGAGAGATTACAAATAAAGACATTCAAGATATCAAACATCTTCTGTCAGTCACAACATAACTAAACTTCATTCTAGCATCCATCTTCTCCATCTAATATCAACGGTTTTTGAATTTTCTGAAGAATTTTTAGCACAGCTGTCAAAAAATACAGGAAACATGATTTTGTACTAAACTATGCATAATGGTAGTTTTTGTTATTTAATTAGGCAATGCTTAGGTTTATGTAGTAATTCAAATGAGATTCCTCAATTTAAATGTGACCAGTGTGATTCAGAAAAATTATGAAATAATTAAAAACTACCAAGAACATGCACTAAAACTTGGAATTGTAAGTCCTCCAATCTGGAGGTACCTTTTGAAAGCAAAATGAAGGGTTTTTTTCAGGAGGTTGCCTAGCATTCAGTTTGTTGATGCAATAATTAGAAAGGATACTTCAGCACACTTTATTCCTTTTCCTATCTGTCCTCAGACAGGGGTTAACAGGATGTGAGAGAGGAGAGTGAAGTGTGTTGCTCTTGAGAGAACAAAGTTGGATCAGTGAAGAGTATGGTGAGGATTCAAGCACTTAGCTGATGGGGGAATGAAAGGTGAGTTTTTAGTGGTAGCACTTGAGACCTGCATTAGTCTTCCTTCTGCCTCTGCATGAGAATAGAAAGTCAGCCAGAATAGCTCAGGAAATGATTTCTTACGGTCCAAGCTAACACAGTGAAAGCTTTGAAGATCCCTTTTCTTCAAGATAGCCTTTGAAATATATTTTTTTTAAACTGTGTTACTTCTTTTCAGTGGTTCTAGGAAGACCTGTTTGAGATCATAGCTAAAGGATTGTGCTATGTTGCCTTGTAAAAGAAGAAAATCAGGCAATAGTTGATATTTTTTAAGTGCATATGCTCCTATGGTAAGCTAGAATAAACTGAAAGACACATTAAAGGAGACATATTTGATCTTTCCATTTGTATAATACTGGGTTATATATGAGACTGCTCCTCAGAAAGTAGAATCAGTTGTCGATTCTTCAGTAATTGAACCGTAAAAAAACTTTCCAGCCTTTGCCCATATTCTGTTCACTGTGCTGAAAACAACCACACTGTTAATTCTTTTATGTCCTTTGTTCTTGACTTTAATGTTCTTTAATCTAAACTGAACTGCAATTGCCATCTGTTAGACCTGGCTCTTAAACGATCTGAGTCCTCCTTCATATGGCTATACTGTATCTCATTATTTATAGTTCCTTTCACTATATGATTATTTTTAAACTCATGCTTTTAATAACAGCCATAGGAGGTAATTTTTGACATTAGGGCACAAATTAGATTTGAGTTTTTTCCCCCAGGCACTGTTTTTCAGCATAACAATATCTGTTATTGCAGTCTTTTTTCTTTGAAGGCACAAGTGATTTCTATTCTGTTTCTCAAGATACTCTTAGAATTAGCTTTTCACATACAACTGTGCTGAATGGTTCAAAATCATCTCTAGTAGTCCAGAGAAGTCATCCTCTACTTGCCACTTCACTAATGTCCCTTCAGGTTTCTAACAAGTTACATTGGAACAGTCATTTCATTATCACTTCTCTGGGAACTTTTGGTTCCCTGAAAACTGTATTTTGGTCACTTCTTTCCACTCTACTTTGTAAAGTATCTGAATTTATCTACTATGTATAGATTTAAATTACTAGAAAATTATATAATTCAATATCACTGTAAGTTTACTAAATAAATCGAGTTTTCTCTCTCCTGAATTGTTATGAAAGAGACTATGTAAATACAAGGGAAATGCATTGCCTCACAAGATTCCTTGGTAAATAAAAAAGAACAAAATAATTCATAGTTAAATTTGAAGATTCATTATTATCTTGATCAAGAAACAATGAAAGGAAGGAGTGAAAGGAGTAGACATAAAAAATGAGTGCAGGAATGGCTCAATTACATTGTGGGATTGATCCTATTCCCCACCTAAACAGATTAAGAAACTGACTTTGCTTTCTATAGAATTCGGTTCATAAGAACACTCTTCATTTTCTCTTTTTTTTTTCTGAATATTGGATTTTTCTGGTCTAGGCCCCATTTTCTCTATTAGTAAGATGATAGCAGATCATATCACCAGAGTAACTGTACTGCAAAATTGACATTTGCAAATCTCAGGCGAGATTGTCATTAACGTCAAACGAACATATATTTTTTCATTTTTATAAACCCAACTGTAGCTCCTTTGAAGTCCATGGCAGACTTAGTTTAAAATTGCTATATATAGTTTTAAGCTTTTATATGTAAACACTCACAGAGGGAAGTGTAAAAGGATGGAGAAAAGAATATGGCCTACTCTAATTTTTCCCACATCAGTTGTATACATCAGGTCTTGCATCTACAACATTGTTGCAAAAGGTGCTTAGTTTGTTCACATTGCTAATGACTTTTGTCTTACCATCCCACACAATACCAACAATACCAATTCTTATCAGAAAATAAAACTGGAGACCTCATATTATGAGATGATTACAACTGCAATTTTTGTCCTTCCTAGAAGGAAGGTTTAAATGGTTTTCCTGTCTAGTTTCTTGAGTGATTTGTAGTGTAGCATATTGTAGAACGTGCTGCAATAATCTAATTTGAAGGGACAAAAGCACTGATGATGGTAAAAATCATGATGTCTAGCAAAGAACTACCTCCAGGTTTTTATATGCTCAAGTATTCTCAAAATCAAACTCTCCGAGATTTCAACCAGGAACCAAGGTGTTCTCATGCATCAGCCAAATTTTAGGTCAGGAAACTGCATCTATCAAAAAACCACCACAGATCTGTTGAGGGAGAGAGAGAGAGAGCAGATGATCTTTCCTGAGAAATAAAACTGTTTTCTGATTTCTTGAAAATACCTAATAAAATAATAAGAATATAAGTCCATTCATGCAAAACAATTAAAAAAAAAAGTTAAAGTAAAACTCTAATAGCACTAAATATAACTGTAGATTAAAGTAAAAGCGGAAAAATATATCCATACTTATGGAATACAAGCATTACATTTTCTGAAGTTTATTTTTCAAACTTGTTATCAATTAAATACCATTACAAAAGATTACTTAATTTGCTAGTCAGAAGCAAATTTTCTTGCTTAACTGAGCACCAAGCAAATGGGTGAGGAAAGTTCAGTAACAGAAGAAATGAAGTATTTGAAAAGTAGTCAATGGCATAATGGTAAATACCACCATACCATCATGAAATATATTGAATATGCAGTCGGAAAAATCACTTATATTAATATTTGATTTAATCTCTTTAATAGTTGATGATCAAGGAAATTTTAAATTTAATTTCTCTTTTTGTTAGAGAACCATTACTAATACTTATTGATTATTTTATTAGCTAACTACTTTTTATTGGAAAAAGGACTAGTGAGTGAGCAGGACTGTAAGTCAGTCATTGCAACTGAAAGGTATTTTCAGCAAAATAAATTGTGTCACTTTATTGTCATTTTAAGGAAACAGTGGTCATTTCCCATTTAAAAAAATATATATTCTTAAATTAAGGAACTTTATCTTACTATAATATCTATCTATTAGAGAAGAACAGTTTCAGCAAAGACTAATGTACAGACTAAATTACAGGGAACCTATTTTCTCTGTAATTGCATCAAATGTATTAGCAGTTTGGATCTAATTAGATTGCTCTTAGTGAAAACCGTTATGAATTCTATCAAGAATCTATGGTTACTGGGTTTTGGCAGAAAGTTATACTTCCCTTTCACTGCTAAAAGTAAGATAATGGAAGAACCACTTTTTTTTCCCCTGTGCAACTGCAACATACCATGCAACATTAAAAAAAGCTCTAGAAATGCATTTCAATGAGGAAGTGACCATCTTGGAGGCCCATATCTTCCTGAAGTGCTAGCAGTTAGCTGGTGTTGGTACTCTGTCCTCACTGGGAAAGCCAGAAACAGCCTAGTAAATCCAGTGGTTAGCAATAGCCATACGCCATGTGTTCTTCAAACAACTGCTAGTAGATTAGGGGAATACTCATTCCAGTGTTGCGATGACAATAATTGCCAGGAATATATATCAAATTACAGTTAACTAGGACAGATTTTTCACTTCTGAGTACCTTAAATGAGAATTCTGTGTTCTATTGACTGTAAGGGGTAGCTTTTCTTGCAGATTTTGATATATTAACTATGACTGTTCTCAGCTACGTGGGAATAATGCCATAAATGGTGACGATACAGGTATTTGAGATAGTGTGAACTATCTGTATTACCTTTTCTGTAAGGGAAGTTGTCTGCAAGCAGGTTACTGATTCAATCTTTCTCAAGAAAAGTCTCACTCAACAGGGAGTTTCTGAGAAACTGAAAATATAACTGAAGATATCGGCCTTATCTTCAAGCTATAAATGCCTAGCTGATTTCCATTGGAAGTATAAACACATTAACAAATTATTAAGACTAAACGGCAAAAAACAGTTTGTAGTCAGCACTCAGTAGATAAGGTTGAGGTTTCTGCCTGGCTACTGTCTCCTTTGAGTCTTTCTAGACATCTTAAAGCCAGCCCCAGATATATAACTATATGAGATTCAGGAGTCTGGTTTTGGTGGGGATGGGAGACGGATTATTGGCTGTGACCCTATTACACTGTCAGTGTGTTTTTCCAGCCAAGGAAAAGCCCTGTCATTCCCTACTATTTTGGTTCTTGTGTCATGGCCGTGCTTTACAATTATATCAGGAAAATATGTGAAGAGCTTGAAATCCCTTACCCAGAGAAGGAGCTTCACTCCCACTCACCAGCTGCAGCTTTCCCTCCACATTCCCTCCCTATGTCTGACCTGCAGGCATAGATGGTTCAGCTTCCAGAGTTTGGAAAAGACAGCTTACTGAGTGCGTTCATGGGTCATTTGAGCCAGACTATCAACATATCAGTTGCAAGTGAAACAAGACCTAGATTTATTTTCAGTATCTGAGCAGGTGTATCCTAATTAATCTCCTATCATCTTTTAAACAGCAGGAAGAGATGGAGTTGCTTTTCTGTAAATGTTTATTGACTTTATGCACACATATATGTATATTGATAAAAAGATATATTACAAGGTGCAACAAGCTCTTATCTATTAGTAGTACTTATACTTTGACAGAAAGGTCCTGAAGTTGCTCAGAGGATGCATTTGACTGACAGGAGTATGTTTCTATCTTCTTTAATACAGTGTGCCACAGTAAAGTTTAAACTTCCTGTCTTGCAGGTGAAGAGACTGGATATTGGCTGGAATCTGCTATCCATAAGAAAATTCCTTCTCAAACATAATGCCTAACACAATTCCTATTGCTAGTCATATTCCTGTACCTTCTTAGTGGCTAGGCTAGGAGTTTTTTCTGGATCAAAAATCCAATATGAGGCTCTAACTGGCCTAGTACATTCCTTACTGACACTTTTGTGTTCTTTCATGTACAATGTTTTCTGCCAAAAATGAGAGGTTTCTGTCAGTGAATGTATAAACTATCTCCATCCTTTATTGAAAATGAATCTGCAGTAAACTTCCATCCCAGGCTGTCAACAAAACTGGGTTATATTCTCTATATAACTTGGCAGGTGACAATTATAAATTTTTTATTGATACTTGGGAGTGGGATTCTTTTCTCCTGATTTTTTAAAATTTTTCTTCTCAATGCAAGAATATTGCTGTGTTTTTTAAAGAGCTTTCGACTGAGGATATGAATATTAAAATAATAACTCTCTTGCATCACCTGCTGAATTTCATCTCATTTGGGTAGTGATGTGTACAACCTGTGGAGGATTTGTCTGCTTTGCTTACCTATCTCTGAACATTTGATTAGAAAGACTTAACACCATATCAGTTGCAAACACATGGGCCCACATGATTCCATATAATCCAAAACAGCCTGACACCATGCAGTAAAAATTAAGGCTGGAAAATAAGGCAGAGCACAGAATCCTGGAGATAAGCATAATCGTAACGCGGAGAGATATCTTTCCTCTGGGTCGCACCAAAACTCATCAGTGTATGTTAGCACATTTCTGTGAACTTGGTGAAGTGAAGCACTTTTGAGTATATGTCAGTTTGGCAAAGTGTTTCCATGTAGTTAAAATATTGAAGTGCAGACCACAAGTTTTAGAATAACTGAGATTTGCATTAACAAGCAAGAGATTTACATAGAAGAATTGAAAACATACTGCAATGCACTGCATTTTATGGTTTTTATCGCTGTAAGGCACATCTGTCAGGTGAATTAGTATACCCTGAAACTGCCAGGTAATCTCCCTGAAGAGTCTATTTTTGTGATAAATACAGCAAAGTTAGCAGCATGGTGTGTTTTGTTTCTGCATCTCTGAAGGCCAGCTGTAGTCAGTGGTGTTGCTTGACAGGAACAGCTGGGCAAAGGCCTGGCTGACACATTTGGGAAACCCAGCTTTTGTGCAAGACAGTTTAAGGCACCAGAGAAGATTCTTACTGATGTTTTTTTAAGGTTCTGCATTTCTTATTCCAAGACAGGTTTCTTTGACTTTGTCCTCAGCAATAGAAATACATAAGGCAGAAAGTTTAAAAGAAAAACAGAAAAAATAATTTAAAATGTGAAAGAACCATACATGAAAAATATTACTGAAAACATCTGATGCACTTCTAAGTTTTGTGGTGATGTGCTCCAGGTTAATCTATAGAGAAAAGAGAATTTTCTGGGGTTTATTTACAGAGGATAATTGACCTATTTCAGTCCTTGTCTGTGTGAAATGGACAATATGAGTTGTACATATCACCTGAGATTGTTGACTAGGAAGCACTATAAAAATCCACTTCAATTTTAAAATTCCTCACACCTAAGTGATAGAACAGTACTCTTACAGGACCACAGTATCAATAATATTGACAGAATCTTCATAGTTTTCATTCTGACACCCTATGCCTTACTCACATAATATTTTTTTCATTTTGGTTCAGTGGAATGTCCCTCTTAGAAAAATTAATGGCTGGTCTATAACAGGAAAGTTTCTGTGCATCGTCTTTGTTTCCTTTCTAAACTACCTTCCAACTTCAACAAATCTTTCTATAAGAGGAGTGTGGAGTGTGTTGTTTCATTATTATGATATCTCATCTTAAATCTCCTCTTGTAACAACTGAAAAATTGTTCACAGTAACATTTCTAGTGACTTGCTGTTCAGTAGTTTAAAAAAATATAATGCATACAGATGTTGATGTGGGCCGGATATCACACCCTTTTTGCATGACCCTGCAAAAGAAGTCTGTTGGAAGTTTGAGATTTGGCCAATATTGCAGTATTTCTTGTCAGAAAAATGAGATTGTCCTTCCTCCTTGCATGTGACTTTTCACAACTAAACAGAAGCTTTAGTATTTCCATTAGAAGTAGTATTTCCATTCTACTTTGACTAGTTCATATGTTGCTATCTATACCATAACCAGAATCAGTAAGGTCATATGGTGCTGCTATTTTTAAATACTCAAGTCTCAATAAGCAGTAATTTTGTTTTACCCTAGAAGACAGCTTGGGTAAAAAGTGTGGAAATATTTTCAGTATTAATTGCTAAATGATGTAATCACATGAAAATCTGGTGCATCCTTGTTACTTTGTTACTACTTTACTAAAGCAGTATTGCTCTCCAGCCCACAGGAATTTACGATGCGCAGTGAATGTTTTTCACATAAAGATTTTGGATCTTTAGGGCATCAGGCTTTTGTCCTGCTGATAAAAAAGTTAATCCTTAGTAGTTCCATAGGTAAATAAAGGCATCAGTTGTTCAAGGAAGACTTCTCACATGGTATATTCAGTATCTTTTCATAAAGGTGATAAGAGTTTCTTCCCCTCATTAGTTTGTAGTTGTTGGAACTATGCTGTCACATGATGACTTTTCACCTGCAATGCTCTCCTTCCCCACTACTACCTCAACAAATATCTTGCAGAACATTTTTATATTTTGTCAAAGGCCTACATCTATTTTAATTCTGTTCCACTGTCTGTCTCTTACCAGTTCTTGCCTTGTCTTTCTTCCCCTGTCTTTCAGAGGATAAAGTATGGACAACTGTGTACCATGATCTACAAATGCAGACTTCTGTGGGAGGTAGCAGCCTGGAGAAATTATCTGTGCTGCAGCTCAACTACAGTGCAACAATGGACCAGATTTCTGCCATTACCAGTAGTGCTGAATACTGTGAGCAGTTTATCTCCTATTCTTGCAAGATGTCCCGGCTGCTGAATACACCAGGTAGGCTGAGAATGGGATATCCATTAAATATGGTGTTAAGGAACTTTAGCTCAACAATTTAACAGGTATTGCTGTTAGATAAGTCCATTAATTGAAAGCACTTCTTTGTTCTCCTTTGTTAAAGTTGATAAAAAGGCAAATAACTGAAAATACAGTAGACATTATTTTCTTAGGAAAATTTGCCTGTTTGCTTACTACTAAAATGGTTGTTATTACACCACGTTTGTTCTTCTCTCAGATCTGTTGCTTCTTAAAGCAGGTGGCATTTGGTAAACATGGTAGCTTTTAAATTTTAATCAATAGAGGCACTGAAAAATTGCTTTGAACTTTATCCTTTTTTTCTGGTTGTCAGTTTTCATACGCTACAGTCAGCAAGGACACTGGCTGAATGAAGGCTGGAATTTTTCCACTAACACTTTTGAAACAGTTTCTTAAACGCAAAATATTTGTGCATAATCAGATGCCTTATACCTTGGAGAGAGTGGCGTTGTCAGTAAGGCAATTGTGTGAGAAATCATATGCTATTACTGACAAGTAGATTCATTATAAGATTCTTTCGCTGTGTAGCTTTACTGGAAGAGGATCTCTTTCTGTATGTGCCTCCTCAAGAAAGGTTACCTGTAACCAATAAAGACCAAAGTATGAGTTGTTCCAGAATTAGCACACAAAGAAGGAATTTTGGTTTAAAATCTCTGTTAATATGCAAGAAGTACTTTATATATGCTCTAATTGTGTATGATAGATTTTGATGTTAAATAAATCTTAATGATACTTAAGGAAGACTGCTCTATAAGTGGAAACATATAACAAATTTTCATGATTGTGAGCTGAGTTCATTGTGATAAGAGCAATTCATATGCATTTCAACTTAATTTAATGGCTGCATGTTTATGGTATTATACTTTAGGTTGCTTTCCCTCACAGTTTTTCTTGATATATTTTCTTATGGTGCTATAGACAAGGATTCATTTGGAACGCATGTGCATCTTATTCCTATTTCCATAAACATTCCATTAGTTAATAGACACTGTAATGCTTGTTACTCCTCTCCATCTTCCCTACTGTTTTTTAACTATTTCTAATGCATGGTTTGTCTCTCTTGCTGTTATTTTGCTTAATTTAGTGTAGCACAGAGACTCTGCAATGTGGAAAAGGATTTGTTCTTTCTTGGGCCTTAATATCTAGGGTCCTGAATCATGTTCATAACTAGAAGTGTTCTGATTAGATTCTGCTGATGGATACACGCTCTCTGCTTTCATACGCTTCAACGCAGTTGTATATGGGTGTAGCCTTGCCAGGTATTTAGAAGGCAAATTTATTTGGTAGTGGAGCTGGAGATACTGTGCTTAGAAAGCTCATGGATTGCATAGTGTACAGTGTTAAATTCTTCTTCTTGAAATGAATCAGACTATTATTTCAGGACCAATTTGTACTTGTCAATATATGTTTATATATAAAAAATAAATATATACTCTAATTGCAAGTGTTTACCCGAGCTTCTAGATTTAAAGGACAATTAGGCAGCACATGAAATAATAACTTACTGGGTTTGTTTTTTTTTTAAGAAACAAACAGTACCAGATATTTGCATTTTTAAGGTTCTTAGAAAATTTTGAGCATACTTTACAGGTATCTCCTTCTTCATGTTTTCATATATGGACAAATAATTTCTCTTAGAAACTCTTTATTAGCTTTTTTTTTTTTTGTCTGGAAAGGTAGTTTCCACTGATGTTCTATAATGTGGGTTTTTTTCCTTTTAAGCGAGAGAAAGAGGTAACAAAGACAGATTATTTTAACCCAGACAGTAACAAAAAATCACACTGCAGTGTTTGCATAACACCTGTAATGGTTTGTACACACAGAACCACCATGATTTGTGTGTTATTGGGAAAGAGGCCAATACATTTTCTTTCTATGTGTTCTTGGCTTCAGTGTATGGTTTCTAAACTAAGGAACTAATTTTTCATACCTTTCCCTGTTTTGGAGGATTGCCATATTTGCTGAATATATTATGACACGCTATTCATTTCACAGCAGAGCTCGAAGCACTCATGTGGCATCTTCCACCACTGAGCTTTGTACATAAATCACTGCAGTATGGTTCCCAAACAAAGAAATGAGGGAAAAAAAAAAAATAGATTTTGTATTCCTCAGGAAGTAAGAACCTAGTGGTATTGCAGCCAGTAGTAAAACCTCTATTAGCTTCATGGGATCAGTATAGCATTTGTGCCTTGACCTTAGGTGCTTTTCTAGGCTGGGACTTTTACATACACACCTTTCAGATGTTTAGGATAGAAAGGCTCTTTTGTTTTAAAGTGCATCAAAGAGAACTGAGAAAACAGAGAAGATAGTTAAGCAATTCAACTTTTTCACTTTTTGGCTCTTGGGAATCCTGTCACTTTACAATATGGTTCCTTCTCAGGGAGAAATTCCTCAGTTAACATATTTAAACAAATCAGGACTCAAGATGTTTATGGATCTATTAATGACTGGTAATTAACTAGCAATGAGGGGACCACAGCTTCTGCTGTTTATATTTGTGTATTTCCTGGCAAGGTAGAGATATATACAATTCCACTGATTCTGCTGCTAATAATAGCTTACATAACATTTTTGTATGAAACAGAAACTACGTCAAAATTCTGAGTTTGAGGAAAGCCTTCATATTAATAAACCTGTTTTGTTGTGGGGGTTTTTTTGGCTGCAGGCACAGTAGTCAAAGAATTCTCATTGTCATGTGATTTCAGAGGTATATATGAAAAGTAGTCTGTACAAACTAAGAATTCTCAATCTTCTGTTATGAGTTTTAGACTTAAGACTTTATTGCTTCCTGCCCATGTCTTTTTCTCTTAATAATGGGCTTTCATCCAAGCAAAATAACATGTACATGCCAGCAAGCAGTTTAAAATTAATGCTGACAATAGGGCTTGGGAGTGATTTTGCAGGTAATAATGGCACTGCCTTTCTACTTAGTCTGAGGGAAGATAGCAATAAGAAATTTCATGTAAATTAAGTCATAAGTGACTTCTGAAAACATAGCTGGAAACAGGAATCTCATAAGGCTATAGGATAATTCAGGTTTGAAGAGACTGCAGAAGGTCATCTGGTTCTGTTTTCTGCTCAAAGCTGAATGAACAGTCCTTGTCTAGTAATCAGCTATCTGAAAAAAAACACCACTATCTGGAAATGCAATTTTCTGTCTTTACTGTTTTGGCTTTGGGTTGTTTTGGTTTTTTTTAGTTTGTTTTGAACTTGCAGCCCAATATGTTATAAATTATGTTCAAGCCTAGGGGTCTTTTTCAAAGCCTTAACTAAAGATCATCCAGGAAACAAAATTAGTCAAGATAGCTTGATGACTTTCTTAAGAAAGTGCAAAACCAGACACCTCTGCTGAGGTTATCACAAGAAAGAGTAAAACTATGGGTACACAGTAAGTTTCTGAGGAAGATCTTTTCAAGAAGGCATCCTGCAGTGGCTGCAGTTGTCTCACAGGCTTTATGCTCCTGACTTTGATACAGATTTCCTCTATGATTGTAGCAAATTTTTTTTTTTCTTATCAGAGTGGGATTGATGCTTCTTATTGTCTATTTAGACATGTTTCTTTAGAAGAGTAATTCCTTTGTGAATATGCAGTATTATCATGATAGAGGCTTTATCTTGGCAATTCAAGTGGCTATGACAGTTAATAAATGAATGAAATAATAAGCCCATGGATCATAATTGCAACCTAATAGCAATGTATATATATACATATATGTAAATTTGGGGGAAAAAAAAAACAACAGATTTTTGGGTTTGTTTTTCTCCTTTACAATTACATTTCTCATATCCTATTTTCTTCTTGTTTCCTTGGAAACTTCCATTTTGAGAGGATAATAATATGTTTAGTACTGAGGATGTGTAGAAAGCTGTCTGTTTTCTGGGTTTGCAATGCCCATATACTTTCCAGTTGATAGGGGAGGTGTTAGAACATTTCCCTTATTTGCAAACAGGAGCTTGGAGACAGAAGAAAGTACTTTTGTGCCCCCTGGTTAAAAAGGGGGAAAGAGGCAGTGCAATATATAGTATCAATTTGCTCTTATAGAAAGACGCTTCCTTTCTTTGCTGTAAGAAACAAAATTATACAGAGAACAGTGATACAATATACTCATAGAATGCAAAATGTTAGTTAATAGAATTGTGCATCTTCATCCACTGTTTTCATGAGACTTCCTGATAATACGTACTTGTGACTTTCTTGGTAAGAAATTTTCCATGAGTCACTGATCTTTGCCTACAAAAAGGGGAGGGAACAGCATGTGGGTTCTGCCAGTCTCCTTTTACCCTGAGAATGAGACCCTGAAGGGAGAAGGGCTGCTGCATTTCACGATATCTGTGTCTGTCATTTCCCAGAGCTATAGGAACTGTAACAAATAATCAGAGAGTGGGAGCTAAAAGCACAGATACAGAGAACAGAGCAAGATCTGTTGGTGTTGTGTTCCAATTTTTATTCCTATTCACTGTGCCTGCAGGCAGCATATGAAAAACATATAGCAGAGTTACTGCAGTACATGAATTACTGTTTCATGCCTGTTTGTCTCTGGAGGAAATGAGACAGCAGATTCATGAATAAAGGAGCTAAACAGGTGAAATAGAAAACTTAATATTATGTTTCCTTGTTTCAGTTACAATAAAGCAATCATAATACCAGTAGGAAGTAAGATTTATGCATAGACTGAGATAAAAACAAAGTTTACAATTGCAATATGGTATTTTTCCTCACTAGCCATCCAAATCAAAACTTCATGAACTTATGAACTTTCCCTTAGCTACCCATTAACTGCTCTAGAGTAGTAGTTGCAGATATAATTCTTGCTTAACAAGAGTTTTTGAAAAAGAGTCCGAGGGAGAAATGGGATTTCTGCACTACTACAGTGATGAATGGAAGGCTTTCCAAAACTTGCTCAGGCTTCAGCATTCTGTTTTCAATGTTCTTTTGAAAAACATGCCCCTAAGCTGTCATGTATCTTGTCCAGCCTTAATAATATTGATTGACTCCTTCTTCTTAATGTTCTAGAAAAGCTGATTTCAACTTCTTGTAATTTTTAAAGCACAAGGATAGCAGGAATACTGACCTTGCTCCACTTTGATCTACGTGCTTGTGTCCTCAAAGTGGAAAGCATCAGCTTTTGAGGATTTCTTTTTCCTTTCGCCATCGCTGTGTTGCCATAAAACAGAAGCAGAAAATAATTTGTATGCTAAATGTTTGTCATGAAATACACATCAGTCCTCTCAGTTAAATGCTAGACAGATAAATGGTTAGCTTGAGGTCATTTTTTCCAGCCAATTATAAATACACCCTTCTCTCGTGTCTTTGTTTGCTCTGCACCTTTGCTTGTCTCTTACCAATTTCTTTGACTTTTTTTTGATACTGTAATCACTGAGTCTCCTAATTTCACTTAATCTTCATCATTCTTTTAGCTGGTGAACTATTTCTGCTAATTTTTTAAGTTTTCTTTGCTGTTTTGTAGGAATTAGACTTAATCCAGTATCATTAAATTAAAAAGCATACATGTTGCTTTGGTGTTTGTTAGAAATAGTTGCTGATAAGAGCTTGGTGAATATTAGGAATCTTTTACGGAAATTGTAGCTTCGGTGGAGTGAACTCTACTGGTTTTGCTATACCTTTTTAAGAAAAAATGATGTGTCTGAGGTTTAACTTTGCAGTTCTAGCAGTATTCTAAACTGATTGTTTCTCATACCTTCTCTCTATATGAATGTGATCTACCTATTATGGGAAAAGATTTATTATTTTTATTTCTTAAAAGAAAGGTAGATGAAGACAATAATTTCATTGCTTATATTGTATCATGTTTTATAAAAGCTGCTTAAAACAATTCATGGTTAATATTTTCACAGAAATAATCACAGACATTGTTTCTTTACAAACCCAGGTTGCTCTGGGGAAAAGTTATCTTTCCTGGTGAATTACCAAAAGAGATTAGTTTATTAATTTCTCAGGCAAAATGGATCTGAGTTATGTATCATTATGAGTCTTGTCAAGAATTTCTCCTCACCCTTATCCTAAATGCATTTGCATTACCCTGAGTATACTTTTTCTATGCAAATATGCAGTAAAAATATCCAGTGTTTCTTTCTTCACTCCCATTCCTGAGATGAATGCGTCAGAAAGAACTGTATGAATAATCCAGCTATACATACACAGTTAAAATGGCATTTTCCATTTAAATAAAACAGATAAAACAGATAAATTGTGTTTTGCCTCATAAGATGAGCAGGGTTCAACTGCCTGCCCTGTTTTCATGGATGAGGTAGTACTGTTTGATTTCTTGAGGCTGGGGCTTTTACCCTTTATCTGAAGGTTAGAGTTAGGCTTTCCAACATTCAGGCTGTATTCCTACAACCTGACAGCCTGGGGCATTGGGCTATAACTTGTGTATTATGTTCCTTGTTCTCAGGACCCTCTTTAAACAGCTGCCAGTTAACGTTTGGACTTTGAAAATATTGGAACTGCTTTGTAAGAATCGTTTTTTTGTTTGTTGGTAATGTCAGCAGATCCCACCCCTGATATCATGCAGGTTTTTCACAGTGAGTTCAGGTAAACCTCTGGAACTCAGCAGAATGCATATGAACAAAATATGCAGCATGAATATGCTGTGATTATTAATATCTGTGTGACTATTTGAGGTATGAATTGCCCCAGATACATCTTATTCCAGGAGTATGTTGGAGTATATTTTTTACTGTACTTTTTATGTCTTCATGCTTGGTGTTATTTATCAAATCAGTCTGTTAAATGTTTTTCTGGATTGTCTCTGAAACAGAGTGCCTAAAATACTTTCCCTTTTTCACCTTGTGTATAATTCCACATGCGTTTTATCAACTTTTGCATGTTTTCTTTGTAATGTAACCCATTCTTTTTCAATTAATACCCTCCAATGATTTC
The DNA here is from genome assembly GCA_013397935.1 of Dasyornis broadbenti. Classification (NCBI taxonomy): domain Eukaryota; kingdom Metazoa; phylum Chordata; class Aves; order Passeriformes; family Dasyornithidae; genus Dasyornis; species Dasyornis broadbenti. The sequence goes on along the minus strand of VZRN01005010.1, from coordinate 1,328,449 downwards.
AGACTCTCTCTGTGTGTAATTGTGAATGTTAAAACAATGTCAACATTGCCTGGGTGTATATGAGGACAGCGTTAGGGTTTGCTAAAGGTTAAAGGGAGTATGTGAAAAGTGCAACATTGCCATTATAATCTGGAGAAGGAAAGTTCATTGTCCCCTTTACATTTTGTGCCTGTATGTGCCTGTGGCAGAAGTCATAGGTACCTGTAGATTTCTTTATGGAGATCTATATCCATCTAGGTATTTATATAGAAGGAAATGACCTCCAGCTAGTGATCGCTTCTTTTTGGATGGAATAGCTTCGAAAACATCCTTTCCCAATATATCTTTTGAAATATTTTGTTATGTGAGAAGACAAAAAAAGCTTAAATAACCTCTGATTTTCCATAAGATAGACATTTTACAGAAAAGACTTATGGACAGTAAATTCTGTTTTCCAGAAATTTGTGTCGCCAGCAAAAATTATTCATGAACACTTTCTAATGTTCTTAGAATAAGGAGAGGGAAAGATACTTCATTTTATTTATAAGATTTATTGATTTACAAAAAATCAATAACGGCATTTTCTGGAAAAGTGGATCTGCAGATTAAGAAAAAAAAAAAGAGATTTAAGGATGCTTACCATTTCTACTGGTGGAAATTAAACTTTGAATCTGGGCATTTTTTGGCCAGTGCAATGATAAAGATAGAGCTGCTAACAAGATGCAAAAGATTGAAATGCAGTCCAGCTTTTCAGAAGAAGCAGCTAAAGATTTGGAAGTAATTAGTAATTTAGCTGCTGAACTATAATCAGTTTCAGAAAGCAGCAGCAAGTTAGTGCATGCTGCTGTCTCAGTTACCAGAGAAAGGACCTATTTTACTCATTTCCATTGGAAGTGTACCCCGATACTGCTTTACAAAAAAGTATCTGGAATGTTTTCATAGTCAACAGGGACCCTGTGAAGCAAACATGCTCCACAAGTAACAGTGGGGTTTCCCCTGTAGCCTTCTGACATCCTGTGTGTTGATAGTATAGCAATAATAATTCTTTGTTTAAATTACAAATATGTAATTAGCTACATGTTATTTACAGGATAGATCTTACTAATTCACAAATTCAAGATGTATTTAAGATCTGTCAAGCTATTTTTAAAATGATGTAGCACTTACATAGATTAATAGCTATAATGAATGCATTGTGCCAGGACTAAAATGTATCCACAAAAATATTTGTATTTTGGAACATTATGTACCTTTTAATAGAATCTTTTCTCCCATCACTTTAAGAACTAGTCATCTGCTTTCTGCTAGCATTGATCCCTCTCAAAATTGCTTTTAACGTTTTTTCTCTTTTCACTTTGCTCACTCTTTGATGTTTCTTCTGTCTCTGTCTCTGATATTTGTGACATAATCTGATTTCATATATGCTTTTGTAAAACCTTAATAGTATTTACAGTAGTGTCACTGTTGAATGACACAGGAATAAGAGATCAAAGCTTCTTTTCTTTTTAATCATCTGTCCCCTATGGCATGGACTGTGTTTTCATCATTTTGGGGTTTTTTGCAAAGCACTATGTCAAGTAGCAAGAATGTTTGGAAGAGATACTGAACCAATTTGTTTTTTGGAAAACCTGAAATTGCAAA
>VZRN01005010.1:1212714-1324221 GCA_013397935.1 Dasyornis broadbenti | reverse complement strand
GGGAGTCTCAATGGAGAAACAGGCTTTGCAGAATGAATTAAGTGCCCCATACCTGTGAGACTATGGTTCAGCAAAAAGGAAAAAAGCCTTGCTCCTGAAATGGAACGGCTGACTTGGAGGTCTGTAATCTGTGGACGAGAGACCCCATGCCACAGCAGTTTTGGGAAAAACTGTCTGCCTATGGAGGAAGCTCACGTGGCAGGTTCGAGCAGACTGCCATTTGTGAGATTTGGGACCCACGGCTAAGCAGAGGAAAAAGACTCCTCTCCCCTGAGCAGTGGAAAAAGATTTTGGTGATGAACTGACCTCCCCCCTCCCCCCATGCCTTGTTCCCCTGTGCAGCTGCTGGGAGGGAGAGAGGGGCGTGAGTGGAGGAACGGTGTTTTTGAAGGTTTTATTTCTGTTCTCATTTACTTCTCTGATTCTGTTAACAAATAAAAGTTTTAGCCTATTTTCTGCCCTGAGTGCGTCTTTTTCTCCCAGTTTTTCTTATCTCATCTCATGAGCCCTGGGTGTATTAATTTGTGAGCACCTGGCATTTGGCCAGAGTCAAACCACAACACCAAGACAGCAAGTAATAGCTTGCTTAGATCTGTATCAAAGAGCAAAATCTGTAATTAACAAGAAGTTTCATGAATAAAGTTGAAGGGGAGTTACAGCAAGCAACTTTTTCTGTCTTCTCTATCTCTCTAGCTTTTAAATAATCCACTTTAGGGGATCCTTCATTATTTAAAGAGAAACTTAAGAAATGGTAATGACTGGGATTTCTGTCATTCTAGAAAATGTAGAGTTCTGTTCTGTTGTGTATTTTATTGTAGAAAAATGTTACAAGATTCTGAAAAAAATATATCAGACTTGGTATTGCCAATGATTGCCAGAGGAATACACAAGCTTGCACATGTCAGAGCATAGGGCTACAGTAATATACAGTAATTGGCCAGAGTCTATGATTAAGAGTTTCATAATAAATGCCAAACAGGAACCTCCCAATATTCCTCGTATATTAATGAAGAAACTTGTAGTATCTGTAATTTTTCTAAATAAAATACATAACCTAAACCAAAAAGGAGTCAAGTTTAATTTGCTGATTACAATCCTGGGATTATTAACACCGCAAATAACTGTTTATTACTGATGATTGCTTTTTACTGAAATACAGATATTTACATGAATAGATCATTTTAACATTGAAGGGAAATGATTTCTTTTGCCTTATTGTGATGTTCTTTCTATAAACTAAACCTAATAAATTTATTATATGTTTTGTCCCTCATAGCTTGGTACTCTATTTTACTCATACATTTTGCTACTACTAGGATTTTCAAACAGATCAGACTGCTATTTCTTTTACATATGTATTTTGGTAGTAAAACTTATTCAAATATTTCTAAGTTATCACTTCATCAAAACAGGAGTTTCAAACAATCAGGAAGATCCAAAATAATCACAATATACAGATTAAATTTTCAGCTGTAGTTGAACAGTAACTTTGTAAAGAAAAAAGTAGAAAGTATAATAATGCGTAACTTCAATAATAAAAAAATCAGTTGCTTTAATAAATTTTTACCTTTCTAATTTTCTTGCCTTTATTCCCTTCATTCTCTTTTGTGTCCTTTCTTTCATGTTTTTGATTATATTTTTCTTTCTCTCTTGCCTACTTTATAACTGATTAATTCTTATTAATACTTGTGGAAGGTTTATCGCTTCCACTCATCATTTTTTTAACCTATGACAATCTGGTTTGAGGTGCTGCCTCTACCTATGTTACTCCCCTTCAAATAGTTTTCAGGCTCTTCTGTAGAAGGTGGGCAAGGGTTTAAAGGATATTGGGGATGGTGAAAGAGGATCATTGTTTAGCAGGTGGATATATAGAAATTATATATCAGCAGTAGTACAGAGAGATTGTGGAATTTGAAAGCTGCTTGGGAAGAGGGTAACAGTGCAATTTTTAGGAGATGATGGAGAATCCAAATCACTGTGTATCTAGTAAATGAAAGGTTTATGGAAGCCAATGAAAATATACTGAAGGGATCATTGTTGAATTTAATTTCTTTGTTCTCAAGTTGGAGTTAGTTTAATTGAAACTATTGTTCTAATATTAGCTTGGCTTGGGGAAATTAAGATAAGAGTTACCATGGAAGGACTCTAGAAAGTGTGGAGGTGTTGCAGAATAATAAAAATCTGGAATATTGAAAATGATTGAATAGCTTTATGCAGTTGGAAAAATTCAACAGTACTTCAAAGTTCTAAGTTGAATAAAGTCATATCTAGTGCAACTTCCTTGAGGTCAATAGAATAATGAAAATTCAATTTGCCACGCAAGCTGTTTTCGGGTTCTGAATAACTTTAATGGGATTTGTAGTGTTTTAAAAATGAAGCCTTTTGAAAATGCAGAGCAAGTTGTAGGTCAAAAAATAACAAAATGGCTTTGAGTGTCTGGACATGTCCTGGTCTGTGAGGCAAAAAATAGCTGCTGTTGCTTTCCTTCAAAAGCATTTTAGAACTAAATGCTTTCCAGTTTCATACAAAACATCACAGGATTTTTATGGTACAGTAAATCCACATTTCCTTTGATGAACATAGAACTTGTAAAAATATGTCCTAATCTAAAGTGGCTTTGAAATTGAACTAGCCCCTCAAATAGCTATCAACCCTGGAGTTTTGCTTTGGGACGCACTTAAAAAGTCTCTTCATAGGCTCTTGAGGTCAGTACTCTTTTCACTCTCTGATATGAAATTATTTAAATAAAAGTCAAAAAGAAAATGCAGTCCAAGAAGTTGCTTTCCTAAAGTTTCCTTAGAGGGTTCAACCAAGTACATCTGATCAATTTATGCAATATATGTTCCAATTTAATTCAAAACCTGTGACTGAAGAACATAAAAAGCTGAAAGGTTGGCATTGCAATTGGTTTTTTTAATTGAAAACTAGCATGTATAGAAAATTTTGAAAATATTGAAATGCAGAGTTCTACAATCAGATCTGACCACTTTGGATCCCACACAAAACAGTAGCACTAAAAATTGTTTTTACTGCGTAGCTGCTCAGCTATCAAGATAAAATGAACTGAAAGTCTCAGTCTACTTTATCCTGGTGACATGCTCATTATCATGTGATTATATATGTGATATAATCATCACCTGGCATCACCTACCAAATGGCCAACATTCCACCACAACAGCTGATACAGGGTAGTGTGAGAAACTTATTTTTGCTTGGTTGCATGTTGGGGAGAGTAAGGAAAACAGAACAAACATTTTAAAAAATCTGGTTTTAAAAGATCAGCTTCTTCAGGTCAAGTTATTATATGTTTCACATTTTACAACTAATAAATACAAATTAATTACGGTATCATTGTTTTGAAAATATAAAACAATAATTCACTTTTTATGGGTTTTTCTTTCCTTCAGTTCCTTTTTGGTCTAAACAGTGTGCAGTTTGACAATGAAGAGTTTCTTTAGGTAAAAGCTATGTTTTCAGGAGGGAAAGATGACACCAAAATTAATTTGTTCCAAGTTGTGTTACAGTGGCAGTGGTCAGACTTGTGCTGAGTTAGTGCATTTGCATAGTTTCTACTTGATTTATATTTATTTGTAAGATGGACAACATTTATCAGAATTGTTAAAGAATCTAGCCATTTTTATTGACATTTATTTTTATTAAGTTAATTGCCAGGTGAAGTTACTAGAGTTATGTTTTATTATATGATTTATACAGGATATTTCTGTCAATAGGACATACTGAACTGTACCATATTTCAGAGGAAAATGATTTCCTGTATTGCACAAGCACAACCATCCTCATCCTGCAGTCATCCAGAAGTATTGCTGTCATTTGATAACATTCTGACTTTTTACACTAAGTGACAAAGTACAAATCTTGTTTATTTGCCAGTTAATTGCCTTTTCATCAACTCTAATGGTAACTTGATTGACTTTTAAGGACCAGGCACTAAATTTTGCTTGCAGCTAATTTTTCAAATTTGGAAATGGAAGTGATTTCATATCCTAATATACATAATAGAGATGAGAGGAAATCTGTTATTTTACTAGCTCTGATATTTGGTGGATTTATAAGAATATTTCTATAAAAAAGAGGTAAAATATTTCAATCTGGTCAGTACAATACGGAGTGTATGACAATTAAAATGATTCTTTGACATTACACATACTTCAGTGTTTGTACTGCAGTGTCTTTTCTTCCAACTTATTTTATAGCACTTTTCTAGTTTGTTTGAATTTGCTGCTTACCCAGAGCCCCAGGCCAGCTTACTTTGCATGGAGAATGTTTTTTAAACAGTATTAAATATGGAGATTTACATCAGGAATGATGCTACACATAGCTAATTCCTCCATCCTGTCAGCTATACGAAGGGATATTAGGAAGGTTGCAATTTATGTTAATGATAGTGTGAAAAGCATTGCTGCAATGCTCTTTATATCAGTTCATGCAAATGGTTGATTGCTGCTGAAGGGTGCATTAACTTAGAGCACATCCTCAGGTAATTCATGGGAAAATTGCGAGATATGAAATACTGAGTGAAGCGATGATCAGTGAGCAATATCTTTGCCTCAGATCAGTACACATTGGCAGAATGATGTTCATCATTATTTTGGAAAAGGAAAAGGCATGCTCTACAAAAGGTAAAAAAGAAATCTTGATACACATGCTAGTGCTTAGAGATGTAATTATGCTTTCCATAAGTGCTGCGAGTTTGGGGAATTATGTTTATAAGGTGCGTTCACAAAATTATCAATTAAGGGATTGAAACCAAGAATAAAAGATATGATGGGTAAAAGTAAATATTCATGGAATCAGAATCGCAAAAGGCTTGGAAGGGACCTCTGGAGGTTACCTGGTCCAAACCCTCTGCTCAGGTAAGCAACTGGTTGCCTGGGACCATTTCTAGGTGGCTTTTTTTTTGGGAGACTTGACAACCTCCCTGGGCAACCTGTGTCCAGTCATCCCTACAGTGAAACAGCATTCCCTGATGTTGATGTTTTCCATCTGTTTTATTTTAATTCAACTTCTCACCTCAGTGTCACTACCGTGGATAAGTTAAGCTAACCAACGTTTTACTTTCAAGTACTCTACCCATTGCCTCTGGTCCTGTGCCGCTGGGCACCACAGGAAAGAGCCTGGCTTTCTCTTCTTTATTCCCTCCCTTCAGGTACTTATATATATTGGAATGTATTCCTTAAATGGCCAAGGGCATAATCCATACCATAAAGCATCATGCATAAAAACTGGGGGTAGAGGAAGAAAATGTGACTTCCAAGTTCACAGTTGCTTGGAGAGTGGCTGGGTGTTGGTCTGTTTGAAGGGGAACGGGAGTGATTTCATTTGCATTCTGTTTTTTCTTTCCCCCTCCTTCACTAAGCATAGTCTTTACCAGCCCAGAAGCAGTTTGCCTTCAGAAGACTGATTGGTCTGATTGTAGTTTTCAGGCAGATACAGAATTATAGGAGGTGGGAAATAGCAGTTGGTCAAAACAAAATACACATCTGAAGAATATGTGCAGAGAAACAGCCACAACTGCAGCAAAGCATTACCCAGAAAATAATTAGAAATTATTAGTCAACCCCATAGCCCTAAAAACCATAATATTCTCAATTAATTATCATATTTAATAACTTGCTAATGCCATCATTATGAATTTTGAAAAAAATTATCTTCAGATGAACCATCCGCTTTAATTAAACACATAGAGTACAATGTCAGTTCTTATGCCATCATAATTAGAGGTTGTGTTTCCCTTTTCCATGTATGCAATTCAGTAAGAAAAACTATCTTAAAACAATTACAGATTAAATTTGCAGAATTGTTCAGTTTTCCATGTTGTGAGGACATAGAAGACTATGCCAAAGGCTGTCTGGTTTAGGGTAGGTTCATTTCTGTTGATTTCAAGATCAAGAAAGATAGCTTGTTGCTTCTGTTTTCAGCCTAATTTTAAAAATCTGCCAATCTTGAGACAGGTATTTTTGTCCAGTTTGCACACATTCAAAAATTCACTGAATGTCTTGTGTGTTCTCAGATCAATGTTTTTGCAGCTTTTCTGTTTAGATTCATTATGGCTATACTATATTTCTTTGTATTCTTTTCCTCTTAAATACAGTATGTTGAAAAATAGAATTTTTTAATTCCTTTGTTGATCTTGAGGGATAAAATATCTGAGGGATAAAAGTTCTGTGAAAATACACAAATTTCAACTTTTCAATTACTTAATTACCTGCGTTCTATGGGAAGATTGAAGGCCTCTCCACACTGATTGTGAAAACAGTACCATGTCTTTATGTAATATCTTTAACTGATTTCATTCAGAAGACACCAAGTTTATGATAGAAGAGTACGCAGTTTTCGGGGCGGGGGGTGAAATGCAAGGTATCAGAGTTATTAAAAGTAGCCTTGTCTTATTCTTTTGTACAAATAAGTGTTCTTTATCATTTGCTATTTTTGCCCTAGAAATACCTCACTAAAACGAAGTGTACAAATATTACAGTAAATTAATTAGGAACTCTTTAATGTAGGAGCTAATAACTTACTTGGCTTTTAGTTATTTTTTGGGACACTCTCAAGGATAAATTTAAGAAAACAACACTCTTTCTAATCTGAAAAGCAGTAGTCCTGGGATTTAAGCTGAAAGGAAGATTGGTAATCTAATGAAAGAGCATTCTTCAAATAAACCATAAAAATACAGCAAAATATTTAGAATTATAGATAGGGGAAAAAATCTGGTAATGTTATTAGTTCTATTCTCAGAGTACTGGAAAGTAAAAGAGATGTTGCAGCAGCAGAGTCTTTCATTATTGTGTTTTGTTCATATTCAAATTATCCATTCCTACTGGAAAACTATTCTAATTAGTACTGTAATTATATTCTGCCTTAATTATTGTTGACTTAATTTGTCCATTTTCTTTTCTTTGTTTTTTACAACCCCACTAATTAACTATTGTTATCACTAGAGTGTGAATCCTTAACTGTACTGAAATAGTTCTACCCCCATATACTTGCCCCAAGGAGAGGCAAAAAGGAAAGTGCAAGTACTTACAGCTGTCTCATCTTAAGAGAAGACATACCTGAGGATAGAGAGTTCAGTGACAATGAAACAGATTTTGACAGCAGAACACTGAACAATTAGGAATATGTTAAAATAAAAAATATAGGAGGGGTTTTGGTGAATGAATATATGGAACTCCTATGGAACCACCTCTCCCAACATATAACATTAATATACTCTCACCTCAGTACATTGAGTTATATAATTTAATTTTTCATTTGTATTTTCAGCTTGGTGCAGGGAATGCTTGAACACATCATTCATAAACCACGTTGGTTATTTTGCCTTTTTGAGCCAAATTGCGCTCAAAAATAATCCATACTAGTGACACTGAGGTGAGAAGCTCTATTAAAATAAAACAGATGGAAAAGATTTCTGGTGAAGAAGAGTAATACAACTCCTAACTAGGGGATCTACTCCCAACAAATTACTTCAGGTTTGTATAATTCCTTCTGTGCATAATTTGCTTCAGTTAAGTAACATTTATGAATTGTTACTAATACCAGACTTTGCTTCAAATGCTTGGAGGTTAAATTGTTGTTTCATGAACATCTGTTTAGTGAGAAGGGAAGAAAGTCCTAAGACAATTGTAACTCTTTCTTCTTTCCTTATTGCTACTCTAGTTGCCTGACTTACCTGACTTGATAGCTGTTATTTCTGTTTTAACTGTAATCGCCATTAATCCTTTATTTCTTTTGCTTCTACCACAATTTGCAACATCTGTCATTGCCTCTATGTAATTACATAGTTTTGTCTTCATCTTGCTCTTTCCTACTTAAAAGCTGTAGCAAACAAAACCTGGGAGTGTTTCAACATCAAAAGATTTATAACAAGCAGAAACATTTCATTTTATTAAGTATAGCTACTGCTTCATAGGAAGGCTTCTGAAAAGGCTTCTCAGAAGAGGAATCTGAGAGTCCCCAAGTCAAGGCTGGCTGAGACTTTGTCAAAGTCTCTTAGATATTCTTCAATGTGTACAACATTTTGTGTGCAATCCTCAGAGACAAAATTGCTTTTGTGGCTGTTGATATGGACATCTGGAGGAAGGACAGGTTGAATCCAGACCCTACTCTAATGAGCTGCATCAGGAAAAGAGAGCAACTGATTCATCCAAGCATGTTTTCTGGTAGAGGTCTCTGCTCATAACTGGATTCCCAGAGCATATCAACAGCTTGTCCACTCTGTGGTCCTTTCCTTGCATGCACTAGTAAGTAGAATTTAATTTCCATATGGGAAGGATAAACCAAGTGGAGGTCAAAGTAACTCTTTCTGGACAAGTGCCTTAAAGCCCTTAAAGCACAAACCCTTCTGTGATGTCTTCAAACTCTGGTCTCAGCTCTCACCACCTATGATCATTCAGTGAGATCATGGAGTAATTTCCAATGACCATGTTATGTCTTTCAGTGAGAAATTACTTCCTTGAGAACAGACCACAAAATCAAATTTTGTAGCTGTTCTGGAACCTTGACTAGTACTAAATTCTTTTGAGATAATAAAAAACATTGCATATACATTGGAATAACTTGCCACGGAGGAAGTTCATCTTGCATATGCATTAGCTGTAGATGAAAAACCCCCATCTAAATGTAATGTAGGTGCTGTATAAGTGTCTACTCTTTTTCTGAATTCTCTTTGGTTGTTTGAGTTGTTATGATAATGTTTTCTGTTAATGCTTCAGTGTGTACATGAACAAATGTATCAGTAGAAGTTTATTTCCCTATTTATATTATAAATATATTTCTAAAATAATATTTATAAGTTACACTTTAGAGTTAATGAGTGGGATGCAAACTGCTTGCTCTGATTTAATAGTACAACATGCTATTGAGTTACTTTGGATGTAATTTTCAGAAGCTGATTGAGAGCTGTAGCCTGAGTGCCCAAAAAGAGCACCTGAAACTATACATCACTGAAAAAAAATGGCCCTAATCTTGTAGATCCATCAGCTGCAGTCATAAAAAATGTAGTAGTATTTATCTGCAAATAGACCAGAGAGGTTTTTATTGGAATATGCACAGCAAAATGGAAAAAGTATTTGCAGCATTATTTTTCATCTGGATGTAGCATTCTTGATGAAATGTCAAAGGTGATTCTCTTCATCCAGCATCCTTTGTTACTTTGGCATCTATGTGTGAGTCGTAGCTTGTGATGATGCTGCTCTGATACTCTTCTGTGTGCTTGCTTTAGCAGAAGACAAACAAATTGAATAGATGTACTCTTTCTAAAAAGGCCTTCAAAATCAATGATTTTCTCTTCATGGGTAGTTCAATCTCCATCACTCTGTCTTTCCAGATGGCTAATTTTTTTAAACAAATACCTACCACTCTGAACTATAAAGGGGGATAGAGTGAGGGTTGTTTGATAGCACAGTGTTTTCATGTCAAAATACAAGCAAATTGTCAGGAATCTAGCATATATAATTACAGTTTTGATATTTATGAAGAATTTATGGTACATTGGCATTTTGCATGAAAGCCTATAATAAGGATAGATACCAATAGAAGGGTGGTACAGCTGAACCTATTCAGAAACATGAAGAGAGTGGATTTCTTTATAATCCTTGTTTTTTGCTTTTTGTCTTTTTATGGATTTTAAAATCAACTTGGAGGGTGCATGTAGGCAAAATTCCTTGATTACATGAATTGTCACTTTGCTTTATGCATTTTTAAATCATTTAGTCAAGCACATTTGTTGCTTTCTAGGGCTGTACATCATCACTTATGTTGAAATATTATCAAATTCCTAATAAAATTAAAAGTGCATCACAGCTGTGTAAAGCAACAGAGAGAGCTTGAAAGTATTTAGGCTTTGGATGAGCAACATTAACTCCTTGAAGAACTAGACCATCCATCTGCAGTAGGCAGTGCCTCTGCGTGAATTGTGTCCCTCAGGGGTTAAACATGCTGCTGGTAGAGGAGCCAGAGCTGCTGATGTTTCGTAAAGAGATTCGGCTTAGCCTGTCACCACACACAGCTGAGTTTATTCAGCTGAGCCACCTAGAATTTTGAAAGGAAGCCAAAGTAGCACTCAAGGTTTGCTTGGTTGTTTAGACAGTGAAAGCAGTGGTCAAACTGATTTTTATTCACCTCTCTCCTTCAAAACAAAGATGTAAAGCTGTGCATAGGCAGTGCTGTGAATGTTTCACCTTTCTGCCCTCAGCACACAGGTCAAGTCACAACCAGATCTTTATGAAATTTAAGGTATTATCCAATTTAATCCTTCATTGGTATAATTTATTCCTTTCAATACATGCTGAATAAATCATTATTTCTATTTTCTTCACTTTTTTTTTGTTTTGTTTTTATGTACCCAAGAGTACAGAATTCTCTAGAACATTTACAGTGCCTGATGTTGGTGAAAGGAAACAAAAAAATAAGTCACAGCTAATTAGAACTGAGTGTATGACTAACATGACTAGACTTAATTTGATGAAGTAAAACATTCCTGGTAACTGTATGTGCAATTTTTTTCTTTTCTATTCAATAATAAGCAACCTTACACATCTTAATCTTGGGTAGACCAAGAAGTAAAAGTAGATATCAAGTCCAGAGTAGGAACCAGAGTGCACAGATAGAAGGAAAACAGAGTTTTGATTACTTATGCTTATTGAGTGGAAATACCTCTTTAAAATAGTTCCCTATTAGTAGCTGAAGCCACCAGTATGTGCATACCAACCAGGAATCTTTATACTGTTTAGTTTCTCCTTTGAGAAGGTATTTTGTTTCATGATTTAAGGGAAATTGCGGTTCAGATAAGGATCATGATTTCATTTGCAATCTTTTATCGAAATTGTTTAAATCTTTCATCATCTAAGAAAAGATATGGGTTTTTTTATAGAGACGCCTTTCTTTTTCTGTCATTTAAAGGATGGCTTACATCCTAGCTAGGGAGCTTGAATGTATAATGACTGTAGAATAAATGCAAGAATTGGATGATTGGAATTTCCATTTTCAGCCGTGCCATTGGTTCGCAGTGTGCTATTGGGTTCCCATCATGGGATTTAACTTTTTTTTCTCCATCTACAAGACTGAGGTTGGTGAGTCTGTACTCCTTTGTAATGTATTTTTTTATCTGTTATTATAAAACAAAACAAAAACAAACAAAAAAACAAACAAAAAGAACAAAACCAAAAAAACACATGCAAGATCTAATTATTAATTTCATCAGCATATTTCCAATGTGCTTTCTATTAATTTTTGTACTTCTGTAATTGTGTTTGCTTTCATTACAGATCAATCAAGATCTTTCTAGTTGGCTGAGTCTGTCTGTTGTTGCTTTTTCACAGGAATCTCTTTCTTTACTTGTATTTTATTATATATGTTCCTTTTCTGTCCAACAATCAGGTCACAGGAAGTGCCCTGCAGGACCTGGGGACATTCTACCTCACATCCTTTATCTCATTTCCAGGCAACACTAGTGACAACACTGTCAAAGTTCAGGGCAGTCCTTTCTTGCAGACTTCTGTGTTCTTATGAAGGAAATGTCACATGAAGTGCACCTTCCTAAGCTCATAGCTTCAAAACTGGGGAGAAGTGGAGTGATAACAGGGAGAGTTTGCCAATACCTGCACTTTTTTTGATTTTCGTAGAATCCTAGAGGTATTTGCATTGAAACAGACCCTTAAGATTATCACGTGCACACCATGTTCCGTTTAGTTGTTTCCGCAAAGGATTTTTCCTCTCTGACACCTAACATTATGCCATGTGTAACTAAAATTCCTCAAGTTACTTTCCTGAAAAAGCAGTTATGAAGATCCAGGCATTAGAGAAAATGCAGGAACAGCTTTAGAAGTAATTTTTCTTCTCTCCAAACCATCAGCTAGTGGTGGAATATTCAAAGTATTTTGGAAACTTATTGGATCCATGTCATTGCTCCTTAAACATCACCTTTTAGACAAACAAATGAAAGAGCTTTAGCCTCCATTTGGAAGGTGTAGGAAAAATCTATTTATTAAATCCATTATATCTGCATATAAACCAGATTAACAGCACCTTGAGCAATCCTGTGATTCTCGTGATGGACACAAGCTAATTGAAAGCATTAGAGGCACTGCCCATATCAGTATTGACATCTCCCAGAACAATGAATCTTGGAGACTTCATTACCACTCTTTGACAGCAGCTATTTCTCTTCAGACAGAAGAGAAGCCAGGAACATAGAGGTGGCCTTTGTGTCTGTGTGTACTTTCAATCTGATTGTATTCTTACATTTGTTATACATGTGCATTTGTATATTCTGTTTCCCTACTTTTTGTTTAAAATGGAACATCTTCAGCTGGAATAATCTCTTCCTTAGCCTTTTGAGGCTTTTAATATCCCAAATACAAATGTTTGTTTTTATAGGCTGTCTTGGTTTGGAATACAGGCGTCTGCTAAGGAAGGTGGAAACCTGCCTTAGAGGATATGACCCCCCTCCCTCCAAATTGTTATACGGTCGAAATCAAAGGCTCTTAGGCAGAGATATGGGAAAAGGAATAACAATTCTTTACTCGTATCTATAACGAGGAAAACAAGCAACAATAACAGTAGCAATAACAAACAAACAAACCAGAAACCCGGTGGCAGCTTTCTCTGGGCTGCCAGACACCGCCCCTCCCCTTTGGTACAGTTACGGTCACGGCCGGCAGGGGGCGCTGTGGTGCGAGCTCAGCTCCTCGGTGATGGCGGACGGAGCTGAGGGCGAGGCGGCTGCACNAAACAGCAGCTGTCTCCTCCAACAAGTCCCAGGGACAAGTGTGTCTCTGCCCACGGCCAGCCACCTTTTCTTCTCTTGCCACACCTGGCTATGTTTTTAGTCTCTTAAGTGCGTCTTTGTCCCTTAAGTACCTAGTCGTTATCTCTTAAGTACCCAGTCGTTAAGGCTCGTTAAGGTATCTCTAGCCACAGGATGGAAAAATTCCCAACCTCCAACATAGGCTAATGGCAGAGTCAGCTGACTACTATGGTAAATTTCAGTGATGTTTTTAATTGCTTCATACAAGCTTTTTTTTTTTTTTCTATATATAGAAGAAAAATATATAGTGGTTTTTTCATGGTAATTTGATGTTTCCCAGAAAACATATTCCTGACTTATAGGGAAATAGACCTTGAGTTCATACAGAAGCAGCACACTTCTGCATTGAGACAGGGTTTGAGTCATTTAAATAGCATGAATAAAAGCTGTCAACTGTTGTACCAGGTAAAGTAGAACTTACAGTCTATTACTTTATGTTGTAACATAGTGCAAGCATCATCTGTGGTTATGAATAAATATCCCACTGCTGTGCAGAAATACATAATCACTTTTATCACTTTCCACCACTTTTTCCAAAACATCTGGTGTTACCCATTGCAATAGACCAGAGGAACAGACCACAGGAGACCATTAAGTGTTTAACATAGCAATTTCTGTCCTTTAGAAGGTCACATACAGTATTCCGTGCTGATATCCAGCCATGTGTAAGGGATTTGAATGTTGCTAATCCTATTGTTATGAATGCACACTGAAAAGGCTTCTTGTGTGGGACTGGAGGCCTTGCAGACCTGAACAGGTGAACTGTTGGATTTTTTTTTTTTTTTTTAATCCTCTTTCTTAGTTAGAGATGTTGTGGATAGTTCATGTTTTGTTGATGAAGTATATGCATAATGAAGGCTTCAGAAGCAAATAAGGGGGTTGTTTGACGTTAATATCATCTTTATTCAATATACCTTTTGGCTAAACTGAAGGGGAGGGTGAAAGATAGGAGGAGGATTTGGCTGTCTTCAGGCAGTTAAGTAGAAATAATTTCTCTTTAATTCTCATCTGCATATTCCAATTTGCATTTCAATTTTAATATTTTGGAGTGTAAAAGCATATTTAGGGAAATGGACTAATTAGATCTCTGTAAACAGCCATATGTTACCATTTTTATTATATTTAAAGGGTGCTTATAATGACAAAGATTTTATTACTTGCAAGAAAAAAAGGCATAAATGCCCACCTGCAAGATTTATCCATCTCTTTCTTTTAAAATGGTACTTCAATTGCACTTGTTCCTAAGTTAGTTTTGAAAAATAAAGAAACGAGAAATTGCCCACAAGGTAATCCAATAATTTCCTCTTATGAGGTGATGAATACCTCATAAATGCGTATCTGGAGCCAGTTTTGTTTGTCTGACTTATAAATGTAAGTGCAAATAATTTTTGGCAGAAATACTTGAGGACTATTGTATGGAGTATTAGAATTCAGCATGCAGCAAGTGGTCCCTGGGGTGGCAATCACACCAGCTTCCTCTTGAATTTTCTCTTAAACTTGGGTTAATGAGCCCAGCCAGGTGCTGGTGTGTACTTAGGTTAGGCATATGGCAATTCCTCTGGAAGGGAAACTTGTGTTCACTGAGGTTGAAAGGCAGAAGTGGTGCTTGATGCCAGAATTGACTTGTCACACCTTGAACATGGCTGTTTTGTCCTTCCACAAAAAGTACATTTACAGGTATTTGACAGTGCAGCATGTCTGGAAGGTATTAATTCAGTTATTACTAAGTGTACACGGGGAACTTGCCTGGGGAGCAGCTAATTGTAAGAAACTCTATTACTCAGGTTAATTTTTACAGCATAGGAAAGCAGGGAAGGTTCACAGTTTAAATCTGAATGCTGTCTGCAGGAGAGTGTAGCTGAATTTCTGGAGCTTCAGGCTCTGTTTTTCTGAAAAATAAAATGAATATTATAATCAGGAGACTAGTACAGATTAGTCTTCAGAGATGGTTCCACCAGCTGGCTCAATGAACTTTATTCAGGCACGGAATGGTGCTGAATCTCTGCAGTAACCTTGAACTGCACTATTTTCTTTAAAATTCATTATTATTTCAAAATGCAGCTACAGAAGGTATAACTACTCAATAAAACAATGAGAGATGTAAAAGTGACCTATTTGCATTGTCATTCATTATTTTATGAGCTATCCCTTTTGAGTGATCATACTATAAAGTTTTACTTAAAAGACTGTCATGATTTGATGTGTCAAAGTGTTTTCTCTTATAACAGAAATGAAAAAGGGTTGCTAAAAAAAAATCCCTTGTACCATTTTTGACCTAGAAGAAAGAATGGAAATAATTTCAGGCAGGGACTATAACTTTTAGGGGAGCCAATTTACAACATGCTGTTAAGTCAAGTGTGAGTTAGAACAATGAGTAAATCATACACAGCAAATCATACAAAACCAAAGATTCTTCCTTGGTGTGTGCAATACTGCAGCTGGCAGTTTGATATCATCCATATGATACCACTCTGTAGGTGTCTGTAAAACCTGTTCTATTTTTGTGGTCATATTTTGTCCCTTATTAGGAGATTTTAATAAACATATGAGATAAATGGAACCAATTAATAAAAGCTATTATTCTTGGAATATAAATGTGGCAGAAGAGATCCCTTAGATTGCACAAGTTTTGAAAAGAATAATATGTATCAGTGCTTAGCATATGGGCTCAACCTCCAAAAGATGTGATTGTCCATATATTTGGTCTAGATGGATGCTCTCAAGGTTCAATTACCATATTGACCTAAGAAGGAAGTCATCCAGTGCCCTTGTATTTCAACAGCTTAAATGTGTTATCCCATCTCAGCTGCCCTAACTCATTCATCCTCTTGAGTTTGGGACAGGCAAGTATTTAATATTGGTTAGCACAAAAATTTTCAGAGAGATTAATAAGTTCTGGAAAGCTTACCTTTCCATCTCTCTGTCTCACTTTTCGTCAGCCTTTGTGAGGCAGGTTGGGCAAAAATCTGTAGCTTCCCATATTGCCTTTCTTCTTAACCATTGTCATGCACTCATGCATGTGGTCCTGATCTGTTACTATATCATGCATATCTCTGGTTTCATAAACACTTTGATATCAAAAGATATCCTAGGTACTTAATTATTTACATCTACCCATCTGGTAGATTGAGGCATTCAGATAGATTAGGTGGATTTCAGTACGAGAAAAATATCAACATCTTTAGCAAGTTTAGTTTCTGCAAATAGAAAGAATTCAGAGATGCTTTGAAATTTTCTAATTATAGAAGGTAATTCTTTAATCTGTGTGTGAATTAAGGAATTTCACAAACTAGTACTGCTCACAAAATGTTCAGTACTCTGGGGGAAGGAAACTGTATTGAAAAGAGAGGCATTCCAGGTGCATTCCAAAATTTCTGGCTTAGATGCGGAACCTGAAAGTCCAGGAATGTTCACTTGTTCTGTCGAAGCCTAGGGGCGTGGGGTTTCTCTTAGTCTTAGTAGATAGGTCCACTTAGTTCTCATTGAAAGGACAGCTTTAATTTTTTCTTTCAACTTTTCTATTCTTTTAATATTTTAATGTTTTAATTCAATACTATCTAATTAATATTAACATTTTCTCAGGTTTAATAATCATTCTGTGCTGTCTCCATAAGTCTGGAAACTTGAAACCACAGTGGGGAAGATGCTTGGGCTTGGGTTATTAGCACAGTTTTTATTGCTGAGTTGTAGCAGTTAATCAGGTTTAGAGTGCATGTTGTTACTACTACAGAAGTTGTAATTAGAATAACAAAATAATTTCTTTATTCTTAAGGGATATCTGGAGGCCATCAAGTCCAGCCCACAGTAAGGATTTATTTGGTCTTCAGTATTGGAGAAGATGGACTTATGGATGACTTGTTACATAGCTGGCTTGCTAACCTGGGCTCTGCTCTTCCCACTGTTACATGGAGCCCCATGGGCAGTGCAACAAGAGCAGTCCTAGATCTGCTGCTGCTAAAATGCTTCACTGATACTCCCTGAGCCTTATGGCAGTAGGCCATACTCATGATTAGATGTTTAAGATTATGTGTTTTGCATTTTCCTGTGGCAGAAACTGTACCTTGGACTGTATCATGTAGCTAAGTGCTATGCAGGACTCCAGCGTGCAGAGGGGGGTGTGTTTGCTAATGCAAGACAGGGAGAAGTGCTTCTTTAATCTTACCTTGAGGATAAGTCTAAAATTAGAGGGTTGCATTTGTTACAGCTTGAAACACTCATAGGAAGCATAGGACATATTGAGATTTTGGTCGCTTTTTATGTCAGTGCTGAAGTTTTTAAGCAAATAGAAAGTAAATGTTCTTATTCCTGATGTTATAAGGTAGTGTACATGCCTGTCAACACAATTTGCAATTCTAAGCAAAAAATCTCTATTTTCTTATTCATAATCAACACAATATTTTTCTATCTTCTTTTGGTTTATTGTGTTTTCAAGAGTAATGAATGAATGAGCTTTGGGGAATCATTTGGCTTATGGTGAATGATGCAGGAAATGAAAAATCTCTGTCCAATTCACATAGCAAATGCACTCAGGTCAGAAGAACCTCATCTGTACTCAGCTCTTTGCTTTGTGCTAGTTTACAGAGATAAGCACAGAACATTTAACTCAGACATTACCAGCAAATGCTGCAAAGCCAAATGGTTTCTAAGTGGTGATTCACAAACTCCCAAGTTATCCTGATCGTTTCTGTTCACCTTGCCAAAAGTGTGACTCCATCTTTCACCGTAAGGATAAATCCTTTAAGAAAACCACTGGAACCCCATGAAATTTGATTAAATTTAGTATCTAAGTCTTTTCTCTGTTTCTTTATGAAAGTCTTTTCCACTTTCTCTGTTTTAATTTTAATGAGATCAAAATTATAGTGGCTAATACACACACACATTCCATGTATAAATATATGTATGTATGTATGTTTGTATGTATCTAACTATTCTGAGCTAGTCAAAGGCTGACTTCCAGCTTTGATTGGCTAATACCAATGGTTTTCATTTTAACTTTTGGACTAGACTGAGTTTTTTAATTTTCTGTCCTTTCAAAAGTTAAAAGCTATGAGTGAGTTCCTTAAATGTTTATGAAATGAAATTATAGATAAAAAATTGTCAATGTAAAATTAAGCGAAATCTTTGAGTTTATATTCAGTTCAAGTTTGCCTCAGGATTCTTTTCTTTGCCAGGCAAGCTGAAGATGTAACAAACTTACACAGATAAAAAATTGACACCAGGATAATGGGTATGTTCTGACACCAAGACAGACATTATTTTTATTGGCCCGGTTAATTGAAGATTACCATACATCTTTAGAATCAAGGTAGGCACTTTCTGTAACAGGTGTAATTGTTTGAAGAAGCTAGATAGTGCAGTCTGACTTTTTTCATTTGCCTCTCTTATGTTCAATTTAATGAGTACAATATCCCTGTGAGCTAACAATATTGCATCAAATGAGATATGATGGCACTTTTAACTGTTTAAACAAGGTTACATTTCCTGATGGATAACTGCCAAAGGATTTAGTTATGGATTGCTACCTCAGAGAAAATACACATTGGAAACTATTAATTTCAGACTGATAAAATTACTTTGCATCTCATGTATGACTCTGCCAATTTTTAAAACTTCTTAACTTCCTGAATTGCATTTGCTTTGTCTTATTGCATATTACAATTCCAAACAGTAGACAAGCAAAGCACTTAGTCAAACTAAAATAACATTAGAAAATGCAATTTTGATTTAATTCTATGTTGATCAGGCAACAGAATAAAAATGCAGGGAAGGTAAAATGGGCTGGATGTTAGTCTGTACATACACTAGACAAATATAGTTAATCATATCTACATGAAATTCAGCCAGTTGTAGTCAAGAGGATGCATTTTGCATGGTTTAACATTTGTACACTCATATTTTGTCAGAACAGCTGGACTTAGATCACAAGTTCAATTTGTTATTCATACTCATTTTTTAAATATCCTTCAGTTTAAAATTCAGTACCATTTTCACCATTTGCATCTCATCTGGCTGGTACTTATTTATCTATAAACTGAACCAGAAAGTTCAACCTCAGGTGTCAAATCAATGTGTAATTTAAGTAAGATTTCTGTTTTCAGGCATTTATAATATAAACACAAAACATGTATGTATACGTGGAAATTAATGTTCTATATGTAAGTACAATCTGTTGTAAGGAGAAGGATAACAATGTGTAGAATATCTTAACTCAGATCTATAAACCTCTCTTTATATATACAGCATGACATGAATTTTATTTCTTGGAGCATTTCTATCCAAAGCACTGATAAAACGACATTCTTTTATCAAGGACAGCATCTCCTTCACTTGTTTTCAAATTTGTTCTGTGTTACAGTGATTTTCTCAGCTTTACGTTGGACAAGAAGCCAAAAGTCCAAGGTTCTGTTTCTGGGAGTGTATCAACTTCAGATCACTTAAAGCTTTATGCAATATTTGTTAAAATAACTTGTGATTTTTAGGACCTCTGTTTTTGACATACCACTTTAAAAGAACCTAATTTTCAGAGGAGTGTCTGAAAATAGAGCTTCCTTCTCTCCCCACAACCCCTAGGACATTATATGTGAAATACCTTAAATGAGACAAACACGTTTTAGCATCTTGGGTTTAAAATTCTTTTTATTGTATTCATACCCAGCAATTATAGATACTTCTAAGTCTTCATTTTTGTGAAGTATTTTGAACAACAGAGCTAAGAAAAACTCTTATGCTTGAATATACTTTCTAAGTAGAGGAGGCAACAGGGACTACTCTCCTGTATTTTTCTTGAAGTAGAAAAATGGTGCAGCTTTGCACAAGTGATCCTTTAGAGAGTTCTGTCTAAAGGCACTGTTGTACCTTGGTCACTGTGGTCACTATGTTGCATTCTGTATGGAAGTGAGATCTGCGTGTAAAAGACTAAAATAAGAACCTCACTAAAAAGAGCAAGTCTAGGAGCTGTGGCATATGTCACCATGCCTGATCCTGTGACAGAGAACGTTATCAATGCCACTGCCATGACTTTAGTCTTCCTCCCTAGGAATATTAGGTGACTGTACAATCAGTGAACATCCATTACACAGTAATAATTAATCCAGAGTCTCATCCGAAAGCTCATATATGTGTTTCTTGCTCTGTGTTATTTGTAGGTTGCAAGTGGTACAGCTCAATATATAAGTAAATTAGATGGTTTATTAGTCTGCACTTGAATTTAAACAAGAGGAAGAAAGAAATAGTATTGTGAGCATTAAGCTTTTAACGTAAAATATGGAACAGAAAATAGCGTATTTACAAAAGCAAATTGCAGTCTGAAGTATTTGAAAGTTGTGAGTCATTGCCCAGCAATCAGCAATGACCTGTTACTAAAGTTTAAAATTAGAAAGTACACCTGCCTGATACTTTGCTGAATAGAGCTGTTATCATTCTGTGTTCAACTGAGATTCAGAAAAAATGGTATAAAATTCTTTGTCAAGGTTGTTTAAAATTTCACTGTTATGCAACATATGTTACATTTGGTATTTGGTTCTTAGAACATTCAATTAACTGGCCTCCCCTCTCCAGTTAAATACATTGTGTACATTCTATAAATATGAAATGAAAGATGCAAATAAAAAGTAAAAAAATTCTTTCATGTAATCAATCCCTATTCCAAAAGGAAAATTAAACTGTGGTGCTTTAAAATATGAGACCACTTAGCAAAGAGGCCATATATATATAAATACATATAACTACTTGGAAAGGCTTCATCATTTATTTTTATTAAAGTCTTACTCCACAAAGCCATACTGTCTTCTGTGGCAATTCTTCAGGGTGAAGGGAAGGCAAAATTGCTCTCAAGATCTTTGTATATTTTTATATGTACATAGGCTCTCATAATCTGTGTACATAAGCTCTTAAAAATTGTCTCATACTAAGACTGATGGTTGTTAATGAAAGGATAAAAAAAGCTGCATTTTAGAAGATTAAAATGCTGTTAATTTCTGTATGCATTTAAGATTAATAAACTGCTAATTAGGACATGCAAATGAGCGCTTTATGAATTCCATCACAAACATTCACAAGTACCTTATACATAAATCACATTCAGTTAATGTATTTTTCTTATGTAATTGGGGAACAGATTGATGAGCCAGTCCAATTAGGTCTAATTTACATGTGTATGGAATTTTGTAATATAGTATTATGAAGCTAATATGCAAGTAAGAAAAAAACTAATTATAGCATGTATTTGCTTTACTAAGATGAAAGAAAATTGCAGCTTATCTTAAAAATACTGCTACTTACTTGAGAAAGAGGTAATATGAAAAGAATGTAGAAATTTTAACTTTTTCTCATGAAATAATAATGTGATTCAGTAGCTGTCTCTTAAAACTCTTAAAGTATGACAATATACAGATTAGATTTACAAATTCTGGGAGCTAATTCTATCAGTAACCCACAATTCTAGAAATAAACCTAGCCTTATACGGAGGAAAGCAAAGGTAAAAGCAGAATGAAGTCCAGCTGTAACTGATGACAGAAGCCACTGGCCTTTGGCAGGCTGACATGATGGAAGAAAAGGAAGAGAAGATAAGGGAAGAGTGAGTTCCTGTAACAATCCTGGTGCCTTTCAGTTTCATTGGGAATTCCAAGGTCTGATTTTCTCTTCATGTATACACTCTCTTTCAAAATGTTTCTGTATGTTTTTCTACTGAGTAACACTTGCAGGGAAGGTCTACTGGGAAGTGTACAACTGAGGTGTTAATGAAGTTGCTTGAACAAAGTCACTATATGGAAAGTGAAATTCTCACTTCCTGGTGTAAGCAATCTCATTCTGTGAGGCATTTAGCAGTCAAAGACAAACCCTCATTTTATTATTTCCATCAAGTTAGCTTGTATTCTCATGAAGTTATTGGATAGAACTTTTAAGATATTTTGTTGTAACTCCTTTGAATAAGACCTTTCCTTTTCAGAGTGGAAATATTTCTGACTTTGTATCAGGGTATTTGCGTGTGGGTCATGCTGCATGTTCCACTTTGTGATAGAAAATAACATTTGTCACCTGTGTTAGCACACAATGTAACCCTTACTTTTTAACCTGTGAATCGAGAGAATTAAACATTTATTAGCTTTAATTTAATATGCCTTGCAGAGGTTGAACTGCAAGTCACACTGATGGTGGTTACAAATGATAATATCAGGGAGGACACATTTTCAGTCACCTCTTGTCACAGTTTACAGCATGAACCATCTGAGAACATTTTTGGGGGGGTTCTGCCAGCAGTTGCAGGTAAACACAAGGGCTGGAGGATTACATGCAGTTTCTTCTTATTTTCTTTTTCCAAATTACCCATGTCTTCATTCAAGAATACAACAACAAACTCATGGCTACTTCAGAGTCAGATCTATACAGAAATCTTCACTGCATGTAGGTAGAGTGGGCTTTATATTTAGCCACTTACAAGCAACATTACTTGAGCAATGCAACATTGTGTATTTCTCTCACAAAACATCATGAATAAGAAACCCAGGACTTCGTTAAAATCTTCCTTACTGCAAGTTTTCCTGACAGTAGTGCAGTTCCTGATAGTACCTGACATTTCTGCCTCAAGAATAATACAATAGTCGACATCAATGTTCAAAAGGACTGAAGTACCGCACTGCCTGAGTCAAAGATCAGACCTTTCTGAAATGAGAAGTTGAGAAGAGGAAGGGAGAAGGAAAATGTGAATTAAACTGGATACATTTTTTCAAAACTGTCTGTAAGTTTGAATAAAATACGCAATAAAAGTGTACAAGGTTAAATCAAACTCTTCCATTTCATTGAAAGCACCTTTTATAAGCTTTAAAAATATTTTAGAATTCTAGTATAAGTTTGTTGCCTTATTTTCAAAAATTATAAAACAATTTGATAGATGTTAGACTTACATGAACACATACCTGAGGGTATTTTTTATATATCTAGGATGTATTTTCCTTTGGTCTCTAAATTTCTGAAAGAATAATAATGTCATTCTGTTATTCAGACAACCAGCCTCTTTAAAGGATGTGACAGGAGCAATTTATCAACAAATTAGCTCTTTTCTGAAAGACTAACCTAAGAGGCCATCTTCTGCTTGAAATTAAATTGGTGCTGCTTTTAACCCTTGGTTATACTCATTTCAGTGAGTGTGATGCAGAGATGCAGTACCTACTTGCCCTGTCACTGGAGAGCTTCTCCTTCCATTCAAAGACTTACTGTGGAAACTCATCTAGGTGTTTCTACAAATGAAGGTGGGAAAGAGGTTTCTTATGCAATATAGTAGATTCGTGTTGCTTCTCTCAAAAATAAAAATAAAACTTTACAATTTTTTACTTGCTTTTGACATCTTTATCTCTACTTTCCTAATTTTATTATTGGCCACTGTCTTTTGTTTTTTTTCTTGGCTAGTAAATGCACCTTGCTCTCATCTCATACGAAACACAGAAGTTAAAATATCATTTTTCTCAGTGGCAAAATTATCAGCACCTTCAGTAATGCCAGTATTTTACTCTGAAAGACAGAGCAAAATAAAACTGGTTTGTCTGTTCAGCTGATTGGTAAATGGATGCCAACAACTTAAAATATTTATAATGTAAAGGAATAATAGCAATTGGTTTTCTCTTAGACCTACAAAGGGTGTAGGTGTCCATGTGATAGTTTAGCTGACTTTCCAAAACTGAAGTCTTAGCTGGATGTTTACATTACTCCTGTATTTTCAATGCAAGGCATAACATTACTTATGTTATTACTTGACATTACTTGACATCAAGTGTCAGGATGCTAACAGGAAGGATGGTAATGCCTAATGCTAATGCCTTTGATATAGCTGTTAAATGTCAGCTTCTGCTATTGTAATTTCATGTGTCTTTTCCCGATCCACACAGATGTGCTCTTTGACGATACTCTGTAAAACATACCCAGCAGGAAATACCCTAGGTCTGCTATCACATATTTTTATAGGAAGTTCTGAAATGAAGAAAACAGAACTCTTGCATTAGATCTGTTTTACCACCAGAATAAGGATAGCAGTTTTAAAGGAGGTAGTGGCAAACATATGGGCTTCTATTAGAGTTCCTGTTCCTGCAGGCTATTTAAAGATGTCTTGTAGCTATTCAGATTAGAGTAGATTCAAATTGAAGCTGAGTGCTGTTGACACTCTTTTAAGATGCAAACAAACCATTCCAAACAGCAGGAGATAAAAATACAGTCATGTCCTGTGTATATTGTACTTTAATTTTCCGGTTGGCTGATTACCATTGACTAATTAGGCAATCCAGAGAAAGTTTGTATAGAGCTCTTTGTATTGCATCTAATTGGGGCGAGGGAGGGTGTTCTGTGAGGAAAGTCAGAAGTTCAGTGCTGAGAATATAAGGAGAATTTGTCTCATTGACATTTAGGATTTGTAACTGAGCAGAGATATAATCCCACCATCATTTTACCCCTGTGACAAAATATAGGAGATACCATGGGAAAGAAAACTGTATTATCTGTTATTCTGAAGAGTTTATGATGTATAGCGTTATTTGCAAGGACTTGATAGTATTTTCTGCAATAAACTGATTAATTTGCTCCTAGAGAAAGCATTTAGTGCATTACAGTTCTAAAGTTAGAAATATGATAGACAAGTGAGAGGAACTGAAAACTGAAAAAGGTGATCCAGCTGCTGCCCTAACACTGTACAGATTTGGAGACTAAAGTGTGATTATAACATGAGAAGAGCAAAGAAGAAAATAATCTATAATATTTTATCTATTTTTTCTCTCATGAAATTACACTTGGTACTTCACAAAACTCATGTTAGCATTTAGTATGTTTGTTTAGCAATGTAACATATTTGCTATTGCATCTATTTTGTGCATCACCTCTCTATAGCATGATGGTTCCAGGGTGCTGTGTATTATTTGTTGGCACACATCGTTCCTGTGTTAAGCATACAAGAGAAATTAAACCATCTCTGGCATATTCTGGGAAGTTTAAATGTAGAAAAACACTAATTATTTTCCTCTCCTTTTCTTCTGTGAGATGCCAAGAAAACTTTTAATTTCATCAATTTTTCAGTTTGCTAATAACTTTTCAAATATAATTTCAGCCAGCTGAATTGCAAGTTCAGTTTTAGTTAGATCTTCCTTTGTTTCTTTTAAGATAATAGGGTATTTTTGAAAAATATTATGTTTTCTGTGAATTTCTGTTGTCTTTTTTAGCCCTCTTGGTAGTGGTCTTTTGAGAAAATATAGAACATGTCAGATACCGAATGCATGAAGATGATGATTCAACATCAATAATAAAGATAGGCAGTTATTTTTTAGAATGACATATGCAACATCAGCTTCATTTTCGGGAAGCAGGATAGGAGACATGACCTAAAGAACAGAAGTGGTGAACATGCTCAACAAATACTTGGTTGCACAGTCACTCTCAAGTGCCGTTAAGGCTATTTCTCACACAGTTCCAAGTCCATCTTCTTAGATTTTTCATGTTGACATTGTTTCTTCATCAAATCTCATTCTCCCAGCTTGAACTTTTTTGTTGTGGTTTTCAAACCTTTTTCCTTTGACCATTTCACTGTCAACTTCTCTGTCTTGCCCATTACTTTCTTTGTGGGCCCTGTCACTTCAGGCCCTCTTAGCCCTCTTAGCTTGCCATTTATTTTATGTTCATTCTGGTTTGATAGCTCCTAGTTCCCTGCCTAAATTCCCTGTTACTGTGTCTCTCTCCTGATTTGTCTCTGCATCCTTGTAGACTCGTGTATCCTTTCATTCCCAATTTCCACTCTCTCCAACTGCATACACACATTTTTGAAATCTTCACCAAAATTTCTTCTTTGTATCCTAATAACAAATAGCAGGAAGCTTCACTATTGGTTGATGCTATCAGATGTACTAGTAGAGAAATAGTTATCCAGGGAATATGTACAAATACCATTTATTTATCAACTTTATTCCAAAGTGTAAATGAATATTTTTCAGTGTACTGCTGAATATACTTTGTTGTACTCCAAATCTTGCTGTGGGTGATAAGGGAAACACAACTGATATTTGAAGCCAAGGCTTCATTGTCAGTATAGTTGAAACCTTAACAGTGTAATCAGAAAATTATTGTAAGTCCAGATGTAATTATTAAAGTCCAGGAAAATAGAGTTCTGTTACATAAAATGACAATAATAACAACAACAACAATAATAATAACAGTAGTAATAATAATAACAACAACAATGATGATGAAATAATATAATAATAATAACTAATAATGAACAACTAAAATTGTTATACACACGCTTCCCACTATCTACCCTTGTCTCTGGTGTTATGTTCACCTTTCAACTTCCTCTCTGGGTCCTGAGATTGATACCACCACACTTCCTTATTTAGGGGCAGTTGACAGGAAATCATTGGTGTCCCAAGTCCTTTGCTGGGAAAAGTTAGATGTTGGTGGAGTTTCTTCTTTTTATCTCCTCCGAGGTTTACTGGGGACTGGTTTTGTCTTTTCCAGCTTGCCCACATGACTTCTGAATTCTCCCTATATGATGTTTTATTTAGGTTAAATGCTTGTTCTTTCTTCTCTTTGTCCTACAGCCACTTTTTGCCAGCTCCCCAGCATGCTCTTCTTTACCTGACGTCTGGTTGTAGGTCTGCTGTCCCCAGGCACAGCATGTCCCCTGACTCTTATTCTACTCTTGTATCCTGAACCTATCCCCCTACTTTTCAAGGTGCCTGTTATCATACCATGCCTGTATTCCTCTGCAGTGTGCATTATTCATAAATATTCAATTCTGCACAGAATAACTACATTTTTCTACTACTTGTAAAACACTTGGGTTATAACTTTAGAAGAAAAGCAAAAGTTAAGTAAATTAGGCATAGCCACATTGTCCTTTTTAAGTCATTATGAAAATACCTAGTTGATACAGAGATTGAGTCAGGTCAACAGCCCCTTATAAAAAATCTAAACAATCTTACAAAAAACCTAGCTATTGTCCTGAGACCTTACAAACTCAGGACAATGCCTATGAAGTTTAAAAACTGGGTCAAAATCTGAGTTGGAACAAAGGAATCTTTTAAAAGCTTCAGTAAAATTGTTGAGAGGGGAAAAAAAAAGAAAAAGAGAGAGAAAGCTGTTGTCTGTTTCCTTAAGGTTTTGTTGCATGATTTCAGAAACAATATTCCCATCACAAATTCCTTAGAAACACCTTTGCATTAGTGAGCCACTTCACTGAAATTTGTTTTACAGTGTAAAAGCCAGAGTCTATCAGGAAAGATGTCTAAAACACTACAAATTAAGTTGTGTTCATGGGGGTTTTTTCAACTTTTGGGATGAATATCTCTCTAAGGCAGTCTTTCATACCAGTGCTGTGACAGTGCTCAAATGACATTGACAGTGCTCAAATGTTTGCATCTAATATGGAAAAAATAATAGCAACCAGATCCTAACAAAATTTTCTGTGCTTGCATTACATCTGAATCAGATTTACACTCTGTACAAGAGTAATTGAGTATTCTGTTTCATTTTGTATTCAGTTCTTTGCTTATATCTCTATAGTGTTCTATACAAAGCAAAACATTAGCCCCAAGCTCATCCTGAGACTGCTGAAAGTCAAGCAGCACAATATATACTATTTTTAATCATCACAGTTCTTTGGATACTTTCAGCATGGTCCTGAATTGGACACATAGGTCTCTCAATAACTGCAGAAGTTCTCCTAGTGTGAGTTGGGTTTGGTTTGTGTTGCTAAGTGATGAACTTAATCCAAGACTGCATTCCTGGACTGGAGATTAATATTATAGGAGTGTAAATAATTATTTTTTATCCACTAGAGCAATGCTTGTTCTCTTGAAGAGACAAGCTGATAGACAAACTCTTGGTTTTTAGAATATTTTTATCATTGTGGTACATTAGATATAGAAAGAATTTTTCACCATGGGGGCAATAAGTGGGGTGAGGTCCCTTTGTTCATTTATTAAAAAAGATGACCTTTTTCTGAAACAAGTCCCAGTGCTCAAAACTAAAAAGCACTGAACACATTTTCCCTAGTGAGTAATGAGCTGTGTTCTCTGCTCATGTTCCTTTCTGTGCAATACAGAAAAGAATTTTTTTTCTAGCTGTATATAGAACTCTATAAAGTCAGTATGTAAGATCATACTTCTGCCAGTCTTCATAAATGATTAAATGTGTATTTTAAAAATTTCCAAGTCAGGAGGCTTGAAATACTTTTCCTGTTGATTTTTTTTTCTTTTTTTTTTTTCCTTTTTTTTCATTCATTCTTACCGTGTGTTTCAGTAGAGAATGTTATTGAGACCTACTCCATAGTGCTTCAAAGTCTTGGTTGGTCGGATCTGAATCACTGATGTCAATCTACAAAACAGTAGTTCATGAAAGCTGGGAAGACCCAGGTTGATATTTGAATAGTGACTTTTGTCTGTAACAGCTACTGTTTCTGAATCATACATCTCCTGTATTGATCACATTTCTTTCCTAGCTGTTTCTTTTCTAATGACAACACTCCAGGATTTTATCATGCCATGTTAGTGTTACAATAACTACCTAGCACCATGGGGGTTCCTTTACTGGAGATTATAAGCACTACATAATGCAAATAATAAATAATGGTATCAACACCCTGAAGACTTGCAATATATTCCTAATGACCAACATACATTTAGAGCTGAACATTTACTAAGTTTGCCTTAAGCTTCAGTAAAATGTATTCCACTGTGACCCAAATAAAGAGAGGGCTTTTTCAGGTCAGTATTAGTTGTATGTAACCAACTAATATCATTTGCACGAGAACACGTCATTCTTCACTAACCTTCTGTTTACTTATAGTTAGGTTCTGTTTTCTCTGCAGACCTTAGAAGGCATAAGTCTCTCATTTGTATTAAGGATAAGTTAGAAAACTGATTGCACAGGCTGATGCTTCTTTATAGCAGCAAGTCTTTCCTTTGTTATATTCATTTTGGAGATGCTTTTACAATTTCAGAGGTGTAAAGTTACCTGTATTATCTTCATTGAAAGAAAGTGTCAAGACTTACTTGAAATTAAAGGCTGAAAAGTGGTTATCTTGCAGCACTGCAGTGGATTGCTAAACATTAATTATTGATGAAGACCTTGAACTACTTGAGTAAATGACATTAAAGACAACTATTGTGAGAAGCCGGCTCAGGAGTGCCAAATTCTATTTATGATGGCACGCCATAAGGATATATGAGCAAACCAGTAGTGACAATCAATTCTGTTTCTCAAAAACAGATTACATGAGAACCTGGTCTTAAGGACATCACTTACTTAAAGAGGAAAAAATAATCCACCATTAAAATAATTACTTTTTGTTCTTTCCGAATAGAGTGGAACATTAAAGCTTGTTAATTGATTTTAGAAGAAAAGTGAAACGAGATGTTGGATGTGATTAACATATGCTGACTTTGCCTCACTGAATTGTTTACTTATGAGTCCAGCGTTGCTGTCACAGACTAAATGAGTCTATTTGTCTTACTTTAGTCTGAAGGACTGTTGCCAGAATTAGGGAGGTACTGTGTGTATTTATATTAGCATATATACAAACTGTCAAAGGAGTCTGCCTTTCAGGGTTGAGGAAAACAGGTTAAAAATGGATAGGTTATTATCTTCATGGTGAACGATCATATTTGATTGTAACATAGCTCTATAGCTCTATAATCCTGGATTAAAAAAAAAAATAAGTGTTGTAAAACAGCAAGCAATTGCTTTACCCTTTTCTATAGGAGTGTAAGTTTGGTTCCGGCTTTCATGATGACACAGGTGCAGTTCCTATTGAATTTGTGCTACTGAGAACAGAGTTAAGGGTATTCTTATGAAAACAGATTTTCATATTGGCATGTCATCAGTGATCCAAATGCAATAGCACTTTGAGTTATCTATGTCTAAGCCTATGGTTCAAACCGTAGTAATTTTCACTCAAAGTTCTTATTGAATGGTTGGCTTGTTGTATGATGGCATAGATGTATGGTCATAGTGAAAACCAAAGGACCTCTCCTTCCCTTGTGCATCTGGTGCCATTATAGTCTTGTTGCTGGTTGGGATGAATTTGAATATTATTGGTTAAAATTTTCTTGCTGTCTTCATGCTGGTTTTTCAGTGTTTCTCAAAAAAACTTTGAACAAAGACTGTTCATGGTGGTCTTCTCTGGTAAATAGCAAAATACATTGTGGAGAGACGTAGCAGAATAATTTGGAGAATTCAGAAGGAGCAGAGTGTAGTATGGAAATAAATATTTTCATTGACTGTGTTTTTCAGTACTTATATTTTATATTGCTTTGATATAAATTTTAAAATAGCATTCATACCCCACCAAAATAGAGTGAAGTGTGTCTAAAACCATTTTTATTAACTTCTTTTGTACTGGTGGCAAATCAAATTTACTGTAGTTCTGTCACAGATTTCACAAGAATTCATTTAGACTATTTCATACCTCTTGTGGTGTAGAGATCACTTTGGAAAATACCCACTTTTAACCATGTTATGTAAAATTTGAGGGTTTAGGTAAGGAACTCTTTTTTTCCTTTCTGTGTTTAAAAACATGCACTCAGCACTTGTGGCACTGATTTTACATGGGACCCACAGAATATTATTCACAAATAATAGCATTGTCAGCTACTTATAACTGTTATACTGTAAGAGCAGGTAAATGTGGAGATATTGAGGGTAGAATGTGGAGCATGAATATGCCTTTATTATAAATTCTATATATGATTAGATAGTAAAAAAACTGATTTGCAAATGGTGCATTGTATAGAAATGATAAATTAATTTCAACAATGCATCAATGTGTTCAGATTCATACAACTGATTGCCCTGAAGTCCTCAAAGAAATATTCAGAAAATCAATATATCTGCTTGCATTGAAAGGTACCAGAAGATTCAGTATATACTAACAAATATTCTCCCCAAAACTATCAGTGTTCCTCAGGCTTATGTCCAGCATGTGTGCACCTTAGTCAGGAGACAGATGTAGTTTTATATTGTGTATTATGATACTGTCTAATACATGCTGTACTAGACTTGGGGAGAAAAATCCACACACAAGCCACTTATTTTTTCATCTGAAAGAGTCAGTGAATTTTTAAGGAAATTAGTGTATTTGCAGAAATCAACTACTGCACGATTTTAAAATGAAGCAAGGCAATAAAGTCATGATGAGTTA
Source organism: Dasyornis broadbenti (assembly GCA_013397935.1). NCBI lineage: Eukaryota > Metazoa > Chordata > Aves > Passeriformes > Dasyornithidae > Dasyornis > Dasyornis broadbenti. The sequence goes on along the minus strand of VZRN01005010.1, from coordinate 1,293,225 downwards.
CTCATTGTAAATAATATAGCTAACTAATAAGTTTTGTCAATAGGCTGAAGACAGAGAAATTGAAATACAACTTTGCTATTAATGCTGATGTTTACAAGCATATGTCTCATGTACTGACAGGGGAATATCAGGCAACAGAGTACCAAAATTATCAATTTAAAAGTAAAATAGCTTAATATTAATTGATATATTTCTGGGGTACTTTTAATCTTGAAGAATGGGGGTTTTAAACTAGTTGCTCCAAGACAAGAAATTCACCATTTTGTTTTGGGTGTTTGCGGGATATGTCTATAAAATTTAAATTGTTAGATATTTTAAATGCAATATTCTCTAAGGGAAAAAAAATAAACACCCCAAGACATTGTATGGACAAATAAACAAAGATGTGAACTTGTGGACTAAGAATGAGCATAATGGAAGTCCAGAAAGATTATAGAAACAATAAAGCAGGAAGATACGTACACTGTTTGTGTAAGGTTTATGAACCAGTAAGCTCACTGAAAATACTTAATAGACCTACCACATGCTACTTATTGAAACTTCACCCAATTCTGAAAAGTACAAAGTTTTTATGAAGCAAGCAATCACAACAAAATGAAGTATCAGATTCGGGAATTCTAAGGAAATCTGTCTTCAATGTTTTTCATACTGCTCTTCCACAGATCAGAAAATCATTCTAAACTGCCTGTTTCAGTAATATTTTTGCACCAACATAGGTGTGCTAAGTACCAGTCTGAAGACATCTTCCTTGTTAGTTATGCTGACATATTTGTGCTTATTCAGCTTTTCTTTTTCATTTTCTTATTTTTTATAGATGCCAGTATTCATTTCAACTGACTAAACCTAAGATGTTCTGTGCATTTGCTCAAGGAAACAATGCACAGCATTTTCAAGATTAGCTGGTTCTGTGCAAGATATGCATTAAGAAACATTAATTTAGAACTGCTGAATGAGTCTCCTAAGGCAACTATTTTCATCATCATCATCAAGTGGTTGCCTGCCTAGTGCAAATACTAAATAGGAAAACAGTCTAAAACTTTTGGTGTTGTTTTAGTTTGTTTTTCATTTACTATTAAATTAATTTATCCAAATAGGAAATTTATAAGATATACATGTGAGTCTAACAGTCAGTATATTCTGGGCTTGATCCCTTAAGGCATTGAGAATTTTACCCAGATTTTGGAAACTCCTTCAGTTCACAGTTAACCTTGATCACAGGAAAGATTCCACAAGGTCTGAAGCTCCATGTCTTGCTTCTTGTATTGATTTACCCTAGCCCAAAGAATAACCTAAAAGCTAATCTGTGTGTATAGTCTTTACTCACATCTGATTTTTACTGATGTGAGTGTAAAGACAACTTGGGCCCAGCATGCTACAAACACCGGTGAGCTCCTTTCAATTCCAGTTGCATACTCCTGCATATCCGCCAGCCTTCTTAGGTGACTGCAGACACAGACAGGCTGAATTTGATTGAAAAAAAAATCCTGTCAAGGCCATATTTAAATGGTGTATATTGGTACAGTACTGGCCCTGAAGATTTAAAGATGCAAATGGAAGACTGATAAAATATTTGTAGTGTGTAATGTCTAGAGACACGATTTATACATTATTTTCTTTAGCAGGACTTTGGAAAGCAATTGATAGTCAAATAGGCTCTGGAGGGCAGCTTATGTGACTGTCTTAAGTATCCCACACACCAACAGAGCAGATTTTATTCGCTCACTGTTTTCCAGGCCCTTTAGACCACAAAAAAATCTGGCAAACTGAAATGAGTCCATCTTAAAATACCCACACAATTTATGGAAGCAAGATAATTCATTTTCCTGACATATCTCCTTAGTCATTGCTAAGTAAATGGAGTCATGCCATGCCAATATTTTCATTATAGCAAAACCTTGCATGCTGGAGACAGGGCTGGTGTTGTCAAAGTCAATTTGCACTGAATCTCAGTTAGTCTTTGCCACTGTTGTTTGTCAAACAGGGAAGGTCCTGTATTCTTCATAGACTAAAGTGGAAAAAAAAATTGAGTAGGGCAGACAAGACAGCTGTAGTCTGGGTGTTTGTGAAGTGGAGTGTTTGTGAAGTGGAGCACTTGGCAGTGTTGTGCATTGTTACATTAATATGACAGGACAGGAAAACAAGCAGTCCTAAATAACAGTTATTGCAGTCACAATGTCTGAATTTACTCTAAAATTGATGCCTTCATGTAGGAAAATCACCCCTGCAGTTTGCTATTCCCAAAGGCTCAGTTTGCTGAAGACATTTTAGAACATCCAAGAAAAATATGAAGCCAGTAGCTAAGCTGAGGCAGTCAGCAGAAATTGTTCCAAAAAAAATGTCGGAAAAACAGTTTCTTTGCCTAGGTTTCCCAGCTACAGTGAAGGTAAGCATCTCACAAAAGCAGGTTTTTGGGGGTTTTTTCCTCAAAAAATAGAAAAACTAACTGAAATGTCTGCTACTTGGTTACAGCCAGCAGCTGTGAAATCTGATTTCACAGCCCTTCTTCCCTTTGCATGCCTAGTTTGGAGACTGAAGTGAAGATGAGATCTGTTGTATTAAAGCTCTCTGTCCCAGCCATTCGTGCTTGCTGGAGATTTCTCTAAAGTCCTCTTGACACACTTGATTTGCTGTAAATAACAGTCATTGAAGCAGGACCTTGTAACTGTCTCTGGAACTTCATTCATTTCAGAAAGTTTCCACCATTATTCTTTTGAGTGAAGTGTTTTAGAGAACATAAATGTAATGAATAGATGCTTCAGCTGACACACAAAACCTGACTAGAAATGGTCCAGTATTTGTATAGGGAGGCTTTAAATATCTTGATGGTTTCAAGAACTGGGATATCATGGAGGGGTTTTTAGTGTTGGTCTTAAGCAAGTTATTGAACCCAATATATAATGTTAGCTCTTGTGTGATAAGGATCAGGATGTTATTTTAATAAATCAATAGTTCTTACTTAACCCTTTTCACTGCTTATGACTTTTGTGTACCTCTATTTTATCTACTCTTACTTATCTAATTTCAAGGCTGAAAAACCCTAGACCATGAAGGCATTTTCCTCCAGGAAATTGTTCTCTGCTTTTAATCATCCTGTCACTGTTCAATGCCTTTGCAGTTTTGTCATCATCTTTTAGGATGTGGGCACAGGGTGAGGTTCAGGACAAAACTGGATATGATGTTACTGATGTGAGTGCCCTATTTATGTACTGAAAAAAGAGGATGTTCTGCCTTGTCCGTTTCTTTCCCACTAATTGCTAACAATTAGATTGTGCTGGAGATTTCTTTTTTTTTTTTTTTGTGACTGCTAGCAAGCTGATACTTTCACAGGATTGTCTGTTATCATTTCAAGGAGGCTTGAGTTTCTTGGGGATTTGTTTGTTTGTTCTTTCGGGGCGTTTTTTGTCACATGGAGTAAGATGAACTGTCTGCACCATTGGCCACTGTCTCAGTTCAGAGCAAAATATAGCAGTTTCTGTCTAAAACTTAATTGAATGAAAAAGATAACCTTCTTTCGGTTTCAGCAAGGTTTTTAATCGCTTTAGCATTTTCATATGCTAATCATCTTCATGAACTGGCCTTAGTAACATCTTCAGCACATACATATGTATATTCTCAGTGCATATACAGCTGAGTTTTAGCAATCTTTGTTCTTAAAGTGAAAAATTCTGCATATCAGCAGTGTTTCAGTCTTGAACTCTGTTCTGTGTTCAGTCTGGTTTTGGAGATAAACTTTTAGTTGTATCACATTTTAGTAGGAGCAGCAATCTCTTCATCAGTGTAGCACTCCTGTGTCTGGCAACCTACCATGTGTGAAATGAGAATTCTTTTAGTTCTCAAAACAGTCTGTTTGCACTTGAATCTTCCTTCAACTTCACCTCTAAAATTACATCATCTTTAAGGAAGGCCATGGTAGTATGCAGCTGCTTTGGGAAGGTGAGGAAGACACAGTGGACATTCCACTGGTTTGCTGCATACAAGTGTGGAAAAAAAGTCCAGGAACCATGTGTGCTGAAGCAGCCACTCTTTCAGGTTTCAGTGGGCAGGTCTACAGAAATTTGTTTTTGCAAGTAAGAGAAGCATATTTTGCACAGCTTCTGATAACACTTCCTAAGGACCACATCTTTTTATTCTCAGCAAGAAATCCTTGTTTTAATGTTCTTATCAGACTTGGATGTGAAAATAGGTTTATAGCCAAAATTGTGGTTTCTTCTTTTGACAGTTGGAGGCTTGTTATATTGACAGAAACCACATACCAGCAGGTGACAGAGAAGTTTCAAAATGCAGTGAAACAAGTTCAGATTTGTTCATATTTGTCATTATATTTCCTAAGAGTTTCCTGATCTTTCTTAGGTTTAAGCCTGTGTAGTTATTACAATAAAATACATTTATAAACTTGCTTGTACTGAGATGAATTCTTCTTTTAAACCAAAAGGTGCTTACCTTGCTTCAGTTTATTTGTTTCTTTCATTTGGATAGTAGCCACAGTTTCCTGAATTTTTTTCATGATCCCATGAAGGGTTTCATTGCCTAGATTTTGTTCTCAGAAGAATAAACTTCTCCAGATTGGATAGTGCTAACCAGCTATGTATTTCCTTTCTAGCTGTTCCTGTTCCCTTTGAAGTTTTTTTGACTCTGTTTTTTTCATGGGATTTTTAATCTAGTTTGCTGTTTTGGGTTTTTTGTGGGAGAGTGTACAAGGGCGAGTAGGCTTCTTATTCAGGGGCTTGCTGCTGATAGTTTTCTATTTCTTATTGATTTCTGGTTAAGCTTAGTATAGCTAAAATAAGTTGTAGAGGTTGAGTAGACTGCTCAGTGGTGCAGTATGGTGAAGAAAATATTCTTAATGAGAAAAAATCTAGCTGCAAAACAGAAACACTACAATTGCATAAAGCACATGCTTTACTGAAGGTCTAGTGCCATCATCTGTTCACCTTTATCCTGTTCTTGCCTGGAAGTGCTGAATTTCTAAACTGAGCTGCCATGTCTCATTTTTGGGGTTTTTTTAATACCATACTAATGTGAGGAGATGTGACCTGCTTTTTATATGGGCGATATATGGCCTTCTTGCTTCACCACTGTGGTCGAACCAGTTCAGTCCCATTAGGGAACTTACAGCAAGTGGACTACACTTGGAGTAGGCATGTCTATAGATATGCCATGTGGCAATTACTTTGTTAAAGGTTTGTTGTGGGTGATATTTTTTCATATTTAAAATGATCCAATAAACATTTTAGGTTGTTCTTTTACTCCCATGGATTTTCTGTAGTTTATGATAGTGAAAAGAAGCACACAGAAACCAGATTGCTTGCTACTGAATTCCAAAAGCAGCCCAAAGAATCAGGTCTTTTAAGGACATGCCTTTCCTGATTTAGCAAACACCTTGATAGATTGCCTGGCACTGATGGCTTCTGACATGAAACATCCTTCATCTTTGCTACTAATGGCATCTGGACTCTTCCAGCTGCCAAAGTGTGTTAGGAATTGTTTGGTTCAAGTGCCAGCTGAAAGGGTCTAGATGATCGTATTATGGTGGAAAGAAATGTTCTTGTGCTGTGCTTGAAGTTAATAGTACAGAAGAATTTTCCCTTTGTCTCAGCAGTGCATGTTTTTCTCGCTCCTGCTCTAAGGTGTAATAGCTAGAGCCTTATGGAAGGCTAGGGTAGGTGCTACAATGCTTCATCTGCCTTCTATTTATACAGGAACAAGTCAGGAGTAATTCCCTCCCACGAAGAATGCTAGGAGTGAAGATCTAGAATTTCACTTTTGGTAAATATCCTCTTCTTGGGAATTGTTTTGTTATCAGACATCCAGTGCCACATCTTTGACTATCGAGCCTCAATTTGAGAACCCTAAACTATGGATAAAATATTGAAATTATTATTTTTTTTAATATTCACATGAATAGAACTTCATTTTATGAGGAAATAGAGAATTGAATATGGTGGGGAGATTAAACAGCCCAAAAGGTTTGAAGTAAAAATACGGTGAGCATCATGGCAATTGAGATCAAACAGCCTTGATTTTAACCACAGCTGAAATCCTGCCTGAGTACACGTTTTCTTTGACACTCTGCAAGCTCTAGAGGCTCCAGTATGACTGAGATTAAGTGCTCTTGCTAGAAGTTATAGAGACAGTGGAGCCAGTTTAATTGCAGCAGCCAATGTCCAATCCCATTCCCATTTCCTCTACAGATATGAAACAGACCATCAGGTAAGGCTGAGTTCAATGTGGGCCTTCTCTGATGTGTGGTTGGTGCAGTAAGGGCCTTTAGATAATTGTAGCAGGCAGACAATTCATCTTGATACACAAGGTATAGGAGAAAAAAAATAGGCTTTAAATGTCCATCTGGGTTTTGGAAAGTAGACGTTTCCCAGCGTGTCAGACCGCTGTGTGATTAAGTAGGTCATCAGTGTCAAAACACATAGTATTTCAAATCCAGAAATGCTTTTGAAAAATATCGTGCATCCCCAACAGTGGAGAGTTTGTCAGTTCTTTTTCAGTAGCTGTCTATTTTTTTGTTTTGTTTTTAGACAATTGTTTCTGTACAGTGGCAACCAGAAGGGAGGAAGGAAATCAGTTAAAACTGGTGTCTTGATGAGCAGCAAAATTTTTCCTATTGCATAGGCTTGTGCCATGGAATTTGTCAAAACTGTTGCCTATTCACGTTTTTAAATTGGGCTCAAGAAGACAGTTTTTCCTTTTCGTAGAGGTTACTTTTTTTCTTAGTATTTTAGTTTTAAATCATTGTGCCCTTTTAAAATTCTTTGAGAAACTTTGAATTTGTATACCTGCAAGATCATTTAATCTGCATGTAGATTATCTTCTTACCAGATACTTTGCTGATTTATCTTCAGAAACAGTTTGGTGAGTTTTGCGCAAAAAAAAACAAAACAAACCCAAACTAACCAATAAATAAACAAAAATCCTCAACCAGTAAAACTAGTTCACTGGGAGTTTTACACTTCAAAGATTTTATACATGGTGCATAGGCACATACCTATTAACTTACTTTTAATATAACAGATTTTTTTAAACCCACTTTCTTCTCCTTTCCTAAATTCTCTCAGAAGGGAGACTAGTAGTAAAAATTAATATTATGATTTCAAACTCTAGATACTCCCAAAGAGAAGTAGACAGACTTTAGTAAGAAAGACTAAAACACACATTCTGTACTGAAAACAGAAATTAAAACTCCAAACCACCAAATTTATTTTTAGGGTAATTGCTGCTAGTTGGTCTTGCTGTTCATACAGTTGCTATGTGGAACTGTAGCAGCCCATTGGCAAAAGTCAACTATTGTTGGTAGCAGTATTGCCATAATATTACCTGTGTCACTGATTAAAGACAAGAAAACCTCTAATGATATTTTTGTTGGTTGCGTTCCTTCACAAATAAAATTTCTCTTTACAGCAATGAGTGTTTTTACAAAGCTGCTTACTACAATACTAGAAAGTATTAATAATTAAATTAAATTATTAAATATCCATTACAGAAAAACAACATAAATGTTTCATAGCTATATTTGTGATATAACGTTTGCAGATGCAATTTCAGTAACTAATGATTGCAATTACAACCTGGACATTTAAGTAATTTAAATGTGAAGATAATTGGATAATTGCTTGCTCTAATAAATTAATATTAACGGAAAAGGCTTGTAGAGAAAGAAGTGTGTAACTTGAAAACTTTTGGTGTTATTGCAAGTGGTAGGTGCTTTATGAACAAAGCATTATTATTATCAGTGATGCTTTTGATCATGTAAGTCTGTTTTGACAGAACTTCAGCCGTTTCCTTGTATATAGGAAGAGAGGAATGTACTAAACACGAGATTTGTAATGACAGCTTGATTTCCAATCCAAATTCTGTTCATGTTTCTTAAAATAGGGTATTTAAACTTTTTGAGGTGTTTAGAGGGATGTCTCTGCTAACTATGATATTTAAAGGTTGAGGGTTTTTTGTTTGGCTGGTTTCCTGGGTTTTTTTGCGGGGGGTGGGAGAAGGAAGTTTTTGCTTACTTTGGGATATCATATTCTGTTAAAGCAAATAACTCTGAATCTTTCTGCGAGAGTTTTTTATTCAGTTCTCCTGCTTCCTGTTTAGAAGTTACCCTGCTTGACCTCTATAAAAAGAACTGAATATACATTTCTCTTGGGTTTTTTTTCCCTTTCAACTCAAGCAACAGTTTTAATACTATAGTGATTTTTTTTTATGATTTTTAATTTTTTTTTCAGATTTGGAAAGAGAAAAGTGGTAAAAAATACAGCAAAGAGAGATAACATCAATTCTGTTCAGGCGAGAAACACTAATAGGGAAAAAAGTTGACTTAAAATAATTTTTGGTTATCGTATGAGAAAGATATGTGCAACTGTGAGAAAAAAAACCTGTAACAAGTCAAGTTTTCATACATTTCCATTTACTAGTGGTGTTAGTATGCTTTCTGTGCTTTCTAAGTGGCAGTGCGTCTGAGTTGGTAGAATTGGGAAGAGAAAAATCATCTCTCATAGCCTCATCCTTCTTGATGGTAGGAAATAAAGATCTGGAAACTGTCAAATACATGAAACAAGCTATTATAAAAATGAAATCATTTCGTCTCATATTTTCTGGTAAAGTAGATAAAAAGTCTCTTTAATAATATTAGCAAGTATTTTTTTTGCCAAGAAAAATATTATTTAATTAGTGTTTTGTATTCATTGGGCATAAGGTGATAGGAGATGCCCCAGTAATTCCCACCTCCTTTGGGAATCTTGGATCTTCAAGTCTTGCATGGAAGGAAAGGCAGGAGACAGCTGTGTTGTGAAGGCTGCTGGAAACATGGCATGTGCTGTTTCCTGTAAACTGTCTAACCACTGGAAGCATATAAATTTTCGTTGATATTATGGTGTAATCACAACCAGCATATTCTGTAGACACTGTCGTAAAATTTGTTGTGCCTCAGTTGGCGTCTGAATTATAGAGGTTTTCAAGTTGGCAAAACAGTAGAAGATTAAAAGTCATCTTATCTACATTGTTCCTGCCGCAATATAGATGTCCACTTACTAGGCTTTTGAACATATTCTCCATCTGTTAACAAAACTGAAAGCTTTCTCTTAGAGTTTAATCTTCTTCCACAGGTTGTGCATCTGCTCTGTGTTTGTGTACATATGTTAATGTTGTACACTGCAGATGAAACATAAATGCTTTCACTACAAGTTATATTAAATAATTGGAAATAGATTGCCCAGGGTTTGAACTTCTCAGTTTTGGATTACATGTTTCTTCTGAAGAAGCTGGGCACATCAATAACATTCATGAGACGCAACAAAAATTGTGCCTGAGTTCAGTGAAGGGTTGGACAAGCAGTCATTCCAAGATTCCTTCATTCCATCCTGTGTTTACCTGTGGTTCAGTTCTCTGAAAAACCTAAACAATGGTACCCAAAACTAACTAAACTGCTATGCAGGCACTCACTGACTCTTGCTTAGTGAGGATTTTAATGATCAAACTCTTGTTACTAAGCCAGATACAATCAGAATTTCAAGGACATAATAAGAAAAAAATGGCAAGAAGTAAAGGAATTAATCTCCATTAAAAATGGATTTTTAAAAGAAACTTGAAGGGCACATCTTTGGAAAAAATAGGTATTTTGAATAATTTATAATCTCTCAAATATTAAACAGGAGCAGTCTTGAGCACTGTTGTTTTTGTGGTTTGAATGTAATTTTACAAGTGCCAGCAGATTTTTAGGTTCTTTTAACTTTTGCACAGACAATTTTTGATCAAGGGGGTGTACTCAGACTCTCCCATATTGCTCTATTTAATGGTAAATATCAAGATATCTGAGACTGTCCAGAGAACATGGTGTGTGATTCATTTTGCTTCCAAGACATATTTTCTATGAAAAACTTTTTTTTCTTTTGAAGTCAGTAGTAGCAAAAAAGTTGGAGGGTTCATTTGAATTGCCATTGAATTTTCCACCCCTTATTAAGCTCACATTCTTGTAGAAAAGACTATCAATCAAAACTCATGACAGTTAAAGGAGACAAAAAAGTCAACAGCTGTAAGAAAAGACTGCATTTCCTGCTTAAGTATTATGACAAAGTTTATGAATCAAGCAGACTATCTGATCAGTAGATTATCTAATTTTGTTAAGTGGCAGAGAATTGAGTGCTTGCTGCATGAACCTTGGATCACTGACAGAGCACAAAGGCAGGGATCTTTGCAGGAAACAATAAAATCATTGTCACAGAACATATCTCTGATATGCCCAAAAGATAAGCCACATGAATTGAGGGGGACAGTAAATCCCCCTTTCAGTGTTTATGAATAGATTTTAGGTTGAGCCCCCGTCTCAGTCTCTGAGAGGAGAGGAAATAACAGACCTGGTGTGGGATTCAGGGTTTAAGATGGTAAGGATTTCAGGAACTGATAGCAACCAATGACCCAGCTTAAGCATTTTAAGGACACTGTTGTACTTAGAGTTTAATACCTTATAAAGCAAAAACCAAACAGAGCATGAAAAGTCATTCAGAGCTACAGGTTCTGGAGCCTTATTTTTCAGTCCTTCTCAATGGGTATATTGTGTGTTTACTTTATTGGGTTTTTTTGGTTGTTGTTTCTGGAGGTTATTTTACCAAAAGAGAGCACTAACTCAATGAGGTTTATCCTTCTGGGTAGGAGATCTCCTGAAGGGCAAAGAACATTTTAATGCTGCAATCCTGGGTAACTTCCTGGCTTATCTTTAGCATTGATAATTATTTTCCCAATCACTGTGGTAATACTGCTGACATTAACTGTTTGCTTGTAGATTAATAAGGGATAATTACTGTTTAGCTTAATCTTTTCTAATTTCTATGCTGCTCTTATGCATTAGAAGCATAACCAGAGCTTTCAAAAGTGGCCTTAAACAGTAATTCTAAGATGTCATGTGCATGCAAGTGAAATATCTAATACATCACTAATGAGAAGTGGTAAGAAATTACCTGAAGGAGGAAATTTAAAAATTTCTACAGTTTCTACTGCTGTCATTGTCTTATTTCTTTAATTTGGTGGCAAAATGTGTTTTGATCATTGATTTATTACTTCACTCGAAGGAATATGGAGCATGCCAAATGTCTAGTAAGAATTTCACATAGAAAAGCCTCCCCTAAAATGGAATATTATGGAATGGTTAAAGGTAAAGATTCATTTCCATAAGCCTTTGCTTAACTTTAAGACTCTGAAGTAGGCACTTTGAAACAAGTATAGGCTTAAACACCTGATTTGAAAGTAGGCATTGTGTACCAAGTCCTAGTACCTTAATGCAGTCAGGAGCAGAACAATGTGGACAAGAATTACAGTACTGGCTTGTTTGGTTGAGTTTTTACACGTGACTGGGGAATAGGGGCTGTGGTCAGGTAATCACACGCCTATGATCTTCCCTCTTCAGAGGGAGGATGCCTCACACTCTTCACCTGCTCCAGTGTGGGGTCTCTCCCATGGGAGACAGTCTTCCACAAATTTCAACATGAGTCCTTCCCATGGGCTGCAGATTTCCACGACCTGTTCCTGTGTGGATCCCTTCCATAGGGTCACAAGTCCTGTCACCAAACCTGTTTCAGCATGGGCTCCTCTCTCCAAAGTCCATAGGTCCTGTCAGGAGCCTACTCCAGTGTGGGCTTAGTTGCTGATAATAAATAATAAACCAACAATCGATTTATAGTGTTTTATCAAAACACTACCTTTGAGAGAGTGGTTCTGAACAATCACTTGAATTTCAGAGTAATTCTTATGTGGGTGGATAGAAATTCCTTTAGAATATCTGTAGGATGACTATTCTTTTTCCTTCTTCACATTGTAATACAAAATACATATCTAAAATGCACATATAATAATGTAAAGACAACAGTGTGACTGTGAGCATTTTACTTTAAACTTGAATTGTAATTCTCCAAGTAATTATTTGCTGGACTGCAAAAATCTTCCCCAAAGTACACCTCTCATGCATTTTACTTAGTTTACGGTCAGTTAATTTTTATCCATAGTAGATATAATCTCCTTGATCAAAGCCATCTGCCATTTGAGTAAATGTTATTTTCCATTTATTTATATTTCTGTTTCAGTTAGATGTAGTGTTCTCTAATTCCTTGGTTTTGCGAAGCAGTTTTTTCTAGGGGATTGAGTATTTAGGTTGCAGCCACTGAAGCCCTAGGCTTTGAAACTTATTTAAGTATCTTTTTAGGCCTTGGCCAAGTGGCATAATTTTATCCTCAGCTTGTACATTAGTGCAATGAATAATATTTTAAGAAGGGTCACCTTTTTATTTGCTTTAATCTTTGGAGTGCTATGCTACGTAATGGCAGAGTTTTTGTAAGGCTGAGCATATTGTCTGTTCAAACTCCTGTATTTGTGTCTGAAGAGGATCCTTTTGCACTGTGCTTTCATATTCAAATAGCATCTTAATACTCTCTATTTGCTATGTGTCAGTGAGTTATAAATCAGGCTTCAGATCACAGGTTTGTGCAAGTTGTAAATCTTCCAGTAAAGATCAGTCAAAAATTAATTTAGAATTCTGAATCTGTCTGCAGTGGTATTCTAGGCAAATAACATTGCTTTATATTAGAGAATGAGTTAAAAATTATTCATTTGTAACATACAAAAAAAAATTAAATTATTCTTTACTGTTATTTGTTATTGGCAGTACATCCAGGATCATAGCTGCCTGACCTTTCCTATGGCTTGTGTATTTTTCCACCTGAGACAACTCAGTGAGCTCTGACATTTGCCAAACTGCACAAAGCCCTAGGAAGTTTGCTGTCTGTCTTCTGGGTGAAGTCACTAAGGCATCTCTCTATTGTACAAGGTTGTGCCCAGCAAGCTCCACAACAGACAAATGTCAAGAGGCTTAAGCACAGCAAAGATTCTGTTGGAGGGACCATGCTATGATGCAAAAATCAGGTCACACTGAATTTGAGCTGCTGAGCATAGAAAACCTACAGCTTTAGCTGGTAAGTTAAAATAAAGGATGGTGATGAAACATTTTAGCACCTTTCAATTGCAATGCATAAAGGAAAGCATCTAAGAAGTGGTTAGGAATGTGGGATACCCAAGCAGAAGATTTTAAAACTATTTTCTTGCCTAGGGTTAGGCTCCTAGCCAATTTCAAACCAAATTATTTAAGTCCCTTCATTTCTAAAACAATTTGCCAGCTTCTTGGCAAATTAAAAGTAGGAGGAACTTTTAGTATTTGCCAAATCTCAAAATCAAATTGTTTTTACTAGGGTTTTCTTAAGCCTAACTTAAGTATACTTTCTAAAATTTTTGTAGTAATGCTTAGAGACACTTAAATATAAAGTCATCCTAACAAGCTTCGTATGTGACCTTATTTTGCTTGGTGTGAACTGAATTTTCAGAAGAATGTTTTGATAATGCTGTTATCAAACTGCATGAAAACCATGCCATGAGAACACCTGGTATATTCTTTAAAAGGCTGTAAGGATCCCAAATGACACATCCAAAACCAGATCCTTTCAAAGAAACATTTATTCAATTTGTTCTGATATATGCTGTAAGTTATAGTAATATTCTATTTTCAACACCATGAGTTTATTGAATTCCTTTTACTGAGTATGATGGGAATCGTGCAAGTAGTGAAAATGTTAAAATTACAAACTTCTATCATATGTATTACTAATTTTTGTTTTTCCAAAGTAGTGACAGTGTGTTAACTAAACTACTAGTTTGGCTATAATTTGTAGATAAGAGATTGTGTACAAAAATTCAAGATGAGTGTTTTCACTTTACTACTTCTGACAACTCTGGAGCGACTTTGAGATAATTACCCTACCATCGTTAGAGATAGATAGATAGATAGATATAGATATAGATAGATATAAATAGATATATGTAGATATATATAACTTCTTGATGTCCTGCTGCTTAGTGTTGAGAATAATTAAGTAATAGAGGTTACACATGCAATGAAACAATCACCTTTCATTTGCTCTCATACTTATTTTCCATAACAATTTTTCTGTCTCCTGTCCCCTATCATCAGAGGTGTATTTATAGTGACACCATTCCTCCAGAGTTATATTTATACTCTTATCAAAGTCCCCATTTTTAAGTTCTACCACTATGGAACAATTGCAAGCAGTCTTTTAATAGCTCTTCATACCTAGTGATGGCCTTTTCTTACACTTTCCTTAGAAGTAATTCAATAGCCCTTGTTCTTAGGTCAGGTGTTTTCTTTCTATGCTAAAGTTCACCATTTTCAAGAATATACATTTTCAAGAACATTTTCAGAGGGGGAAAAGTTCTGACCTATGACTTTACTTCTATTTTAATTCTAGTGTTTCAATATTCATTGAAAAATTATAGAAGTCCTTGACTGTCTTCTCTTGGCATTCTTCTGTTTTAAGGGTTTACTTCTCAGTCACAAGTTTCTAATTCCTTTCAAGTGTAATTTGGGTTTTCCATGATTTCAAACCTACAGCTCCATGGCTTAGTACACTAGCATTTCCCACCTCTTAATTGTTACAGGGTTTTCTTTCTTTGTTTGTTGATTTTTAAACACATCATTTTATAATACTTATTTAGTGACATATTCCTATTGAGCTAACTGTGTAGGTTAAAAATTGAATTAATTCTCCTGAAAGCTGCCATAAAAAGTGTTATTCTAGGTAAAAGACAACATTCCTCCTCTTTTCCTTTGTATTTAATATTGATTAAAAGAAGAGTATATTTTATTCATTAATGAAAAAAAACTTATTTGAAATAAATTACTGGACATTCAATTGCTTAGGTAAAATTTTGCAGGGGTGATTTCTACTTGGTTTTAATGAGAATGATTTTTAGGTTTTATTCTATATGTGTTTATATCTCCTATTGCCATTTTTATTGTTCTCATTGTACAAGCCAAAGTTTATACTGCTGTAGAGCAGATTTGGCTCTACATTAGCTGTCTTGAATATTGATAAAAGTGTAATTATGGCAAGACAAGGTTCCGGAGAGGGTATGGGGATCAGCATTTGCGGGGCCTAAACAGGTCTTGTAGCTTTCACTGAATTTCTGCTGATAGCAGCAGGTTTCATTACCCTGTTACCTCTGTGAAAATAAAGGCCGTGTCTTCACACAGCTGCAAATTACCCTGGCTGGAACACAATAGAGTATATGTATACTGATATACGTATTGTGTCTGTCTTATGAGCAAAGCATTTGTTTAAACCTTAAGTACATACTTTAAATATATATTTCCAACTTATGATACCCATTTCTTTAGAGTAATGACCTCTATAGGGATAATGTAGAAAGGATAACCAAAGATTATTACAGGGTTGGTCACTGCCAGCACTGTTGGCCGATTTGACAGCTAATGAACCAATGTGATGTTGAAAGTCCATAATGTTCCAGTGAGCCAGTCATTAAATGCTGTAATGAAAATTTTTTGAAGGGATTATTACTGTTCTAAACTATGTTTAGTGATTTGTAGTGGACATTTTCTTCTTGGTATTTGCATTACAGAATAGAATCATAGAATCATTTAAGTTGGAAAAGACTTTTAAGATCACTGAGTTGAAACATTAACTTAGCTTTGCCAGGTCTACCACTAAACCATGTTCCTAGGCACCACATCTTTGGGTTTTTTGGATACATCAAGGGATGGTGCCTCAACCACTTCCCTAGACAGCCTATTCCAATGCTTGGCAACACTTTCGATGAAGAAATTCCCTAACATCCAATCTAAATTTCTCCTGACACAACTTCAGGTCTTTTTCTCTTGCCCTGTCACTTGTTACTCAGGAGGAGACCAACCCCCACAGGGCTACACCCTCCTTCCAGCTTGTTGTAGAGAGTGATAAGGTGCTCCCTGAGCACTCCATTTTCTCCAGGCTAATCACACCCAGCCCCCTCAGCCTCTCCTCATCAGACTTTTCTCCAGACCCTTCACCAGCTTCGTTGCCCAGAAGACCCAGCACTTTGCCTTGTCAACTTTTATACAACTGGCCTCAACCCATTGCTCCAACTGGTCCAGATCCCTCTGCAGAGCCTTCCTGCCCTCCAGCAGATCAACACTCTTTGGAGTCATGCCCAGCTTGAAATCAGTGCAACTTGGAGTCACCTGTAAAGTTCCTGAGAGAACTTCCCCTCATTCAGTTCATGGGTAAAGATGCTAAACAGAAAGTGCCCCAGTACTGACCTCTGGGACACACCGCTTGTGACCATCCACCAGCCGGATTTAGCTCCGTTCACCGCCACTCTCTGGGCTCAGCCATGCAGCCAGTTTTTTACACAGCGAATATTGCACTCATCCAAGCCATGAGCAGACAGTTTATCCAGGAGAATGCTGTGCGAAAGGGTGTCAAAGGTTTTACTAAATTCTGGATGGACAGCATCCACAGCTTTACCCTCATCCACTGAGCAGGTCACCCTGTCATAGAAGGACTGACAGTTAGTCAAGTAACTAATAAATAATGAGGCAACTAGTTTGGAAATTCTGTAATTCCTGTATGTTTGTCAAGCAAATTTCTACCAGCTATAAAGCCAGGCATACTGAGGTACACTAGGCTTGTAATTGTTATCAACTGAGCCAACAGAATACTTACCATAGTTTTTCTACTGATATCTTGACTCATTTCTGTTTCTTTGTATTGATGGCCATGGAGTGTTATGATCCATTTTTACACTGCTTAGCATCAATTTAAAAGAAGTTGTGAATTATAATTGAGAATATGAAAAAGGGGGACTAACAGTAGAGGTTTGATAATCCTGTGTGCTCAAATGCTTCTTTCACCTCTGTACTGAACCCATGTAACACTTTATTACATTCCTGGAGGATTAAGCTGAAAGCACAAAAAGCTTAAAATCAATTCAAGGCTAAAAGAAATTCATACTAACTCTTTATCACCCCACAAAGCTCATTCATTCAGTGCCTCCAATCCTGTTTTCATTCATTTTATCAGGAAAAGAACTTCAGGGAAGTAATTCCTTGTAGCTGAAACACTGATCTGTAGATTAATTGATTCTCTCTTCCTCCACTAGACTCATTCACTTACTAATACTTAAAGTTGAGTTCCATTTGTTATCCTTCAGACAAATGGAAAGTTTTTAACTTTATGTTTTAGAAGACTGAGGATTATTGTAATTTTTCTTGACAAATCTTTTGACCTTATCTTCCATACAAAAAGGTGTCATACTAAAACATGTCTATAACATTAAGTCAGCTAATTGAAAACTGACCAGAATTTTGTGATCATTATAGATGAGGATGGGCTACATCAGTCATAGTTAATCTGAACTTGGACCAGAGCTTTGTCATAATTCAGTTCACCCAGTGTAAAATGTGATTCTTTGTCCACCTCAGGTTCATGGTCATAGTCAGCCTTATGATAGCTTACTTGGTTCCACAGCTCATCCAACATAATAAAATTCTGCAATACATCTTTAGATCATTCTCAAGTTAATAGCAAAAATAATTTTTTATTTCCATTTATTCTTCTATAGGGTTTTCAAAATTCTCCTGTCTTCTACATATTCTACATATTTATTTGACCAAAAATTTATTGCAGGAACAAAGCAGTCTACCATAATTAACTAATGCACATTCTTACAATTGGAAGAATTGAAGCACAGGAATCTACTAGAGCCTAGATTGTAAAAAGCATTTAGTGGCCTCATTCTCATTGGTTCAATATGAGATGTGACTGTAAAGGAGTGACATATCTAATTATCTATAAAAATTTGAGCCAAATAATTCAAACAAAAGCATGCAGGAAGTGTAACCACATGTTAGGTTTATGCCCTTAACCTTGAGGACCAGATATTTCTTTTGCCATCAGATTCATTCGTCAACTAATACTTAAAGCTGAGTTACAGTTGTTACCCTTCAGTCAAACAGAAATTTTTAATCTCAATATTTTAGAAAACTGAAGATTTTTGGTTTCATTTTTGGTGTATTTTTTGATAAAACATCTTGTATTTTGGTGTAAGATTAGTTTCAGGTTGTGGTCCCAAGAAAAAATGCCTTTGTTCCTGTTATTTGCTACTAAAGAGTGGTTCAAAGTAGAGCTTTTATTCTTAAATTTATCCAGAAGTTTACGTAGCCATATTCTTAGTCACTGTCAGATTGCCATCAAAGGTGGCCAATTTAAAATATTTCAAAAGATTTCATTCATCTTAGAACTATGAAATGCCTTGAGTTATAAAATGAAAGCCTGGATGACAACAGATTTAATGGCTGATTTAAATAGATACATCATTCCATTATGATGAAGCATCCATTTTAATTACTGGGGAAACGCAATGTTATTAGCAGAGTTCTTGAAAGGTTACTGCATAAAGGCATCTCAAATAATTTTTTTATCTCAAGATTAAGAGTGCATGGTTTGTCATATTTTGTCATCTCTAATTTTACTTAAAAGATAGGGTTAACTGCCTTTTTTGTGGTTGTGTCTTGAGATACACAACCCTAAACATAATTCCAAAATGTTCCTCATTTAACCACCACACCTTAAAATAGAAGTGTGTCCCTTGTCTTAAATAAAATATTCATAGCAATATAAATCATATTAATTACGGAAGCATGTATAAAACAAATGTTAAGAAGAATAGCCTTTGGGTGTTGAAGAACCACTGGAAGAAGAGAATAGAAAGTCAAGATTTTAAACTTGAGAGGAAGCAACAAGGAGATATCTATAATCAAGTAGTAATGAAAATTTAATCTGTTGTGAAACTGGTTTAAGTCAATTTATGGAGAATATAAAAGAAATGGAATTAAAACCATATAGAAAGGTAAGAACCAGGAGAGCATATATAGCATGAAAATGTGTGGTGTGGGTGCGATTAAAGAGGAAGAGGGAGAGAGAGGGTTTCTTTCATTTGGCGAAAGAGTCAAGAATAACCTAGTGCTTCAACCTCTGCCACTTTGTAATTTTCTTTATTTTGAAATTCGTCACCAGAGGACAGTTTTAATTACTCTGCCTTTGGAAGACAGTTGATTGTTTCTGTGGTGTTTTGGGAGGGGGTCTCTTCTCTTTGGGTTTGTACTTTTTAAAGCACAGTTACTCAAAGGCTCCCTTATCTAAGCTAAGACCATGTGACTTTGTTGAAAAACTTATCCAACTGATGAGAAAAATATTGAGATTTAAGGGTCCTAGAAGATTTTTTCCAAGTCTCTCACACAGCTCTAGTGAATGGAATATAAAGTTGTTTCATGTCTTGCAGCCTTTCTGCTTCATAAGGCCTATAAATACAGTTTATTCAATCATTAAATAGGTAGGTAGCATATAGCATGGTACAGAGAGGATAGGTATCCTTTCCTCATCAAGTTAAAATAAACTTTTTTTTTTTTTTTTTCAGTGTGGTGAAGACAAGTTAATCTTATGTACCTATTTTTTGTAAGTGAAACTGAGATCCATTTTAAATGTCTTTATTCACGTTCACCTAAAAACTGTATATAAACTTTTGTCTGTGGCTGGCTAAGTTTCTACATGGGTTATGCTCTCTTATGGTTTTTCACATTTCTGAAACCTGCGTTCTGATGTAGTGTGCTCATCTGGGGTCTTATTCCTGGGCAAAATACACTTTACTTAGGAACCACAGTAAATAAAGTCTTTAAGCTTTGAAACACTGTCAGAAAACAGTATTTTCTGCACTACAAACTGGATTAATTAGTATCCATTATAATTTCCACGTAATGGATCTCCAAACTTGCATGTAATAGGCAAGTGCATTCCCTGTATATCTGCCAATTAGACAGAAAAATATTAAAAGGGTAAGATATGAAGGCAGTTTAATTTTATGTTGTACAATCAAAAGGCTTGTAGTTCCCAGATAACATCACAAGGAGTTTAGTAGCAGTTACCCATGAGCACATATTGTTCATGAATTATCAACTGATATAAAATAGAGAAGCCAGCCACATGCTTTCAACACATGGCATTTGAAATATCACTGTAATTAGTGAGAGAAAGTTTTGTATCATCCAAGTCAGAGACTAAAATTTGTGGTTTACTTAAATCTAGCATCATATGTGGCCAGACTCACTATTTTAAAGATGAATGGCAGCTTCTCTTTCTGTTGTTTCTCTGTAGCTAGATTTACATACCCAAATGGAGGTAGCTTCAGGTTACAACAACTACTGCTCCTGACTGAAGTTTCCTGTGAGATCTAGGCAACTAGGAAAAACAGCAGATGTTACCTCTCTACTAGCAGGTCATCTGCTTAGGATAAGTGAGTGGGGAGTCAGGGAAAATGTGGACAATAAAAAGTCAAACCCAGAAGAACCCTTTATGTTTCCTTGGCTTGGTTATCTTATGAGTGCATCTAAGGATAGTATTTGTTTGGTGGAATGCAGGTATACAGCTATAAAAATAAATACTACTCTTTTCCCCTGAAATTTATCTCATACTAAAGAATTGTCTGTACATAATGAAATATGTATATTTAGATCCATCTTGTGAGAAGTGCTACCCTTTCAGCACGCCTATAAGATCCTAGTAAACATACTGCTTTTGTCAGCTTTGTATGGATTAGAAACAACATAGTCAACATCTTTAAAGTAGACTATTTTAGCCTAAGTGGATGTTAAGGAAGGAAATTGAATTACCTCAGTGTAAAAGAACATTTGCAGGCATATGACATTATCATTATAATTTTTTAGAAATGGTTGAAGAAATTATTATTTTAGTGGGCTTATTGTTACACTTGCCATGCAAGGCCTCCATATATTGTAACATTAGATGCATAAAGTTTTCTCAGTCAATGAAACAACATTTTTCATATTCTTTGGGGGAAAAAGTAGACTTCAGGAAATATCTCCAACAGTGCTGAAGTGTCTGTGTTTTCAAGACCACCTGCTGTATACTTTTAAAACAAGTAAGAATAAAACTCAGTGCCCAGCAGAGCCTGTTTGAATTCTAATAGCTTCAGTAAATGCTCCCTGGTAGAATGGAGGAAGTCTGTCTTAACTGCTGGTGGCTCTACATGCCTTTGTGCCAGGTGGGAATGTTCTCTCTCTTGTTGAACACCAATGGTAGGTGAACTGGAAATAGAGAATGAACCCCATTTTGTATGGTATTTTCATTCTTTTTACTGAATGAGCAATTTCCTTTTACTTGTTTCCACTTTGCAACAAGCTTTCCAGGTCGGTTGATACTTCGTCATACGTAACAATACATCACTTCAGGTGAGACTACCTAGAAAACTACTGTTTTCTATTGTTTTGAAGATGGAATGCAGGACAAGCTCACCAATACATTTCAGAAGTTTTGTGCCTGTTGGCACAAAGCAACCATGAACCTGACTTAACAGACTAGTTAAACTGGTTTTGTGGTTTCTTTGTGCTGTGGGAATGTCGTAAAACAGCTGGAGTGCGTTGCTTATGTATCTGGTCCTAAAAGGCTCATGTGGTATGAAACGCAGTTGTGCAACTGAGATTCTCTCAAAGCTGCGTACATCCAGTGACACTGCTCCAGCAAACTGGGCCTTTAAAGGGAGGCGCCTGGTAAGTACCACACTGGGTAGCTTTCGTCTTAGTAGACCTGATGTACTTCAAAAGCATCATTAATCTCATTTCAGTTAAAAGAATAACTGACTGCGACTTCAGAAGCATCTACACAAGTATGGTACAGATCAGACATGCACGTTCAAAGGGAAGTGCCAGTCATTGCTCTTCCTGCATTCTGGTTCAGATCATGAAACCATATTGTAACACGCATTCAATCCCTTTTGAAGGAAGTGAAGCACAACACTACACTCTGGTAGTAGCCCTACTGGATCCCAACAATTAATTAGCACTAATTCTACAGGATTAGACTAAAATTTATCCAAAATACCTAGCCCTTCTCCCCCATCCTCAGTGGTGGAGTGCAGGTGCTTACCAATAACTCTTTCACTCCAGGTCTGCACTTCCTCGTGCTCTGCTGTTTGCTGTACACACAGGGAACGGTAAGGGATAGGTCCATGCTACTGACCAACCAGGAGAAATTCTAGGTTTCCTGAAATTAATTGAGTTCATGCCATAATTTCTGGTACTTGAGGTGGGATTCTCACCCTTTGTGGAACCCAAGTTGAATTCTTTCCTTTATGATATCACAACCGAAGTTTTTAATAGATTTTCCTCAAGTCTTCTCTTTTGCAACTTATCTTTTATTAACCATTTTATTGTAACAACATACTCTATCTCCAACTACTCACTACAAGAAATGCTTGTATATTCCATGGATCTAGAATGCTCAGAGTCTGCACATACACTCTCCATCTTTCCCCTCCCCGCAAAGAATTGTGAGTTAAGACTTCAGATTACTGCGTAATTTTTCTGAAGCAATGGATAATGCTGCCCTTAACACAGCAATGTCAACATAAAGCTGGTGCAGGGATACTTTACATAGGTACCTCTTGAGCAGCTTTATACTTAGTGACTGTCAAGACAAACCTTTTTTGTGTCCTGTTTCCCAGATGCTTACTACTGGATGTCATAAGCTCAAGACACACCTTTGCGACAGACTCATGGTGATGAGCATTAGCTATTTACATCCTGTTCCCTAACACAGTGCTTCCTCTTCGTTTTGTCTTTTATCTGGTATTTTGGGGGAGGTTGAGCCAGAGATGAGCCATCCTGCTGTAGGGAACAGATGAGATTTTCCAACTCAACATCAGAAGAAAAAGCAATGCTGAAGATTGATTGAATCAATTAGAGGAAAATACAATATGCTGACTTAACTGCATAAACAATGGGTTTTCTACTGTTGCCCTACGTACTTACATTTTAATTACCATCAGCTCAAGTCAGCGTAAATCTTCAAGAGCTGCACATTATGAAATGCTAATTAGTAAATGGGTGTTGCACTGAACGTTGGCTTCAGTTTGCAAACTAATTGAAGATTTTATCAAATCCTCGACCCCAAAAGTCACATTGTGTAGGCCAGATGGAGGTGGTATTAAGGAAATAAAATGCTTGTACAAACAGCTGTTATATCATATAATCACAAAATCATTTAATAGCTTGGGTTGGAAGGGGATCTTAAAGATCATCTAGTCCATCCAGCCTGCCTGCTGCCATGGTCAGGGACACTTTCAACTTGGTCAGGCTGCTCAGAGCCCAGTCTAACCCAGCCTGAAACAACTCCAGAGATGGGGCATCCACAACTTCTCCGGGCAACCTGTTCCAGTGCCTCACCACCCTCACAGTAAAGAATCTTTTTCTATAATATCGAATCTAAACCTCTCTTTCAAGTCTGAAGTCATATCCCCTTGCCCTGTCACTGCATGCCCTTGTAAATAATCTTTCCTATAAGTTCCCATCAGGTACTGGAAGGCAGCAATTAGGTCACCCCAAAGCTTTGTCTTTTCCAGGCTAAGCAATCCCAATCGTCTTAGGCTTTCCTCATAGGAGAGGTGCTCCATCCCTCTGATCAGCTTGGTAGCCCTCCTTCAGTCTCATGGGTATGATCAGCTATCAGTAGATGAAATTCCAAAGCTACATGCAGATTACACACTCAGAAGTTGCCAAAAAGAAAATATATGATCATTCTTAACCTTCCGACTGATCTTTTCAGTAACCAGCAATTATCCATAGTGTTTTAATGGTCTCAGTGTCTCAGTTGTTTTAATCTAGCTTTCATCCAGGTCCTTTGATTAGTTCCATATATCCTTTTGTTACTTTCAACAAATGATATTACATTAACAGTAGTTTGGAACACAGTTTTTCTTGGACAGTCAATTCTAATTTTTCAGTTTTTTGTTTAGATGCAAAGTGACAAACTGCATTTGCCTGATCAATTAAAAGGGAGAGCTACAAGGTCTTCCTGCTGTCATTGTAGGCTTTTGGAGGAGGGTATTTTACTTGACTGGATTTACATTTGGGTAACTGTGTTGCTTAGAATCAAGTTAAGTTTGAGTTTGAAGAGTAAAATATGATATGGAGGCGAACAAACAGAGGGTTTTGATTAACAAAATGAAATCTAGAAACCAGTCTAATAATAAGATTCTATTATTATATCTGTTCTGTGTGGTGACCAGTGACAGGACCTGAGGCAATGTCCTAAAGTTGTGGGGGCAGTTTAGGTAGGATATCAGAAACAGGTTCTTCCCCCAGAGGATGGTCAGGCACTGGAACAGGCTCCCCAGGGAAGTGGTCCCAGCACCAAGCCTGACAGAGTTCAAGAAGTGTTTGGACAGTGCTGTCAGGCACATGGTGTGACTCGGGGATAGTGCTGTGCAGGGGCAGGAGCTGGACTCGATCTTCCTTGTGGGTCCCTCCCAGCTCAGCTTATTCTGTGATTCTGTGAATTAGTAAATATAACTAAGTTCTTTAGTGACGCCAATACCCATACCCACCCACAACCTGAATGACCAGTTTCTAGATTTCATTTTATTAATTAAAAAACTCACTACCAAAAGTATAAAAATAAAAGGTCAGTTTTTCGTGCTTTTGGAGAATCTGTAGCTGTAGCAAAACTTTGCGTGCATTTATTACATCAACTTCAAGTAATGAATTCTTACAACTTAGAGATGTCACACAGATTTTTTAAATTTGTAGGGCCAAATAACACTACATCTATGAATCACAGTCTATGTTACTAGCAACATTACTACTTAAATCTGTTTTTCATCCTACTGTGATTTCATATTCTGTCTGAACTAAGGAGATAAAATTTATGCTGATAAAATTCTCTCCTATGCTGAAACTTTAAACATAAAAGCAAATCTGAAGAATTTACCATTACAGAGGAAAAGAATGTTTTTAATCTGGAGTGATTTTTTGATCAAATCTTGTTTTTCTAGCTTTATGCTGTATGTAGTTTACAGCAATTCACAGATGCTTGTCCATTCACATGGCCAAGCACTGATTTATAGTAGCATATTTTTAAAGGTAGACCAAGGAGCAGGAGCAATTGTGGATAATTCATGAGAAGCAAAGCAACATAGCAAATCACTAACCACAGTTAAGGTTTGTGAGGGAGCAAAATGCCAATTTTAGAAAATTGCCTTTCTCAGCTTGAAAACCCTAGCTAGTATCCAAAACCAAAGAGAGCTGTCAGTAGAGAGAGATGCTGGGGAAAATTGGCCTCAGTTGCTATGCTACAAACGTATTTATTCCCATTAACATCACTTATTTTTATATTGAGCAGGCACTTTTTAAGTGGCATTCCCTAGTTTTTTGTTTGTTTTTCATTTAAATGAGTTGGTTGACTGCTTGACACCTGAGACACATACATAATTTATGGTGAGTTTTTAAAGTGCTTGTATTTATTTTCATTGTATAGAAGAGCTCTCAAGACTATTGTTTAAAAAAATTATTTCCAGTGAAACAGTGTCATTCTAGCCATCCTAATTTTTGCAGGATCTTGATATTCCAAATCAACAGGCAAGTGAAATATTACAAAGGACTGAGCAGTAAGAAAGTACAAATTAGATTATTAGTAATTTTTAAGACCCTGTGGTTTCATTTGTGCTTCTAAATCTGTACAAAGAATCTTAGCATTTGGCTCTTACTGTAAAGGGAAAATAATTAATTTTAATTAATTATAAATTAATATCATAATTATATAATTATAATAAATACTTATATGCTACATTATATTATTATATAATTAAACCATTATCTGTAGAAGATGTGAATGGTTTCACATTCACCAAATGCATATGTAACTATTTTCTCAAAACCACCAATTATTTTTTAAATATATTCTTCACAGAAGGTAACTTTATTACTGCTCTTTCATATCTGATTTGTTAACACTCCACTCTAAAAATATATTTACACTTGTAATTATTATAGTAATATAATAATATAAAACTTATTATATTGCTCATTTCTTTAATTAATATTTTAATACCTAATATATATATTCAGACGAGCATAGGTGAACACAGACAAAATGTCCAGCAGCAGAAGCTTTATTGTATTACGTATCTACTTGAAAATTAAGTACATTTTAAGAGACAGTACATTTTCTGCTGCTCTCAGTCAAGTTTCTGTAGGATAGGTAAAATCTAAAAGGTGTTGGTGCAAGCCTGAAAGTATCTATGTCTATGACCCAAAAATTGCTGTGGCTCTATTAAAATTTCTGTAATACCTTAAGTAAAATATTTTTTTCCAGTGAAGGTACCACCTCTGAGCTATTAGATTGTTTCTAAAATATGAGGGAGGAAGATATGCTTCATTTTCGTAACAAAGGCTTCAAAAAGATTGGACATGGATTAGTTTTATGGAAATCCTTTTGAAAAATATTTACATGAATAACATGTTAATATTATCACTAGAAAATAATAACAAACTTTGAGTCACAAAAGATGCCCGTGCTTGTTTTGAACTTGGGGAAAATAAACATTCCATTATAAAACAGGTCAAAACAAAAGTACAATAGACCATTATCTGTATAAGTTCCATATTTTTCTTTATTCACCAGCTGTGTGCATGTAACTGTATCTTCTCAAAATTACAAATTATTTTTAAATGTATTCTTCCCAGAAGGTAAATTTATTTTGGCTCTTTCATATCTGATATATTCACACTCCAGTCTGAAAAATATCTACGGTTAAACTGTATACAATCAGCTGTTCTACATATATATTGTGTCCAAGAGTGGTATAATATTTGGTTTATTTTTCTATTGAAAAATAATCTTATTTTTGACTATAACATAGAAATAAGTCAAGGAGGTTTACAGGAAAAATGTTAAATCCATTTCACATGACAACAGACAGTGTAAATGGTCTCTTACAATCTTATTTGTTTATCCAAATGTGATGTGATTTGATTCTCCATAAGAACATAAGAAACTAGCTAAAAAGTAATTGTTAGAGAAACTGAATGGTCCATTTTACTTATTTCCTCACCAAAGCCCACAATCTGTTTTCAGAATAATTTTGACTCACAGGTGAAAGGCGGTGCTGATTTCTTTAGTCAGCATTATCTGAGGTAGACCAATACCAGATTTCAGCTTGCAGGAGCTGGCATACAAATGAGCTGGACCAACCCCAGCCACTGCAGGAAGTTGTTTCACTAAAACGTAATGGACCTTATTTCTGAGAGCAAACTTCATCTCCCGTCATTTACCTCAGGAATCTGTAGTGGGAAACTGTTCACATGCAGTCCATACTAGTGCACATAGATACAGGAGATGTTCAGCAAGACCATGGGACACACCACATAGATTTCTCTAGCTGAAAATATTTACTATGGGGGGGAAAGACTGAGTAGTAATTTGCAAGGGCCTTCAAAATAGAAATATAACCAAGTACATACATAAACAGATTTCTTCCCAAAAGCATAGCCAAGAGTGCTGCCTATTAACAGCACATTAGTAGTAACGTTTTTAGTCTAAATAACAAGTAATTAGCCAACCACATTAAACAATAATGAGAGCTAGTAATCATTTTTTTATCAGCAAAATTAGCCTGGACTCATTTTCAAACAACATTTAATACAAACAGCTTAATGAATATGTAAAAGGTAAAAGTTATGTACAGAACCAAATGTTCTCTGCAAAACAAAGATAATTACTGTATCTTGACTGTTATGCATGAACTTCTATAAAACAGTTCTTTCCCCACTGCTCATTCTTGTGCATGCATAAATTATGGCAGTTTTCTGTTGGTGACTCCAAAGGACTTAGTTTTATATGCAGAATGAAATAAATTGCTGATCAATTTTGATAACACTCTTTGATCTACATTTTTGATACACTATCTTTGAGAAGACTATCTAAAGAATAGTAATAATTCAAATAATTATGGAAAACATTTTTACAAGACTATAAGGGAAAAGTGGCTGTCTTCTTTCTCTGTGTAGGACTAAACAATATGTTGTGGAATTGGCTGGATTTATATAGACACTACAAGAGTCCTGAACATAGAATGCATTGAAGTTACCTATAAACATGGGGTTTTTTCCAACTGAGAACTCTGCATCTTGAAACTGATGATGAAGTGTGATGGCTATTAAGATGATTAACACCTCTTATATGAGAAAAATAAAATTGGGATTGTTCATCCAGGAGAAGAGGAGGTGATTGCAGCCTGAAGTACCTGTACAGAACATAGAAGGTGGAGAAAGAGTTTTTAAAAAAGTATGTAATGACAGGACAAGGGAGAATAGCATCTAACTAAAAGAGAGTAGGTTTTGATTAGATATCAGGAAGAAATTCTTACTGTGAGGGTGGTGAAACACTGGAACAGGTTGCCCAGAGAAGTGGTGGATATCCCTGGCCTGTGTTCAAGGCCAGGCTGTCTGGAGCACTGAGCAACCTGGTCATGTGAAAGGTGTACCTGCCCAGGGCAGGAGGTTAGAACTGTATGATCTGTAAGGTCCCTTCCAACCCAAGCCATTCTATGATTCTGTGATAATCATTTAATATGATTAAGATAATAACTTCATATGATCAAGATTATTAGAAGCTGTGCCTCCATGACTAAAGTTATCATTTCTTGTTTTGTCTTGTGAGACAAAAGACTTGAACAGTATTTCCAATAACGGTCTTTTCAAGCAATGCCCTTATGAAAAAGTTAGGCCAAAACTTAGGTATTTTCTTTGGCCTCAGCTGCCTTGAAATGCATTGAGCTGGTATTCCATGACAGAATTCTTCTGTTCAATACTCTAATTTTTGTCTGTATTTTCTATGGTAGACCTTCCAATTTAGATGGACCTAGCTTCTTCAAACATGCTGAACTAAGGGAAAAAATCAGTCCCTTGTCCATCATCCTCAGCAATTTATACACTATTATCCACAATCTGTGTCTATACTTGGAAATGCAGTATTTGTAGTACCTTGTGAAGAAGTTAGATAATGCTGCAATAGAGTTAGTAGAGGTCTTGACAACTGAAAGCCAAAGTTGATTAAGTCAAATTGTGACAAGTCAACATATATTAAAGCAGGCAAAGGCTTTCAGAAGAAGGGTTTTTAG
This sequence comes from Dasyornis broadbenti, assembly GCA_013397935.1. Classification (NCBI taxonomy): domain Eukaryota; kingdom Metazoa; phylum Chordata; class Aves; order Passeriformes; family Dasyornithidae; genus Dasyornis; species Dasyornis broadbenti. Next base: position 1,264,362 of record VZRN01005010.1, on the reverse strand, counting down.
TATTCTGTGGTACACCTTCAGCAGCTTCAATAGACCTGAACCGCCACTCATTTCTACTCAATCATTTGACATGATGTCTCAGGACTGATTTAGATCAAGTCTTTAGAAATTTAGAGAAGACTATTAATTGTCTCACCTCTGCAATTCTCAGTGCTACTGAGATTTTTCCCAAATATTACTACAGTGCATTTAATGAATACAGAACTTGACTCTGCCAGAATATATTGCCCAATCCTATATTGTACTAAATCTTCTAAATTACCTTTTTATTTTTATAAACAAGAAGCCAAGAAAGACAAATTATTTGCAGTATATATGAGTATTTTTAAGAAGAAATCTACTACTACAGACAATAAGGGACTTGAATTTCTTCGTCCATTTTCTGAATTTGCTTTGCTTTCAACAGCACTGGCCCAGATCATTGAAGTTACTTCACCTGTGCTAAACAGAAAGTAGGTGTAGAATTAGGATAATAACCTCTCTATTGTCTAGGAGTATAAGACCTTCTTGTGACTTAAATATCATGTATTGCTAGTCTTTTCCTCCAATGTGTCATACTTAATTTAAATTAATACTTAATTGAAGTTAATATGGGAACATTTTATAAATGTCCACTGTCTGCTACTCAGATGTATTTTATTAACATTCATTCATAATTTTTGAAGGAAGTATCATGTCTAAGCATGGTCTTCCAGGCAAAAGCAGTGTCACAGATGAGAATTACAATATTTTTTTTTTGTTTTCATATAGATAGTGTTATCTTCAGGTTATATTATTATAGAGTTCAGTACAGAATTTGTACCTTTGCTAAATTTAGCTCTGTCTACTGAACTCCCACTATTACACTATGCCAGAAATTTGGTGAAAGAAGAAAACAAGAAATATAAGTAACATTATTTTCGGCTTGTACTTTATGTATATCAGTACATTGTTTATCTTAATGCATTCTGATAGATGTAAGCTGATATGGACTCCACAGCCGTTGCTCGAGGAAAAGTCTGAAAATGCCCTCTGTGTTAAACATAAGTCTAATCTTTTGGGGTTTTTTAAGCTTTTCATAATTTCTCTAATATAATAGAATTTAACTCCACTTGGTTACCCAAACAAGTTTGTAAAGTGTTTTTCACCACTTTCTATAACATAATTCTTACAGTTTGGCCAGTGTTTTCTTACTGGACAGAAAATAGTCTGAAAAAAACAGCCAAGGAATTCTACCTTGACAAAGATGATATTTGGATTTCTACTCAACAAATAGCCCTTATAATTTTTAAGACTAAAGACTCAGTTTTGTCAAGTGGTGTGTAAGATCTGTGTATTTGTCAAAAAACCACTTATGCCTAATTTTACGTTCATGAAATGTAAGGCATCACAATAGGGTCAAAATTAATCAGTATAGAATGAACTTATTTCTTAGTTTGTGTATGCAGATTTAAAAACTCTAAATTTTGTCTCTAAAACATTGTGCACTTTTACAATGCCAGACTTGCACTGTCATTCTGTAGGGAAATCCTTGTAGCAATAGAGCTAGGAATGGAAAAAGTATTCTGCTTATGTGCATGCTAATTTTTAACTGCTCCAAAAAAGTTCTTTATAAAATGCGGCAACCTACAAACCTCATTATTGAATTGCAAGGGGCATTTTCATGAACCAATTTGTCCATCTGATTGAATTAAAATATTTGTTTTATTCAGGCATGTATTGAAATGTCTTTGTCTTTAGTTTTACCTGGAAGCACTATTAGGGGATTTGTTCAGCACCTCAATAAAAGAGTAGTGTTTATTCATATTCCTGAAGATCTGGTGAAGATCTAAGATCTTAGATCTTCCTGAAGGTCTACAGCTATCGTATTCTGCGAAGAAGCTGTTACCAAATCCATTTGGATGAGTGTAGTCACAACACGAAAATACCAGTTCAGTATGTCTTGTTCAGTTGTGTGGACTTACGATTTTAAAAACCAACCAACAGATAACAGTAAAAAAAAAAAAAAAAATCAATAAAAGAAACAAAAATTCTGGGTACTGGTAAATAAATTTGAAACATTACAAATGGCTAGCTGGCACCACTCAAAGGTACTGTTTGACAGGGGTTGGTTAACAGCTGATGGGAAAGGAGAATTGTCTCAGAAAGAAGTTGTAGCTGTACATGTTACAGTATGAAATGTGATGGTTTATGTGGTTATTACACAATTATCAAGTTGTTGAGGTTCTGTTCTTGTTACTAAGTCTTGCAAATTCAAGAGTAAGACAGTCAAACACAGGAGTATTTTTCTTTCTCAGGTACCATCACTCATAGGAAAATTCTGTTGATCAAATTATACCATCAGCAATTCCTCAGCAACTCAATCCTTCGCAGGTACTGACTGCTGGATGACTGATTATCTCTGCTGCTGGCTGTGAACCGGCGTAGGTGTTACAGCACAGGATTTGATAAGCAGTGCTCTTTATAGTGTACTAAAAATGAATGCTCCTCGGTCTCCTGTTTCTGTGCCAGTGTTATGCACAAAGGAGTAGAAAGCAGTGGAGATTTACCTTAGTCATGCAATTAGGCAGAGACAATCAAAGGCATGGTGTGAGTGGGTCTGGTGAGAAGGGGCATGCTGTTCTTTTACAGCAGCTCTTCACAAGGGCAAGAAGGAAGCTGTGGGAATGAGGCTTGGGAGACACAATGGTTAATGGCTGTTGTGCCTTTGCTGTTTACCCTGAAAAACTTCTTGAATTAAGAGTTTTCTTCTGAAACACGTTTTGGGGATTATCTTAGTCATTCAGAAAGGACATATTTGTTATTCTGTATGATGAGTCTGGACCCTACAAAATTTCCCAGTAATTGCACAGCTGGGAATCGCTCTGTCTTCTGATAGAATGAGTGGCAACTGAATTTAATATAAATCTGAAACATTCTACTGGACTTAGACAAAAAATGTGTGCTTGTAATATTAAAATTTTATATGTGCTAGTGACAACATGATAAAATATAAGAAGTTTGCTCTAACATGATTTCTGCTGTTTAGTAATTTCTTTGCTCTTTTCATGGTGCCTGAGGTTGCCACATTCTTAGTAGACAATAGGAGTGGAAGGACAGCATACAGGAATGTTAAACTTTGAATTATATTCTTGCAGTAGATAGTCTCTGCAAAAGTGTGCAATTTGAATATATTTTACAGGATTAGAATTTTTTAATTAATGTATTTTAACATAAATACTTACTTCTCTCAGCTTTTCCTAATTCTTTGAGGTGTGAAATGTCCATTATTTTTGAAATGTCAATCATTTTTGAACGCTTGCTGATCTTGAGTATATTTGGAACTCTAACATGGTAAATATTTTCTATCACTGATTAGAAAAATTGTATTTAACTTCTTCTTGGTGTTCAGCTTATTTGTTCTCATCTTTTATCTTCCATATTATATTTCTTTTAATTTGGTACCTCAAGCACATTAAGCACATGTAAAATTAAGTTTTGTAGTCCCCCTCTTGAAAGAAACATTACTTGAAAAGCACATACACAACAAACAAGCAAATCTTGAGCACTGGTACTCTATCATCAAAACCCTTTGAACAGAAGGAGAGGCAAAAACATCATTGTCAATCACTGACAGTAATTCTACATTTTTTAATCACAACTCGATGTCCCAGTGTGTCATTTTCTAACTGTTAACTTTTGTGATTGCAATTTTGAATTAATATTTATTATATTCTTTCACATTCCAAAGACGGTGAATAAGCGTTAATTCTCATCTATAATATACATTTCCTGTAACTAAATTATTGGCTGCCTCCACACAGTGATTGCTCACATGTAGAATATTCCTCTTACTACTTTGATAATTTAAGCCTTGCATCAGGGTCTTCTTGTGGACAGGATCCCCACTGGTTTTCATGAGGAATTTTACCTGAGTTTAGTCCAGAAGGTAAGACCAAAAATATTGCTTCTAAAAGAAATCCATTTTCAGTTCTTAAGTTACCAGACGTACTTTGATGTGGTAAAAAATTCAATGACATATTAAGAGAGAGATGTGTCTTTCTAATTTGATTACTCACATGGTGTCTGAATTCTGATGACAATGCAATTAAAGAGTAAATTTTGAAAACAAGTGAAAAACTCCACTGAGAAACCTGGATAAATTGGATGAAATCCAAGCCCAATGCACCACTTATTGACTTCAGGATCCTCCAGATAATTTTTCTATTTTTCTAGTCTGACACTCAAAGACTGTATAGGAATCTTTACTCCCTCTGTGTCATGGTTTAACTCCAACCAGCAATCAAGCCTCATATACCTGTTCACTCACTCTCCCACCAGCAGGATCAATAAGAGAATGAGAAGGGTAAAAGAAAACTCATAGGCTGGGATAAAAACAGTTTACTAGGCAAAGCAAAAGCTGCACACACAAGCAGAGCAAAACAAGGAATTAATTTGCTGCTCTGCCAGGGGCAGGCAGGTGTTCATCCATCTCCAGGAGAGCAGTACCCCATCATACATAACAGTGACTTGGAAAGACAAACACCATCACTTCAAACATCCCCTCTTCAGTCCTTCTTCCCCCCACTTTATATACTGAGCACAATGTCGTATCCCATTGGTCATTTGGGGTCTCCTGCCCTGGCTGTGTCTCCTTCCAACCTCCCATCTACCCCCAACTTCCTTGGCAGTGTGGCAGTATGAGAAGCAGAAAAGGCCTTGACTCTGTGTAAGCCCTGCTCAGCAATAACAAAATATCTCTTGTATCATCAACTCTCCACTCAGCACAAGTCCAAAACACAGCCCCATATCAGCCGCTGTGAAGATGGTTAGTCCTGCCTCAGCCAAAACCAGCACACCATGCAAAGAGCCCTTTAGGCCTGTATATGTGTTGTTGCTCTGAGTCTCATTTAGCTACTTTTTGAATTGCTCAGTCTTGCTGTGAGACTTGCTGTGGGACTTTCCTGGAGTTTGCATTCAAAAGCACATTCTGTGGCAATGCATGTGCAGTTCCACAGAGATCTTCCTTTTGCTGAGGTTTTCAGTGTTATGATCACAATTACACAACGCAGTACTGTACGAGCTCTGGTTCAAGTAACTTTAAGCTTTCTCACTGAGATAAGAGATACAATTTGTTTTGCCAGTAAGGATGTATTTTAGTTGTATACCAGGAGATCTTTGACCTTCCAGTCTTTTCCAATACTTTGAATACACTTGAGTCATAGTAGGCATTTATGCAAAACAGCCATATATCATGAAATGTGAGGAATGCTCAGAACTGTTACCTAGGTTTAGATTTTGATTGCCAGGGTGATCTGAATCCACACAAATAACTTCATCATAAAGCCTTAGAGGGGGACCAAGAGAGTTAGAGTGTCTGCCACTGACTTTTATAGAAAACTAAGTATCTGTATGCTATTGCAAATCCCAAATATAAAAGGTAGCATACTTTTAGGATGAGCACAAAACTGTCACTAGTGTCACAAAATGCTATGAATCTAAAGATATGTGAACAGAGATTTGCCTCGTGAGCTCAAAATAAAATAGAATTATGTACATTATACTTACAGATCTGTACTGGACCAAATCTATTTTATTAAGATTAGTACCTTTAAGAAGAAATGTATCCATATTTCGCCATTAGCATTTTACAGAGTTACAGAATGCTTATGTTTAAATGCAGTAAGTAAACAGTGTTTCCCTAACCCTAGTTATACTTTCTTTCTGTGGCATAAGATTATCCTGTCTGGATATAAATATCTGAAGACTGTTTAAAAGATGGGAGATTTCACCAAGAATGTTTTTCTTTTCTAATGTGATTTGCTGAATCCAGCTCTCCTCAGTCATCTTAAATCATTGTTCTTTTCCTTAAATATGACATGATTACAGTGACCTATGATTGAGGTAAGCATTGTTCTTTTATATCTATTGCATTTCAAAACAGAAAAGTGAAGCTGTGTAATTTCCACTTAAGTGGAGAAGTGGAGGGGAAATGCAGTTGCAGTGCCTGTAGAATCTTCAGGTGACAAAGTGCTCATGGATGCTCTCTTCAGGGTATCTCAGAGGATCCCAGCAGGAATAGTTTTAACTTAATTTTAGGTCAATGAATAGGCAACAATTTGCCAAAAACCCTTGATACTTTTACATTAAGAGATGAATAATTTTTTCCTGTAGATGGAAATGGTGCAGTTTCTGTAAAATTATTTTGTATGGTTCTGAGTGAAAAGAAAGACTGTAAATACAAAGAATCAGCTGTTATGCAGTTCTATTCTGTCTTTCTTGCCTTGAGTTTTCTGATCTTTGTATTCTTGTTCATCACCTTCAATTTTCTGTCCTTTCAGAAGCCTTTAATCTAAACCTTTGTTCATTTTTAGATACTTCATTATTATTCTTTCGCATTATTATTTCATTTTCCCAAGATACACCTATGAGGGGGAGCAATTAGCACAATAGTTTTAGAAGTAAATGAAAGGTCTTATTTCTCTGCATGTATCCTTTTCATCTTTTGTCCTCTTCATGACATTTTTAACCTGTTCTAAGTAAAAAATAATGTCTAATGCTACTTTTTGTAGATTGTCTTTCAACAGCTTTAGTTACTCTTAAATAATGTTCTAAATCTTATATATGAAAGGTGTAGACAGTGGTCTGTGCTAGTTGTTTACATGCAGAGCTTGAAAGGCTGCATACAGGCAGTATTTATCAGGGTTAAGAATAACTACAGGTGATTTCACATATTTCTCTAAAATGAGTCTGAACTGGGTGTTTTTGAAGACTGAAGATATACATCATCTCTTTCTTTTCAGAGACTATAAATGTCAAGGTGATGCAGAACACTTGCAGAGTGACTTGGAAAAGGTCTGTTTGTGACACAGTTCTGTGAAGGATATCTCTGGAGTGCATATATAATGTGTATAAAGCATATCAGCTGAGTGACTATAGTTTATGAATGACAGCCTACAGAGTTGAACGAGTTAACTTGATCCATTGTTTCTCTCAGTCCAGACAGTTTATAAAACTGGCTTCTAAGCTGATGAAAGTACAGCCATCCAGGAGATACAGTTCAAATGTAATTTAATTTTTCACTTGCTTGTTTTAGTATATGAATTAGAAGAATTGAGTGGGCACAAAAACATTGAAGGATGCACTGAGTCAAGCCAAATAGCCAGATTTGCATTTGTTGTCTAACAAAAGTACCATTTGCCAAGACAAGGATATAGAAAAACAGCAAGTGTTTGAGAGCAACTTTCCTCAGTCTGTGACTCAAGGACTTGCTGAATTGTAGGAGGTATCTTTGTACGGCTAACATTTAAATGGATCATTTCATCTATGAGTTTGGTTGGGGTACTTTTTTTTCCAAAATTTGCCTCGTTTTTTTTAATCTGAATAGCTGTGGTGGCATCATAGAGCAAACTTCACATTATAAATATTCTGCATGTAAAAAATAGGTTCTTAGTTTCCAGTCTCTCACCTCATAATTTCATTTGATGAGGCAGTGTTATCATATTACCAGAAACATCCATGTTTTTGTTTCCCACACCACTTATCACAAGCTAGTATTTGATGTGTTTGTTACACTTCCTTTTCCAGTGTGGAGAAATGCAGCTTAGCAATGCTCTGTACTCAGTTTTTTCCATGTACAGATGCCATTACATCCTCCCCATCTTGCTTACCACCTTCGCTGCTTCTTCCATAACTTTTGTGAGCTGGTTCAAACACTAGGACTGCAGATAGTTTTTAAAATGTACATGCATTTATATAGTAGCAGAATGATGTCTGCGGTTTTGGTCTCCACTTTTTTGTTTACAATTCCTAGCAGTGCTTTACTGAACTTTTCATAGAAATATCTCTTACAACACCAATATCTCTTTCCTGAGTATGTCAATGGACATTTTTTTTATTTCAAATCCCATTATTGTGCATTAGGACTTTTTTCCACAAATATTGCGTTATATTTTTCAATATCTAATTTAATTTTATTTACCAGATTCTCAGTCTCATAAGATTCCTGTAAATTGTTTTAAATCTTGCTAACCCAAATAATTAAGCAGCTACGCCAAAGTTTCACTTTGCTAAGAGGAAAGGATGGCTATAGCACAATACTTCAGAAAAATGTCAGCAAATTGGCTCCATTCGCAGTGGCTGTCTCCTCTCTAGACTCAAGGTGTCTGCAGAATCCTTTTGCCAATTCATTCTTTTGCATGAAGTTTCCTGTATTATGTGAAACCTATTTCTGCAGCACTTAAGACAAAGTGTTATGAAAAGCCAATGGATTAGACTCCCACAAAGAAAGTAACTTTTAAATTGCATACAACTTTTTCATTTATTTTAGCACAGCTGAACACCAGTTATTCAATTTCTCACATGCTTCTGCTAAAGGTGTAGCTGGGTCTTGTATTTCACAAGGTTTCTCACCCGCAGCCTCATTCCACTTAACACATGCTCATTTTTCTCTTATGAGCAACCAGAAGGATTATAACACTTGATACAGAAAGTAGTCATTTGTGTTAATTGAAAGTGAATAAGAATATCCTATGACCTACTCCAACTGTGCCCTAGCTGGTTTTTGCTTTAAAGATGCTGTTCGTAAGCCACAGTTTTTTCCCTGCCTTAAAATGATCAGTTATTTTAAACCACTAAATAAAACGCATTTTCCTTTCCATTTTTTTTAAATAGTGATGTGCTTAAGAACAGGACATTTGTAACAGAAGCTTAAAAGCTGAGCTAGTTTAGTTCAAAATCTGCCACTTTTTCTAGCCCATAAACTTTATTTTCTCTCTCAAAATCACTTATTTGCTTCCTTTTCCTCCATCTGTGAAAATTTCAGTCCTTCGTCCTTCCTTCTACAATAATGATCAAAGGAATCCCAACTGATATCAGCATGCTGCCATGCTAGTGAAGGTTATTAGTGCCAATATTGTTAATTACTGATCTGGCTGGATATGCTGATTTAGTGGCAAGAACTGCTCTCAGCTTCTCCTGACAGTTATTTCTTAAAAATACTGCCTGCTTCTTTTTATCCTTTTCTAATTTTTTTTCCTTCTGTTTCATTTATCCTACAGCATGGGTATATTTGGTAACTAGGTACTTGAGCTCCCAAGTAATTTCTTCCATTATGTATGAATAATGCAGTAGCTCAGGATTAGAGAGTAGTCTTTCAGCTAAAGGATGGCACAGAAGCTGTATTTTTCCCAGGAGTCCTAATTCCTGGAGCTCTCTCTCTGGCCAGTGGTAGTTTCCATGCATCTGAGCCGAAAAGCTTTTTCTTCCACAGGCTGGAGGCCTGATCCTGCTTACATTGGACAAAAAAGGCTGTCTTCACTGCCATCAGTGGCATGAAATGAGTGAGATGAGAACTGTGTCCTGAGTGTGTGGAAGATGGAAAACTGCAAAGTAACAACATTTAAAAGACCACCTGTTACCTGCAAAATCAGTACGAGAAAAGGGTACATTGCTATTACAAAAGTTCACATTAAGTTTAAAACTATTGGAAAGCCTCCAAAATAGTTTCCACCTTTTTCATCCTTTTTTTCATAGTTTTAAAAATTTTAGTGACGATTTATTACATTCTGCAACAATAGAAAAATGTGAACCAAAACCAATAACAAACCAGAAATAAATGAATGAATAATGAGAGGGTGTGGCTTTTAAATATCCAGCTTCCCTGGGTGAATGACATTTGTCTTCCTAGTAAATGTGGAGGTATTTGGTTGCTTTATAGTCTTCTCTACATAAGACATTATATCCTTCCATTCAGTGCCTATTCTTCCTGGCAATGTTTTCCCTTTAGCACCTCAGTGTCCCAGTCAGAAGAAATCTCCACTCCCAGGGCTAGCTGTGGGGTTTTCATGGATCGCTGCTTTCAAAGACTCATCTGTTTTAAGGTGACAATGTCGAACTTCTCTATTTTTATTCACAAACGCTTCATTTTAAACTGCCATAGGCAGAAGAGGCAGGTCTACTTCTGTTTCTGGAGGTGAAGACCACTAGTTCAGAATTTTGAATCCAGGGAAGCATTTGTTGCGGCTCAGCAAGGGAGCGATGTGAGGAAGGCATCCACTACTGGTAAATCACTGCACCATCCCCTCGGGACTCACAGTTCAAAGTGTTGTCAGTAGCAGATTGTTAATGATAAACAGTAAGAGCTCTCCTGACCTGGGAAAGCATGGCTCTACATTCCCTGCAAATCACCTGATCCTCAGAATACCTCCATCCTTTTAAAAATGCTGTACCTTGAAATTAAGAATTTACATCATTAGGTAATCCTTCACTTGCAGTACTGTCCCACTCCCATCTGTTCTCAAGAGCCTGCTGGCCCTGGCAATTTCCCCTCATATTGGCAAACAATCCTGGCATCAAAGCGAAGGGAAGCGGGGCTGGTACCGAGGGGAGTCAGCGGAGCAACTCTGGGGTGGATCAGAGCTAAAGGATCAATTGCTCCATTCCAGCCTTGTAGGTAAGTTGTGCTAACACTAAATGGCTAGCGAAGTGGTTGATTGGGGTTGGTGACTGAGTGTCTACCTTTCCAGTGTAAAAGCAGGGTAATTCTTCTGTAGGTATGTTATTTCCTGTGAATTGAAATGGGCTACAGTGGAAAATAATTTCTTGGCATCATGTGCATAGTCGCAGAACGGCACATAGTGTCAGTGCAACATGTGGTGCAATCATCATGGCTCCTCCTGTGATACAGGCATGTTTTTGTATCCTGCTTTTTATGTGGCCATAGTTAATATGTCAGTCCTAACAATAAAGATCATTGAAGGTCAGGAGTGACAGGCAAATTTTGACAGCCTCTGTTTCTGTGGACTGCTGGGAAGGAGAACTGAGCATATTGCTTAACAAAACCAGGATTTTCTTATAATCTGTTCAAAGATTCAAGGAGGGAGTGAGGCAATTACTCTTTTACAGAGGCTAGAGCAGCAGCAATCACCTTTGTCTGATCTGAGAGCTGCACATCAGGCAGCAGAATTTAAAAATAGCAGGCCCATCTCCCTCTGCACATTAATGCTGCCACTTCTCTGGTGAAGCAAAGCTCCATAGGTTCCCCTGAAAGCTGACCATTTGCCTCCCCTGCAGACTGTTTTGAGTGGCCAGCATGGTGGCACAAGGTGGCCAGAGCTTGGCAGGAAAGCTGGCTCAGTGTGCAGACATTTTGCAAAAGCAAGCTTAGTAGGGACCATAAAAATAAAGCTAAAAGACAGGGGTTTTCTCCCTTTTTCTTAGTCTTACACTATTTGTAGCCAAAGTAGAGTGTTCACAGCAAACATTTGAGCATGTCACTGTGCAAATGGCTTTGTACTGCACATGCAGAGAAATTAAATGTTTTTACCATGGCAGGTTTGCTCGGTCCTTGAACTTGTAAATTTGTTGTTTCTAGCTCACAGATACAGGCAGTATTTTGAGCTAGTGACAACTGATGTCAGATCATAGACCTCTGATATTTGTTTTCACTTTTATCAGCCAAGGAAGTGACGGTCTTATGCTTAAGAAATTTGTTAAATGGGTGGCTGTCTGGTGTGATTTGGGCAAGCCCCACATGCTTGTCTGTGACTGTTGACTTTTCCTTGCTGTGAGACCGCAAGGCTGTTGCAGTCCGCCTCTCAGCCTGTGATGTGCCAGCTCCTGGCTGAGGGAGGGAGTTTGCAGCCCTGCAGAGCACCTGGGACTCTGCTGCTTGGTGGGCTCCTGCACGTGAGGGGATCCCAATAAAAGGCACACTTTCTCTTCTCTTCCTGTGGCTGAAAGCATAGTCTCTGAAGAGAACTAACCATTCTGATTCTCAAACTTACAGAAAAAGAGGGCTAGAAGAGAAGTGAAGAACTCACTTAATCCCTACCCCTATCCAATAATGCCTAAATTATCCCTGACAGAAGTTTACCTCTCACATTTTTATAAAAATCTCCACTGAATTCCATGACCTTTCCAATATACTCCAGTGGTATGCCATATTTATTGGTAGATTTCATCCTAATCTGAATCTTTTCCACCATTGGAACAGGATGCCCAGGGAAGTGGTTGAATCAGCATCCCTGGAGGGATTTAAAAGACCCATAGGTGTGGCACTTAGGGACGTGGTTTAGGAGTGGACTTGGCAATACTCTTAATGATTTGACTCGATGATGGTGTATTCCAGACTAAACAATTCTATTTTCTACAATTCATAATTACTTGGCATTGTCTTTCTAGCTGACAGGAAGCCACAAATCACTTTTACCTGTGGACTGAGAAACTATGTAAGCTAGTCTTCACAAATTGCTAAAAGTTAGAATAAGACAAGCTATTAACAAACATTTTTCTCTGGAGAAAAAGAACTGATATGAAACTTTTGCTACGCATTTGAAAGAAAAGATAAAATTTTGTAGGTTTTACTAACCACCCTTTCTTTCCCAAATTCCTAATGTTTCTAAATATGAAGAAAAATAGTATACAAAAAACCTACATCTTTAAATTTTGAGCAGATATGTTACATTTTTTTTTTCTAAGTAGTATACAAATCTCATTGCATCAAATCCATATTCCTCTTTTGATTTAGCGGTGATAAATACAAGTATTAAATCAGGATAATTAAGCAATCAGAACAATTTGTTTCTTGATAAGTTTCATCTTATTGTCTTTACACCTCTAAAGATAGAGGTTTTGTAGAAAACTTTCAAATCTCATGTCTTCTTTAAAAGTTATTTCTAGTAATTAATAAATAAATCTTACTTTTTTAAATTTATAGTGTTTCTTGGATTCTGTAATTTTTTTACTTTCTTTGTTTTACAGAGAACTTGGATATTACTTGGATATTAGTAGCAATAAAATGTCTCTTTAAAATATCAGAGTAGTGCTCTTTATGAAAGATGTCACAATAAGTTTAAAACAGATAAACTTAATTTCACCTGCAAAACTCAGCACAATTTTTCTGCTTAACCATTAAAAAAAAAATTGATGTTTTAAATATGACAAAGAAGGCATCTATTAAAAAGTGCTGCAACTGTTTGAGAATAAAACTTAGTTCTTTCAAACTATTAATAGATGATTTTGCATAAGAAAAAGATCTTTACTGTAGGTAAGCTGCCTTCATGTAAGGGGTACTGGACCTAGCTTAGTAGACCATAATTCAGGGGTTTTTCTTGAATGATTATTCTCACTAACTCTAGGTTTCAGATTGAGAATCTGAAAGAAGGTTGTAACAGTGTTTATCGAGGTGATGTTTGCACTTTGAATTTCCCACAGCCAATGTATTTCAGCAAATAATGCCTGAAAAGCATTAAACTGATAGTTAGACATATAGCTAAATGGAATAATGCAGTGCACTATGGCAAGGGTATCTCTGATTTACTGCAGGTTCCATTTACATCTCAAATACTGTCACCAGATGTAAGATTGCTGTTATTCTTTGGGTATGCTTTTGCCGTGGTATGGTGTGTGCTGTTTCCTGTCATCATCCTGAGCACTGACTGGAGATCTGGTTTTTTTTCTCAAGGCACTTTCAATCTTATGATTTATTTTTTATTTGTTTTACCACTCATGAGACAGTTTCATGAAGTCTAAACAAGACCAGGCTTTAACTACATTCTTCATTTTTTTCTCATATACAGACACAGACTAACACTGTAACTATAGAATTATGAATTCTCACATGTTCTTTGGATCGATGCTCCAGAGTGGTGTAGATTTCATGTTTTTATATTTACTTATTATATCACTTTAGCCATAAGTATCTGGATTTCGGTGACAGTAAACGTTTGTAGTTTATCTTATGCAGGTTGGAGTTTTTTTATAAACACACAATAATAAAAAGCTTTTGGTTTTGAAAGTCCCATGTTATATATAAGCACATACTGACAACAAGCATTTTTATACAGCAGATATTTTTCTTAGAAAGACTGTGTCATCCACTAAAATATTCCTTTGTTTTTCATTATTACTGAACTGTAATGGTACATGCTTGGCTTTAAATCTGATAGTTCCTTAAATGAACCTCAGCTTACTCTGAAATATTGATTTGCACTAGACATGGTAGTGATGGATGTCATTCTTCTAGTACCGTATGTGTGAGTGTACTCTGGATCCAGATAGAAATAGGTGGAAAATATTAAAACAGTTGTAGCCCTAGCTTGCACGTTTCTAAAGTCTATTGAAAAGTTAGGGGCTTGGTTTTAGTTTGCAAAGTATTCAAAATCCCACACCTCAAGTATTCTGGAGTTGAGAGGAGAGGCTGAGAGTTTGTAAAATGCATTATTAAATGTGTTATCATATAAATGTTTGCAGAAGACACACGCTTGTTTACGTAAAGAGCTGTGGATGTGATGGATTGTTTGGCTGTGATGAATCCTCCTTTTACCTGTTATTCTTCAAGGAATGCTGAATCTTACTCCAGAGTGTATTCTGTAACTCTAGTCTCTATGTCTACATAATAATCACATAGTTAATTATTGTTGACTTATAATCACTGAAATAAATCCAGGTCAAATAACAGCTCTTTGCAGCAGAGATTCTGGTTATTTTTGTCTGTAGTTATTCTTCTGTTCTGGTCTACAGTGCCACTAGACAAGGAACTGAGTCAGCCCAGGTCAGGGGACAGGGCCGCAGCTGGAGCGGGACCACACAGCTGGAAGTGGTGGGTGGTGGAAACAGGAGCAGATGTACTGGGGAATGAGAAATCAGGAGTGCCTCTGGAAGTCTCCATTGATTCTTTGAAAGGGGGTTTCTATTTACATCTGAATGAGTCCGGAGAATCAAGGATCAGAGGACATTCAGGTCACAAACATCCTGAAATAGTAGAGGTGTCTCATGCATGCTTTATGCCAAAACAGGGGCTTAGCATAGTTACTCTGGGATGAGAAATGAAGAAAATGAACATCAGTCTCAAAGAAATACAACATAATTGTTTGCTTGATTATTTACTTGTTTGTTTGTTTGTTTGTTTGTTTGTAAATAAGAGCAGTTTAGGAGTAAGAAGGCAGGAAGAAATTGAGAAAAAGAGCTGAAGTGTGTTTCTACTTCTGCTTATTTTTTATTTCAGCTGCACTTTTTGATATGTCTGTGATTATTTGTAACTGAAGGAAATTGATTAAGTAATTAGTTATTTTTTTTTTTTTTTGCAGTAGTCACTAATATGGGGACCAGTAATGTGGGCAAAGGCCAGGAGCCAACATTTTAGAACGTTCAAGACCTTATTATGCTACAGTGGATCATAGATAATTTCATACTTCTCATTTCAGCTTTTTATTTTCCTGTTCTTCCTTGTACTTTTCCTACTTCTCTTTAAAATAAATAATTTACTCAGATTGTTAGAAATGGCCCTAAAAACTCATTGAGAATGATGTATGATAGCTTTAATCTTCTTTTGCATTTGTAGCAGATATACCTCTTTTCTGGGGTTTTTTTAAGAAAAAGAGAAAAATCAAGTGAAAACTTGTAGATTTATATTGATGATAGTTGTAAATAATCAGCAGAGCACATTGTCTGAAAATTTTTTCCTGTCTTAGATAGATATATTTTATCTCTAAGTTTCTCTGACACTTACTGAGGGGAAGGAGGAAAATTACTTATGAACTATTCAAACTAAAATCAGTCTTGATTTAAATTTTTGAGGAAATATCTTCTTATTTTCATAGTGCAGTCAACAGTCTCCAAATCCCATTGGAGAGTACATTGCCAGGACACAGAGAGCAGTGGCTTTTCCTCCCAAGATTTTAGTTGTTCTTAAGTGTGCTGAGAATAGAGGGGAGGTCCATAAAGATGAGCACAGAAAAAGATCTGAAGGAACTGAGTTTGTCGAGGTTTCTTTTAAAAAACACATGAATTACGTTCCCTTTCCTGATCAGAATCATGATTACAATGCACTTTCTAAAACCGTTTTTGTTTTCCGTAAGTCAAAAAACAAACAAAAAAACCCCAAAAAAAAACCACCCTCATTTTATCTGTCATAGTGAATGGATTGTGACAGTAGACTGATTTCTATGCCTAGAAAGATTAATGATGCTTCAAGAGCAGAACTTTTACATTCATCATTCAAGGGAGATTTCCATCACGTTCCTAATGAATACTTTGGGATCCAAAGACCCGGGAATAGATGTCATCACACATCACATGAGAAAAAACACAAGCCATCTACTTCATCACACAGCTGTATCTTTCCTAAGTGTTGCAAGCTGTATCTCTGTTGACAGGTTCAAGCTTTCTGACTAAGGTTGAAACAGTTCCCCTGTTTTCTACTTCTTTTGCATACTGTTAAGAATTACACGACTATTTGGTTTCATTCACTTTTTTCTTCTTTGTTCTCCTTTTAACCCATCCCTCTAGTGGAGTTCTTCCAAAACCAACTCTCAGTTGCAAATTTATCTTCTTTTGTATTTTTCCAAGCTGTGCATTTTTTAAAAAGTGATTTTGTTCAAAAAGAATGAACACCTGCTGTGTCCTTTGCAAATATGGACAAGGTCAAGTAATTTGGTGTCTTTATATATGTTTTATAAAACAAATACTTCTGTTCAGAAGTCAAATACCAATTTTTGTGTGTGTGTTTGTCTTATTCTCCAAAGATATAAGTATCTCTTTATACCTAAAAAATGCACACCTGGGAGTGCTTCTTTTTCCTTCTTGGGGAATTGTTATGTTTTATTACAATCAACAAAAAACAAAGTTCCATATAATTTTGGGGAGCTCACAAATATTCTCTTATGAGGCTGATTTTGTTTCTGTTAGCTGAGGCTGGTCATGTTTCTTTTAACTGAGGGGAAATAGCCTTCTGAAAGCTCAAGTCCTACAATAGATAATCACATTATAGGTAAACACTGTTGCTGTCTGTATAGGCAGGCTGTAACATGGAGCAATACAGTTACAGGATCTGACAAAGAAAGCAATGATGCGCAACATGCAGCTCATCATCATAACCTCTCATGTGGGAGGTTATAATCACATGAAAAGAAAACAATTTGATATAACTCACTTTGTATTTAGAAGGTCATGAGCATCTCTGGCTATAGGCTAAGCTCAGCATCAAATAGATGAGCAAATAGAAACACTTCAAAACTCGATTTCTGTACTACTTCTCTTATATTGTAAGAAAATTTTATCAGAATCCTGTATAGAATAAACTTGTTTGGGACTATATTTTTTTTATTTAATTTCAATAATTTTCTAGTGCAATTTGCCATCAGTTTTAATTTTCTTGGAAGGTACTCAAACCTTCAGCTGTAAAATAAATACAGCAAAGTATATGTTTGTGTGCTAAGTTTAGGATTTAAAACTATAGCACTGAATGATTCTTGGAAACCCAAAGATGAGAATTTTTACTGTTACTGAAAGACTTTGGCAGTGAATTATTTGTATGAGTTGTTCCATTTGTGAGAAATTAGAATAAAACTGGAAGACTCAAACACTAAGCTGAGACATAAAGAAAATCTGAGGTTATTGACATAAAGAAAATCTGAGGTTATTATTACGACTTGAAGAATTGTAAATATTGACTCAACAATGATTTTTAACCAATGGGTATATCAAGACATTCTATCCATTAGTATTTAATTAGTAAAAAACTCAATAGAAATAAGAAAAACAGTATTTAATTCTTGAAGGTGTAGCATCAGAAATTATTTATAAAAATTATCTGTAAATAATTTTTAAACATGCTATTAGTAGCATGACTGAAAAAAGAGTCTTAAAATTATCTGCTTTGGGATGTTAAAATATAGTACTGGATATTTTTAAAACGCAGAGTGTACAGTATTAAAAACAAAAGGGGGAAAAAAAAAAGGGGGAAAACCAAAGGGTCTTAAAGAAGGGAATGAGAATTTCCACATTGGTGGCTCATTTCTCACGAAAGACAACATGAAAAATTCCTAGTGAGGAGAATGCCAGCTCTTTAAATATTCAGGAGCATCTCACCGTAGCTTATGGGACCATGTTCATTCACTAGAAAGGTTCATTCTGTTTTATTATCTTTGAAATGCTGTGCCACAAAAGCAGAAATGTGACTCACAATAGCCCAACATATTTTAGGATGTTGGGATTTTTTTGCTATTCCTGTCCTTGCATTATTATAAGTGTTCTGTGATTCCTTTAAGCCATATGTTACCCTGAAAATAGCGGCATATGCAAGTTTCAAAATTAACAGTGTGCAGCTTTGTAACAATTAACCATCTGCTTATAGGGCTGGTAGGAACTGAGAGCATCTCCATGGAAGTCAGGAAAATATTAGAATAGCATACCTGCCAAGCCTTAGTCATGAGCTACCCTACACTGTAAATTGTAGTCCCCGGACAGCAGTGAGAGACAAAACTGCACCAAAGTTGCAAACTGAATTCTTCCTAAACATTTGTCTTAACAGACTGCTAGTGACAGATTAAACAGGTCCAGGAGCAGATGTCACACAAAAGAAGTGGATTAAAGACAAGCACAAGGGAATAGAGTTGATAAAGAACAAAAATTTCCCGAGTCAGGGACAGGCCTGTAACATCATCTGGGTGTGGACACATTGAAAAGAATAACTGCATATTATCCTTTTTAACAATAGTCCCATTGTCTGTTCCTACAATGTATTTGTGTGGTACAACTGAAAAACCTGAGAAGTTTGGGCAGTTTTATCTGTAGCATAGTAGCATAAATATTGGCTTCATATTGTTACATAGTGATGTGTGTAAAAAGAGAGCTTAAAAACTCCTGCTGTGGCCCTGCCTTGTGGCCATTCCTGGATAGCTGTAGACAGAAGCTTGGATTGCATTTGTGCAGACAGAGTTTACATCATCTTTCTCAGCCATAATTGAGCTTGTCACAGTAAGATCTTACAGGTTTATTTAGTTCTGTAGCTTAGCATGGGATGAAAACCCTAGCATTTTCCTGGTACGTTACTTTAAGCACTAATATTTGATTCTAAAGAGATTTTCAGAAATCTGCCTGGCTAGAAATGCACATGAGGAAGACTAATCAAAGATTCATTTCACTTTCTCCCTTCATGAATGAAATCCTTTTGTTAAATTGAAATAATCTCTGGACTCTGTATTGTGTTACAGGAGAAAACAATTCAGACCCAGGGAAAAAAACTGAAGTCCAATTAGTTTCTATCTCAAAACATACAATTGTTTAATGTGGAGGAAAGAGGAAATAGCATAGAAAGAAGCTATTAGGAAGCTGAGTCCTGGGAAAGACATACTTTGTTTAAAAACTCATGGTAAATTAGTTTAATTACAGGCTTTGAACTACAACATCAAGTAGGAGGTGGTGCTCCTGCCCTTGATTTTATTCTACTACCTGTCTCCTGGGTCCACTTATGATATCCCTAATTTCTGAGGAGCTAGAAAACCTGTACAGTTAACAAGAAATAAGATAGCTGCCCACAAAACAGTTCCTTACTAACAGCTCCCTGAAGAGTGAGATTGTAATTTTGGTTTCCTGAGCCAGTGTAAAGCAAGTTATCACCATATCATGTAGTGCAACAAAAAGGAAAACGTATCATGAAAAGACAGGAATTTCCCCAAACAATTCACCATTTTAACTGCTAGAGGATATTAGAAGTTAGATTGCTTTGTCAGTCATATCTGCAGAAAATTCCCTTTCACATTATTTCCTCTTCCAGTCTGATCTGTTCATCCTAATCGTAGGAACCTTACCTATTCCAGGACGAAATCCTAATCTTTATCTGATTCTTAAGAAGATTTCAGGTGACTGTATCCGTTGTGCCTGTTTAGCAGATTTGGTGACTCATTTCTTTGATAACTTGTCACCAACTGTACATACAAAACATCTTTGCTTAAGACAAAATGATACTCAAGCTCTAATCAGTCATATATCTATCTCAAATTCTGATAATACAGGACTGGAAACTCTGCAGATGCATGAAGTTTTTACCCCTGAGCAGCAAAGAAAATCTTTGTTATAAATTATGTATGCTTAATTTGACAAGGTGCTTTCATAGTAAGAAAAACTTCTGCCATTCACTAATCTTGTTGCCCTGCTGGGCCCCATCAAATGTCCAGAAGAACAGCTTGATGACACTGAAAATAAGCAAAGCTTTTAATAATTCTTCCTACAAAAATGATCTCATGGAAATTTAATGTGTATACAGCATATTTGGAAGATAAGTTCTACATCAGCATGTAGGCTTCAAAAGGGAAGCAAGGCTATTAAATAGCACATCAGAAGTAGTGTGAGATGAAAAGTTATAGTTGATCACATAGCCTTCCTTGAAAAGTAAGATTTAACTGTAAAAAGGTTAGATGGGAGAGAAATATAGAGGTGAATCAAAAAAAAAAGGTTAAATCAAAAGAGAATATGTTGGAACTAAATTAGTCTTTGAAAACAAGATAGTAAAAGGGTCTACCAGGTGCAGATAGGAAAGAAAAAGTGAAAAGTAGTTCATCAGTAGATCACAGGGTAGGAAGCCAGCTGCTAAAATAAAAGCAATACCTTTAGCCAGAGAGGACATTGTAACAGCTATAACTAAAGTAGAAAATTAAAAAAAAAAAAAAAAAAGGATAGAGTTTTGACATTTGATCCAGGGGGAGGAAGGTAGGAAACTTAGATGAGTAATGACTTTGGTTTCAAGTAATATCTGTTGGGCTTGCTGTTGGAGGACAGACATAGAAAATTTAGCTAGCTGCAGACAAAGAACTCTAGCTAAGTCTCTTAATTAGGAGTATGCTTCACACATAAGCATAAGAAGCCTCAGCTTTTCTTCCTACATAAAATACCATTTTGCAGTTCAGGCAGAGTGACGTGTGTACAGTGGACAGTGCCTGTGCACCCCAGCTCAGCTTGCAGTGTGGAGTGAGCCAGTGCCTTGGGGACAGCAGTAAATTATTGCTGCACAAGAGCTAGATGCTGCACTCAGAGCACTCATTGCACTCTGGGAGCAAAAGAGAGCACATCTCACATGTGGAGGCAGGGATCTGTTGTTCGTACAATTAATATTTTAACAGCCTAACAATCCAAATTAACTAACACCAAAAAAAAAAAGTTTTGTTGATAAATATAGTGAAAATTAATATCTAAGAAAACTTCTCATTGTCTTCACTTTTCTTCCTTTGAATTTCTCAGTGCTCCTCTGGATCCCAAGTTGGTGCTGTAGTAGAGAGACTCACAATGGGCATCAGCATCCCAGGTCCTTCTCTGGATAAACTGTGATGCTCATGGTGAGCTTTTCTTCCTCATCAGTCTTGAGTCCACCTAGAACTCCATTTACTTGTCTTCACATCACAGTCTGCTTCTCTCACATCAGCCTACAGCTAAAGGTCAAAATTGTACAACTTCCTCTCCCACCTTCAGTTAACCCAAAGGGCTACTGCTTGTTTTGCAGGGACTACTAAGTCTGCTGGCCCTTCACTTGTCCGTGGGATGCACTAGGCTAGGTTGGACATCAGTCATGTGGCCAATGGCAACTGTTAACCAAGACAGAACCAACACAGGTACAGGCAAACCCAGACAAGTCCTGAGAGCTTGTTCTGTTGCAAGACCCTCAGAATTGTACGTACATGCTGTGGTGGTTTTTGTCAAGAGCTTTCTTTCTAATATTGTTTTTTAATACTTTTAATTATATAGATAATCATTATGCTGAAGCGTTGTAGGGTTTTGTATCTTTTGGGGTTTTTTAAAGAGTTGTACACTTTATCTGCATGGATAAGAATGTATGTATCCATAAAATACGTGAAAATATTTTCAAATTGGATCCTATTCCTTACATCTCTTGTATGTTTGTTTCTACTACATCTGAGCTTAGTGCCATATTGTCCAAGTCACCTTAGTGACATTCAGGAAAGATACCAGGTGAAATGTAAGTCAATATTTTTTTGGTTTGATTTCCAAAAGGTGAGAAATGAATGAGTAAATAACAGATGAATAGTAATTAACAGACAGTTCTGTGAACACTGGAAATAATGGATGGGATTGTGTCATATATTATTAGTCTACAGCCTCACTGCATTTCCTGTGATAAATTTAATAATCCAGAGGCAAGCACAATGCTATTAATATGCTGATAAGCATCTAGTGATAGCAAGGATGCTTGATATCCAGTAGAAAGTATAGGGGGTTTTTCCCAAAAAAGGCATAAGTTTGTATCTCTGTTCTCCTGCCTGGAATACACAAAACTTGTAGTACCTCAGCTATCTTAGAAACTTGAGCCCCCTTTAATGTTGAGTCACAAAGATTTAGTGTGAAAGAGAAATCAATCAAATGATTGAAAACGAGAAAATTATACTGGGCTAGACATGACAATTTCTGTATAATTGTCCTTTAAAAGTCGTCTAGATTTGTGAAATTTTTTTTCTATATAGAGCAAAGAATTAGGTAGCTGTCCTAATACTTCTAATAGAAAATGTGTGGAGAAAAGTGAGGCTTCTAGCTGAGTGTAATGAAAGAAAAGGAAAAACTACATGTGAAAAGAACAGTATGATACTTATTACTGCAATTGCAACAAAAAATAAAAGGGAAGGATTTGTAACCTTTTGATGAAAAGATTTGAAGGAGTTTTAGTGTTGGAAAAGACTAGCCCCAGAAAAGGAAAAATTAGTTCAACAGAGGTTCAACTGTGCTTATAAAATGGAAACACTGTAATAATATTTTGCATCTGAGGGTAATTTCAGTAGTAGTCACAATAATATTTTGGAACCAAACTTGATAAACATGAAACAAAGAACTAACGGCATATGTTGTATTTAGAGATTTTATTATTCACTCTTCAAAGTTTAGCACTTTTTCAAGAGCACTTCCTTCAAGTCAAAGTTCTGTCATAAAATTTTCTGAGAAGAGCATGCAGTGAGTTTCCTTTGGATCTCCCAGAAGATTTTTCCCTATTAATGATGGGGTAAGTTTCTGGCAGCATGTGGGTCTTTTTACCCACATCTCAGCATCCATCTGAGTTGAACATCAGCACAATAAAACCCTTGCAGTTACTGAAACAAAAAGTACCAAAACCCGATTCAGTTATGTGCAATATATGTTGATATATTCAAATATCCATTGATCAAAGCATAACAATAGTCCATTTTTTGATTTGACATGCTGGACTGATCACTAAAAATGCCAGATGGAGTTACTGAACTGAAAAAGGGGAAAAGTGCGTAATACACTCTGTACATATTTTAAGAAGCAAAACAATAAAACAAGTGAAAAAGCTAACTAAGTTTTCTAAAACAAAAGAAGTTTATCCACTCATTTTTCAATCATTTACAGTTATAAATGAGGCAGATAATTTTTATTTCTTCTAAATTCCGAAGAAAAAAATTTATCTTCATACCAACAGAAAGTCTTTAGACATTTCAAGCAATAAAATTCTCCATGTCATGAAAATAGTATACACTTTTTCCTCAAAATCCATTTGCATATTCAGTTAGCAATGCTTTTAGTATTAATTATCTTTTGTTCAAAAAGAACTCTGAAGTGTTTGAAGCTGTTGTGTATTCAGTCATCCTGCACAGTGACTCTACTGTGCCCACCTTAGCAACTGCATGAATGCATTGCACAAGATTTTAGAGACTTACCTGATTTTGGACCAGCATTTTGTCTCTTGTACAGCCCTTCTGTGAGAGGACAGGAACTCATAATGAAGAATTAAGGTATCATGATGATGCTCTTGCCCCCTCTGCAGCAGCTCAGTGTCATGCCCCTGAGTGCAGCTTGTCCAGAATAGCGTTTGTGTAAGACTATGAGTAGGGTGTAACACTTGTCATAGTCCTTTTCAGAGATAGGTGTGAACTTCATCCATAGTGGTTTAGGGATGAAGAAAGGACAAAATGCTTTGAGTACCCTTGTGTCACCTTTTTCAGATCCTAAATATGAACTATTGTTTAAAGTAGAATGTGAGGTCTGGAATAGTATGCATACTCCCAATGCACACAATGTAGGAGAATGCATCCTTCAAAATATTCAGCACCCACAACTGGCTTATATAATATTTCCCTCCATTATTACAAAGTGCAGAATTGGCAACATTGGAATTTGTTAGATGATTGTTTTTAGTGGTTTTACAGGTCAATTATTATGGCTAGACCCTTTCATCCATTTCTGCCATTGCCCCATTATTTTTTCCTCTCTGGCCGCTCATAATGTAACTTGTCACATAAGGCCTTATTTCTTTATCTTCTCTTTGATTTTATCTTAGGTTTTGGTTATCTTTCTTCAGCTGTATTCATTTTCATAACATTTTGTTGAGGGCAAGGAAATGTGGATTTTATTCTTTTACCCAGTCCCTGTGTAATCTCTCTATGGTGTGGTCACTGCTTGTTTAGAGAGTTTTTTATCCTGAGGGCACAGCTAACTACATCCTCCCATCATTCTGGCCAACATAATTTGGTTTGAATATACGCTACAAAACCAAAAATTGTGATAGATTTTGTTTGGTTAAGACTCTAGGCTAAGTTTGTCTCAAACTATCTCCTAAGTAGTGAAGGTAAGGAAGTCCAAAGAGCAGCATACCACAGAACACGAAATACAGGCAAGTTACTTTTGCCCAGCCACATCCCCTGGTTTTTAAGGACATTTGACACGAGTGTCTTATTCAAAGCTCAACAAAACCAGTGTTTTCCTTGAATTCTAAATAGGATTCTTAAAGGGTTGGTTTTGAGGGTGTTTTGCAGGAGAAGTTGCGTTGGTCAGATAGGCTTGAATTCTCACTGCTGAATAAGAATCCTATTACAAAAAAAGTCTCTGATGGGTGTTGAGGTCACTGAGTGGCCACATGTAGCTAGGCCCTGGCAAAGAGGATGTTATCTCAGGTGAATGAACAGGCACGAGGACAGGCTCAGAAGTTGTACTCATGACCCTCATTGGCTCAGATGTTCATTTTAAATAAGGGATTGCCGTTTGCACTTTGGTCTCCTTCTCACCAGTTTATCAGTGGGCCAAAGGAAGGAGCTTAGTGCATGACACAGGTGCTCTTAACACTCTGATGTAGCATGCTTTTGGAAAAACCTGATTTCTCATGACTAGAGAGTTTTGCCTTTCTCAGCACACCCTTTTAAACAGTACAAATACCAGGCATCACAACCTATGCAGCTCTGTCATGAAACTGATATTTAGTGTGACTGATTTTGTTCAGTCATCATCCATCACCCATCCATCATCAGTGAATAACGTAAAGATTAGTGATTACTATAAAATTGCATTTAGCAAAGAAAGCAAAGCCACAAGCAAGCCAAGATGTCTCGAGCTTTGCAAGAAGGAGCAGAAGTCTCAGGACTACACAGCTCTGGATCTGCTTTAAGCCTCTGTAACACAGCTGAACTGACAGGCCTTGTGGTGAGATCTGGATGCAGATCTCAGCTGGGAACCCTTATTTGTGAATAAGTAAAAGTCAACACCTATCATTCAAATTGACGTACTTCTATCTGTTCTCAAGCAGGCAGTAAGTCTTTAATCAAGAAAAAAACAGAGGCAAGAATTTCACTAGTTTAATGAATTATGTGTTTCCTCCCCTCTCTTTCATGCTTACAGCATGGTAATAAGGTACAGAACAGTAATGCTGGAGAGACCTCTAGGAGCTCATCTGGTACCTCTTGTGACAGTTGCTCCTTTGTCTTTCCTGACAGATGTTTCTCTGATGCAAGAATAGACCTCACCACTGACATAGGGACAGCACAGCCTCCCCAAGGTGCCTGTTCCAGGACTTCACTGTCCTTACCATTAGGTAGTTTCACTGAAGTCTCTTCTGGATGTTCCTTGCTCCATTTTTAATTCTTTGCCTGCCCACTGGGTGAATGCAATGCAGACTGCTCTCCTGGCTTTGCAGAAGTCTATTTTACAAGCAAGAACTGCTTTTGTGTCCCTTAGTCTTTCCTTCTTTCCTAAATTTTGACAAATAATCTGTTTTTCTGTGTACATTATATTTTCTGGACCTCTGATTATTCTCACTACTATCTACTAGTCCCTGTCCAGCCAACCTCTCCTTCCCACTTGCCTCCTTTTTGCTTTCTCTTACTTTGCTGGTTGCTGGTTTTGAATTTTATTTGGTAATGAAGCATCCAAGCATTGATGCAGAATCACTCTACATCTCTTGGAAGCTCTCTGTGGGAGGTATTTGTTTTTTTCATGGCACTGGTAACTCAAATTTCCCTTGCAGTTCCCCTGACTCTTCCAGTTTATCCTGAAGAAGCAAGTTCCCTGTCTTGTATTTGTGCTTTGCTTTCATCCCTACTCAGCAATGTAGGATTTTCATGTTACTTTATGTTTTTCTGCAGTTCAATTTGTAGTGAACTTTTAAATCAATTAAGTTATAGGATTTGTGCATGTGGTAGCTAACACAGTGAATGTGTGAAAGAAATTTATCAAAGCATTGAGCTTTTCTGAGCACCAGAATTAAAGTCATATTGTGCTGGGGCTCAATGCACAAAAACAAGTCCTCAGTTTCAGAGGCCTGGGAATTGTTAGAGAGATTTTAGCATTTCCTTGATGCCCCTGTTATTAAAAGTCATTAAAAGTAATTGGAGACTGAAGTCATAATAGTTACTGCAGAGCGATCATTTATTGATTTTCAGTTCTTTCTGGGCAGCTTCGTGAAACAAGGAATTAGAATGAGCTCCTTGAAGTGCAAACATTTCTCTCCTCTGTCACCAAAGCACTCCAGATGGCCATTGAGCTGGGCTGGTGGAGGTGTGGTGGGATGAGTTTTCAGAAAATCGTTTTGCCCTTCTGTTACTCGTGCTAAACATTGTAACTGAAATACCATTCGCTGTGCTGTCAGACTGGGACTGCCAGAACAGAAAGACAGACAGATGCTATTACGCAGTGCAGAATTACCAAAAGGAAAGATATTTCTTGTCCCATAAAATAGACCACGTGTTAGCTGGTAAAGGGAAGTAAAATAAATCAGAAATGTGCATAAGATAAAAATATAAGTACCTGCTTACACATAAGGATATACACGCATAGGTGTAAGTGCACATGCATGTATACAGGGTACATATATATTTTTTTTTCCTATATTTATGCACGTATACCTACACATATGACATATTGAAATCCATTAAGCTAGCAGGGATCCATTTTGGATTCTTGTTTTGTCTGACTTGTTTCTCAACTTCGTTTTGGCTTTGATTGTTTTATCATCCTATGAGGATTCCTAAATAGATAAGCAGAGACATATGACAACTTGGCATTTCCTTATGTTATACACACCTTTCTCCTTTTAATTCTTATTTCTCTCCAATTAAAAGATCCCTTACTTTACAGAAGAAAAAAAAAAAAAAAAAACAGAGGTAAAAATGAGGTTAGGCAGAAAAAGGGTAGTAGAATAAAAAGTTACTCGGAAGTTAAATGCAGAATTCAAAAAGAAAATAAACATTTATTTGACAAAGGTCTGAAGGAATGCTCAGTTTTATCAGAGAGAACCTCCTAGCCATCAGCTTATTCCCTAATGCACCTAGAGCCACATGGCCAAATCTCATTTGCTTCAAGGTTGTTCTGAGCCTATTATAACTCTCTTCAACTTTTAAATCCTAGCAATTGGTGACAACCGGAACAATAACTTCCATGAATCTTGAAGAGTAGTGTCCAACGGATGGAGGAGCTAGGACAATAATTGTCGAGCAGACATGAATTGAACAGTGTTCAATGTATTAATTGCCAGTTAAGCGTCATCCAAGTTACCATGTTTTCAGTCATTATATATTCAAATGCATATTTTCATGTCTTACTCATTGTATCCCTTAATTAAAACTCTTTTTTTCTACTATTTTTATAAATAACAGTGTAGTGCTTTAACTGTTAGATTTTGCCAAGTCACTGGTCAGGAACTGCACAGAAAAAATGTATAAATTACATTCTGTCTTTATTCTGCATAGTAGCATAGAGGAGAAAATGTCTCCTCCAAAGAAATTGATCTTTTGTTATCACCTACCTTGAATGCTTCAGTGGTGCAGAGACTTATTCAGTCAGGTGTCAGAAACACCCCATAATTCATTGTGCAGGTCTTTGTGTCATCTTCCTTGTAGCGTAGAAGGAACTAGTGCCTCATCTGAAATGCCTTGAAATTCCATTTGCAGAAAACCCATTGTGAATGGCTGGCTGTAGGGATTGCAGAGGAAAAGAATTCTGATCCCTTTAATAAAAGACATAAGTTGTGTGCATGTGTGTGTTCTGCCTCAGCCCTTTCTCCAAAGAGGAGATAATTGATTTTGCCTGCCATGTTTTCTTCCCACAATGACAAGTTTTTGTT
Source organism: Dasyornis broadbenti (assembly GCA_013397935.1). Classification (NCBI taxonomy): domain Eukaryota; kingdom Metazoa; phylum Chordata; class Aves; order Passeriformes; family Dasyornithidae; genus Dasyornis; species Dasyornis broadbenti. The sequence continues at coordinate 1,236,275 of VZRN01005010.1, read as the reverse complement.
CCATTTCTGACTAATTAAAGTGAGTTTTCATTTTGAGATCACCTCTACAACAGAAGTGCTATATTGAAAGAATAGGGCAAAGACCAAATTTCCTTACTTTCTGTTACAGGGTTCTAAGAAAATACTGCATAACAACAATCTGAGCATTTATTTTAAAACTATGAGCTCACTAAACCAAAATATCATGTTATAATATTCTAGTAAGATAATTGTTGTTTGGCATCTTGCATGATCGAGTTACTACACCATAGCAACTTCCTAGAAAGGTGCTGCCTTAAATAGTCCTCTCATTCTTTTTATTATGTTGTCAGTCAAAATTTTAAATAAACATCTAGCATGCTTCTGGAAAAATAGACATGAGCTTTAATTATACTTTTTCTCTGAGATCATTTATATTCACAGTAATCAGTGATGCTGTCTGGTTCTGATCAAGGAAGGGAGTTTTGGAAGCTTGGCAAAGAGTAGGTATGTAGCTGTTTCATAGTCATTCATATCAGATCTGTTCAGTACTGGATGAGCCAGAAATGTATATTTAATCTAGTTCAGGCAGGTGAACATCACTGAATCTCATTTGAATTTCTTGATGATGCTAATAAAGTTAACAGTTTCATGCACTTAGTCTGGTTTGATGTCACCTGCAGAAGAACAGCTGTCAGGTGGTGCCTCAGCTGGCACGGAGTTAGTGTTGCATAGACAGCCAATACTGGATGTGGAACAAAACCTGCTTTGACTAAGTTAATCCATCATTGTCTTTGGATAATTTGAACTGGTGTCCTATTTTCAGCTGGAATAGAGTTCTTCTTTTTCCTGGTAGCTGGTACAGTGCTGCGGTTTGGATTCGGTATGAGAATAACGTTGATAACTCAGTTGCTGCTAGGTACTGCTTGCCCTAAGTCACAGACTTTTCCATTTCCCGTGCTCCGCCAGGGAGCAGGTGCACAAGACGCTGGATGGGAGAAACCCCAGGACAGCTGACCCAAACTGACCAAACGGATATTTCATACCATAGGACATCATGCTCAGTGTTTAAACTGGGGAGTTGGCTGGGAGATGACAATTGCTACCTGGGGACAGGCTGGGTGATGGTGAGTGGATGATGAGCAATTGTACTGTAAATCACTCACTTCTCTTGGGCTTTATTGCTCCCTTTTTATTACATTACTACTTTTACTGTTGTTTGGTTTGCTATTATTTCCATTATTGAGCTGTTCTTATCTCTACCCTCAGGTTTTAACTTCTTTTTTCAATTCCCCCCGCCCCAACCCTTCAGGGGCAAGGTGTACATGAGCAAGCAGCTGTGTTGTACTTCGTTGACAGCTGTGGTGAAACCACAGCCACTGGCAGAGTGAGTTCATACCAAATCTGTACCTTTTCTATCAGCATTTGCACTATTTCTGCTCTAGTGCTAGGAGTTTTAAAGCTACTCTTACTGTGTGATAGACCTGAGCAGTTTGAAATGGATTACATAAAAGTGACAAAGTTATTCTTGTTGAGTTTGGTTTCCAGCTCATTCACAATTATTGCCTCTTCAGATCTTATCACAGGATAGCACACAGATACGAGTGTATTCTGCTTCATACACAGCTCCAAATATCTTAAGAGCATCTGATACATAGCAGGAGAAACACTGAATTAGACTGCTGGAGTAATGGGTTATTTATTGGGAATAAATGAAAAATTCTGCATTATAATGCAAAACTACTTTTTGCTGCTTCATTTCATGTCCGTCCTTCAGTCTTTTTCCTTTCTGAAATAAATGTGTCCAGTCTGATGCCAGGACTTCCCTGGTTGTTCAGACCATCCATCAATGAAGCAGACTCACAGCTCTCAGTTCTGTTAGGTCAGATTGTACAATGCCTCTATTTCTCCTGAGACTGACAGAGTTTAAGACTTGAAGAAGAGGCAGCAGCTGGTCATTGCTGATAAGACTCAATGAATACAATAAGTCATAAATAAAATATACATTTGATACAGAATGTGCAATCAATTCTATGAGTTACTCATTAACAGGTGCACAGCTTGCAGATCCTATTGGATCTCACCCAGTAAGTCCACACTCTACAGTTGGGTTTAGTGCTTCTTTCTGGGTATCAAAATTGTGGTTTTTTCCAGTTTCTCAGTAAAGGTTTATCACTATCTACAATGTAACAGTGTGTTCTGCACAGTTAGTCCAAAATTCTAACACTGCTCTCAAATTGCATCTTTGTTCTGGAATGAGATATGCTATAGACTAACTATAGTGTAAAAAGCAATTTTATGCATGCAATTACAAGATAATCTTATTCAGAGATCATCCTGTAGGTCCCCCAAAGGCTTTTAAAAACAGTTTTAGTGGTCTCTTCTCAGACTTTTACTGCAGATGGAAAGTTAAAAGCTAGACACAAGTAGGTCCATCTGGGTTCATATTAATGCAAATACTTCAAAACCTTGATAACTTGAGTCATACAAGAAACTTGGTTAAGTCACTCACCTGAAGGAAAAAGATATTGGAAAAAGGCATTCAGCATAATGTTGAGAGTTATGTGTACCCTCTAATCTAATCTGATTTATAGAGTTAGCTCTTCCAAACTGAACTTGTCAGTAGTCACAAGAGACATAAAATGTGAGAAATAATTGCATGAGAAAACCTAGGACTCTTCAAACACAAAACAATCTGTCAGATCAGTTGTAAATATCTGAAACCAAAACAAAAGAAGTCTCATACCAGGCTGTTTTGCCTGAAAACCATCAGTCTTATGGTCTATGAGGTTGGTAGAATACTGAACAACCAGGCTCAGAGTGCCACAGCAAGTGGGTCAGAGTCCACCTGCTGTTTTTCAGGGACTAACTTTGAAGCTAATGCTAATTAGTGTTTATGTCAAAAATGGTGGGACAGAATGCCCTCTCAGCTACTTCACAGGTAATACCAGAGTGGCCAATATGCTAGACTGTCACTCAGAGGAAGCTTTACATGCTGTACAAGTGCTCTGGCAGGATCCTTATGTAGTTTAACAATCCAGTTTTGGACTCCAAACTGGAGGCTGTCTGATGGTAGGGCCATGAAAATGGTTTGGAGAGTGGAGAAGATAACACACAAGTAGACGCAGAGAAAGCTGGGCTTGTTCAGGCTGGAGAAGGGAAAACTAAGGATGGATCTAACTGCTGTCTTCCATTACTTAGCAGATGGTTGTATAGAAGTCAGGGACAGACTTTTCTCTAAGGTAGGCAGTGAAAAAAAGCACGGCAGAGGAAATTCCACCTGATCTAAAGGAAAAAATGCAGTGAAGGTAGTGATCCCTTGCATCAAACTGCCTGGAAAGGTTGTGGAATCCCAAATTCCAGAGATTTTTCAAGTTTGTAAGTGCTTTGATTCAAGCTTGAAGTTAGCAGATGTTTGGAGTAAATGACTTCCAGATGTCCCTTCCATTTTCAGTTTTCCATTGTTGTTTCTTTGAAACTAATGCAGAAAGCAAATTTTGACCAGGAACTAAAGGGTAGATGAAACCTTGGCAGACTGAGGAGAGGGCTTTGTTCATTGGCATGGCTTGGCAATGCCAAGTGATGTTGGAACATCACTGGACAGTGATAAAATGATGGTAGTGAAACATGAGAGAAAAAGGAGCTTCTCAGAGGCAGAACTTCACTAATGTGGCACAGCATGAAAATAGCGACCCTAAGCTCCACTTTCAAAACGAAACAAGAATCCAGTGCAGTTTGCAGAGAAATGACGAGGTATCCATCTTATTAATTATATAGCAAGTACAAGTGGAAAATCAGTCATGTTCTGCATCACTAAAGCTTCCAAGCAGTTTTCAAGGGTAGCAAATTACTTTTGTTTTATTTGAAAAGTAGATTATAAAGCCAGAAGGGATTTTTACAATTATTTATTCTGACTTCCAATTTAAAGCATGCATGGCATTTTCTCATTATATAGAGCATATGTTTTAAAAAATATCTTATTTTTCACTGTATGAATTTTTAGTTGTAAAGAATCTAACATAACTCTCAGTAAATTGTGCCAAAGTTTCATGAACTTCACTGAACTTAATTTCTAGCTTAAAAATGCCTTGCTTCATCTTCCACTGATGGCTTATTTTATGCTTTACCTGCTATAGTGAGAAAATTCATAACTGCTGCAACTTCTGCTTTTCCTCTAGGTATTTTGAGAGTGTAACCAAGTTTACTTTTTACTATTTTACCCCAGGATTTTCAAACTCGTATACCAAACATCACTTCTATAGCTGGCAGTGCTCTGGGCTTTGTGGAGTCCGGTCACTGAGGGAGAGACTTTGTGTAATAACTAGGATTCAGCAGGACAGCCCTCCTGCAAAATGCTTTTGACTCACAAGTCAAGACGAGCTCCATAAAAGAGATTCAGGCCCTTCAAAATGATAATAATTCTAAACCAGCTTTTCCAGTCCATTATTTTGTATCTTCCTCCACATTTTCTTCATGGCAAGAAGGGATGTGCACGCTGTTTCACTGACACTCTGTTGTGGTTTAGGAATGGTATTCCCCAATTTAGTGTTCCCAGTGAAACTCCAAACCAGGCACCGCTTGTTCACTTTCTCCTCCCCCTCCATCTGAAGCAGGCTGGAGAGGAGAACTGAAGGTACAAAAGGTAAAGATCACAGGTTGCGATAAGACCAATTTTCTGGAAACAGCAATGAGATAAGAAGACAAGGCATAACAACTACAATATCAGTGACAAAGTGGGCAAGAGAGGAAGGAGGAAGTCACCTTTTTTTGGGAGGAAGTCTCTGCTGAAGCCTCATCCAGCGTTTTCTGGAGAGGCTTCAGAGTCAGCTGAGGCTTTTCAAAGAGCTCTCTGAGGTACACTCCTGGTCCTCACAAAAGAAAACTGCATGCTGAAGCAAAAGGAGTCTAAAGTATTGACCACAGGAAAAAAAACATTGATATTGTTATCTTTGCCAATATGTCATTCTCTCTCTAGAGTATGGAACGTAAAATCTGTCACACAAAGCAGGGGAAATCATTCATCATGTCAGTGCAGTAATGAAGGATTTTCAAGTCAAGTTTTTCAGAAGCAAGTTCCATTTCTACTGTTAATACTGCAGCTATGACTCCGTACACTGCATTAGCGTAATTCCTCTGCCCTGTGAGTATATCATGATAGTTAAGAAATGTCACTTCAACTCATAGAATAAGATATTATCATAATATCTTATTAAGTCTTCTGTAAAGTGCATCATTAACCAATTTCAATTTTCCCATAGAGAAATCTGAAACCCACATGTGAGAATTAATATGCTTGAATGGACTGATGAAATAAGCTTCAACAAGGAAAAAGACTGCCCTGAGCTCAGACTGTAGGAGGTGGTATCTTGACAATGTGAAACACATCACCTAACATTTCTGTTTGTCAGTCTCGATCAATATGTGTGTCTGTTTCCCAGAAATCAATAGAGACATAGTTCTTTACAGTAGCCATGAGACCCAATCTGATCTAGAAGAGAAATCATCTAAATAGCAAAACACAAGCCCATCATCAAAGTCTGACAAATGATCAGCTAAAAAAGGGTTCTGATTATTTTCTTTTACTATCCCAGCATTAGATGCAAAGAGAGTTTTCTCCAGAGTAAGCTGTAGATAACACAACACACATCTGAAGTCAGTTACCCCACTTCCCTGCTTGTCCCCTTTCACACTGAAATCTGTATCCCTTTAAATAACTTCTCTGTAGCAACATCATCATCATCATCATCATCATCATTATCACTAATGTCTCATAAAATGTCTAAAATCTGTGTGTACTAAGTATGCCCTTTAAAAAATTATTCATACATTCGTATGAATTTTAGTAAGAGGATATAATAGTCTGCAATAATTTACAGGTTGATCCCAAACAGCAAAAGCATTTTGAAATGGAAAGTTTCAGACTGTAGAAACATGAAAATATGAAAATGCATTCTGAGAGGGCTTCTTTGGGAATGTTATTCTCTACTGTGTTCCATTTCTGTCTCAAACGCCCTTCCATAACAGATGGCTTGGGTTTGGACCTCCAGCTTTAATCTTTATTGGTCTCAGAATGATGTTTTTTGTGTAGTGTAGCTTCCTTTATTTCAATTTGAATATGCTTGATAGTCAGCCTGTTGTAAGCCTCAGTGCTGAGGCTCATTGTGTCATTTTTTCCTCATTGGAAATCCATTGCTGTTTTATGGAACACAGCACACTGCAAGTCGTGGTAATACCTGTTTGGGTCATTATTAGTTCCAAAGGATGGGATACCCTCCAGACTCAGAATTATTGGCAGTTTGGGAAGAGTGTTGCTACCATGTAAACAGGCTAATATCTCTATTCATATATTAGTGTTAGTCCTGGCTTAAAAACTGTCCATGCAGACTGTGTAACTGGGGAAAAAAAAAAATAATAAAAGGTGAGTTTTCTTAGACTAAAATATCAGTGTTATTATCAAGAATTCATGGCTTTCAATACAGCAGTGGAGAACAATGAAACAGAAGTAAAGCTGAAAGTTTTGAGGTTCCTCAAGGGTCAGTGGGGAAAGAAAATCAACAGCAGCAGCAGCAGCTACAGCAGTCTCATCAACAAAAGAAAACCCTTGTGCTTCCCAAAACCCATTTCCAACAGTGCCACGGTCCACTTTCTGTATGAAGTGCCAGATATTAAGTTCTCATGGGTGGAGAGAAGCCTGAAGTCCTTCTGCCTCTTATAATGGTTTTTTTCTTTCAACTTAAACTATTGCTTGGGGGCAAAGAGCAACATTTCAAAAGAAGAAATGCTTGCGGCGGGTATGGAACCCCCTAGGAAAGACCATTTGGAGAAAAGCTTGCATCAGTTCTGCTCATATTGAGTGTAGTTTAATTTACCTTGGGATCTTGTTAGTTTTAGTTCATTTGTTAGTAAAATGATGGCATCGGGTCTTAGGGAGTTGTCATATTTTAGTTCCATGTGGGCTATTATTACTGCAAATCAGATAAAACAGAGCAGCAAGACATTCTGGGCTGGATGATGTAGGTGCACATAAGAATGTTACCCATTTTCTTCTCTGTATAGGTTAAAGGCACTCCTATGGGGGTGTGTGAAGCAAGATTCCAAGAATTATTTAGCTATTTTAAGCTTATTTAAGGAATGTTGTGATTGTCTTAGTATATATTAACAGTGAGGGAATTAATCTAATAGTAAATCATGAATGCAGTTTTGTAATATCCCCATCATTGACATAACATTTTACAGAACTTGTTTATGCTTTTGCCCAGTTGCCACAGGATGTATAGAATACTAGCTTAAATTATCCTTTTTTTCCACTCAGTCTGATCAAATAATTTCAGTTTGATTTTATGCTCTCTATGAAACACATTACATATAAGAGTAGCCATTTTTATGCTAATAACCACAATTTCTAAGTCTTCCCAATGGGACTCTCCCATAAAATGAGGCTGTGGCTACAGAAAACTTCAAAAGACATCCCCTCACTGTTGATATATCATTGGTGATCTTCTAGGCTTTTTTATGTGCTTTTTAAGAAGTTAAATAAACCAGAGTCTTTAGCTGTATTAACCTGCAGAATTTCAGCACTAATGGCTACATGTGTGTGTGTATGCTGCTTACCCATCCATCAAGTCTGGGTAGAGAGAAGTTTATCACAAAAAGACACAGCAAAATCGCAGAATCTTCTGAGTTATTATTAGCGTGTTTTTTGCAAGACCATGACATGGACGTGTACATTTTGTCATGACCTGGCTGGGTAAAGCTCAGGGTGAGTGATAAGCTTGTTTTGAGACTTTCTGAGCTCTCCTGTTGCTGGCACCTGTAGTCCTAGCTGTGAAAAGTCTATTCTGACTGCAGTTACACTTTCTGACTGTGATTGTCCTGTATGTCCTCCTCACAGAGTAAATGCCATTAGCCCATTGTTTAAGAAACCATAGTAAAAATTATAATTAACTGGTTTTATTGAATATTTATGTCTGTGAGTGTTCTTTTCATCCCTCAAATGACATTTTGTTTTTTGGAAGTACTTATTTTTTTCTTTTCCCCTTAGCACTACCTTAAGCAAAAACACTATTATTAGGCCTTAAATGATCCAATGAATTTACAGTACACAGTTAATTGCAACAGCGGCAAGCGTGGCACACCATGCTGTTAAGGATAGCAGGGACTTTAGTGATTTTATAATGAATTCACTTTAAATCTCAGCAAATAGTAGCATAGAAGGACATCTGACAGCTGTTTTCCCCAGCTAAATCTCACCACTGAGACTTGATTCTAAGAAAAATAACAAGTCAGGCTTGGTTAGTAGTGCTGCAGTTTGGAATATGAGTCTTGACAAGGGAAAAAATCATTTGTACTGTACTGGCTTTTCATGAGCTGGGGCAAGGAGTAAATCTCTCCAATGGCAAAATAAAGCTGTCAGACAGCTTTTTCATAAGATGTCATTGGACAGCAATATGACAGTTCTCCCTCCTGATCTTTTTTATAGGTTGCTAATTCTAAAAGAAAAGTCATCTTTGACTACATATTTGTGGATTCAGGCACTGACATTTTAGAAGCAGTTGTACCAGAACAAAAATACAGACTCAATAAACAGGAGTACCCTTATAGCCTTCCTGGAAAGATGTTTTAGCTAAATGTCTATTATCCAGGAAAAGACACTGTATTTGCTGCTTTATAATTTGAGAATGATATATACATGTGTGAAATAAGTTCTCTAAAAATTAACAGGAAAATATACAGGCACATGAGAATACTCTGATGAACTGAAAAACATGGCAATGGCCATCAGCCTGAGGCATGGGCGTCATTAGGGCAGTGATTTTGTTCCTCAAGCACTTGAGTAGGTGCCCTTCTCTGTCTTTACTGGACATAGATGAGAAAATTTGGGCTCTTCTCAGTTTGACCACTTTTTATGCACCAAAACATAGTTGAAGCCTAAGTATGGTGGGGACTGATTGCAGGGGTCTTCTCTTCCAAAATAAGTGGGAAAGCCACACCTCCTGTCTGGACATCTGAACATATTATTTTAGTTCCTGATATTGAAGGTCATGGAAGTTCTTCTAGTTTGGGTTGTGGAGATGGCTATCCTTACCTAAAATGCGCTTCTTTATGGCTGTGGAAAAGAGGGATAGTAATTAATTCTTAACGTGCTCAAGAAAACAGTAAATAGAGTGTGTTTTATTAACATTTACTGACATTTGTATGCTTTTCACAAGTATTTTCCAATATTTGTCTTCATTTTCTATTAAAATCTTAAGAACATTTTCCATTCATAGAGTACTTTCGAGGTATGACATAATTCTGAATATCTTACAAAGGGACAAAATAAAACACTTCTTTCTAAGGACTGTTGCATTAAAATACTTTGGCCATGAATTCAAACAGCAAATCATATCAATTCTTATATTAACAAGCAAGGCATGTTCTCTTTCTGGGCAGCCTTTAAATCCTATATTTTCACCCAGTTTAAACATTCTTTGCAAATAAATAGTACTGTCAAATAAACCAACTACCTTAGTGAGCTTATAAAGAAAACAAATGTTTGAGGCTAGTCTTAGTAAAAGAAAAAAGAATCATTTAATACTAGCACTGTGAAAAAAAAACCCAGAAACTAAATCAGATGTGAGTACCTACAAAATGAAAGTTTTCATAAATAGCAAACTAAAAATTTCAGGTTATACTTCCATTAAATGCACAAGCAGCTATAAATTAGGTGTTGCTAGTTTTCTGAAGTGGCCAAGGGTGCTTTTAGTTTTTTTCCGTTTGTGGGTTTCTTTCTGAATCTCTATTTTCTGCCCCAAGTTTCCAATGCGCTCAAATGCCTCATTCGTGTTGTCATGAGTGTTTGATTAACCTCAGCTGTTAGTCATTAGAAGAACGGTGACGGCTGGTGCAAACTCTATTCACAGAAAGTAAGCACCCATAGTTTTCCCAATTGGTTGCAAAGAAAAACGATTTATCAGTTAACAAAATAAGAGTAATAATTAAAGAATTGACTTCACTTATAGTTAGCATATTAAATTAATGTGGATATGTGTTGCATAGCACATTAGTGAGCAAGAAATGTTACTGGAAGAAATGGAAAATGGGTAAAATATTAATTAAAACAGTCTCAATACAATCACATATAGATACTATACAGGAACTCTCCTTTTATTTTAGAAGATTCACTCAAAGTCAGTTTCCGCACAAGTACTGTCATTGAAATGTGGAAATGTGACCTGCCAGACTCTTCTCTGAGTTCTGTTTTCTCAGTTTCAAATAATTCAGCCTTCTGAGTGATCACTGAAACTGGCAGAACCTGCTCATAATCCACCTGGGTTGCAAGCAGGAGCAGAATCTCTCACAGTTTAGCATCTTCAGTTGGCAGCGTCCCCTCTTGCCATGAAACTCCTCAGCTGCTGGATGTTCTGTCTAGGTGGGCACTTCCCAGACATGAGATGGGGGCAGCAAACCTGTGAAGTGTCTACTCAGCTTCGTGTTGGTCCTAAGCATGCACACAATAGTAAAGATGGCGGAAAATCAAATCAGCACAAAATAAACCAGGTCAGCAAAGCCTACACAACTTAGATACCACTGACTTTAAGAGTCCTAAATTGGAACATGTGGATGTACTTGATGCATGAGTGACATTAAACCACGTTTGCTTATTTTTTCCAAATACTGTCTTCAAAAGCTCAGATAAATGGCTCACAATATTCATTAAGAAGATTTGACGTGAGTGGAATAGATACTGCTGATGGTGTGAAGAAAATACCTGGCAATAAGAAACAAGGTGAAAGCCGTGAAGCACACAGCCGTATTAGCATGCTGAACTTTTCAAACAGTGACAAAATTATTCTTTCAGTGTCTGTTTCTTCACTGCAATAGCAGATAGAATTCCTGCACAGGTGTTAATGAACCATGACCTTAAATCAAGTTGCCCTTGTGTGAGGCTAAACGTACTGGCTGTTATAGTGTAGCTGAATGCAAAATGCATGTTTAAAGAAAGTATTTAATTGAAAAGTAGAAGGATTATATCTGGCTTTCCACACGTGCAGATTGAATTTTATTTTTTTTAAGTTTTGTTTGTAACTTTATCATCATATATTACCCCTGAGAAATGCCTTTCATTTCTACCTATGATTAATTCAGATGTCCAAAACTGCAGTATGTTTTTGAAAGATATCTTTGGGCCTATTCTGCCAATAACAACGACTGGGTAATTAATTTAAGCTGTTCCATTAAAAAAGAAGTAACAGACTGAACAAAAGAATCTTTTCTGAAAATAATAACAATTATACAAGTACTATAATTGTTATTGACATTTCTTAGTACTCAATGGGAATCTGTAATACTAATGGAAACTGGAAAGGACACATTTAAAATAAAATATTTAAAAGTTCAAGTCAAAGCTCTCCAGTCCTGTGAATGAACACCTAAAGTCTTACAGAGAACAGATAAATGTAATTGTTAAAGTTAGACAGGATCCCCAATAAGTAATTTTCACTGGTCTTGTTTTTCAGAGGTTCTGAACCATTGACTTTCATTTGAAAGTATTCCTAACCTTTGGTTTTAAGGACCATATAGAGGTCAGGAAAATTTCCAGAGCAAATGGAAGAGTATTTAGCTTCTCCCGGTATTTTACAAATAAATACAGTCATCAGCATTCTGAGGGCTGTATTTTGAATGGTGCCTTCTGAATGCAGAGTGCCATGGAGCATCTCTCCACTTAATTCAGTCCCCTGAGTTCTCTCAGTATTGCTGCTTCAGTTACTAGTACTGAACACCCAGAAATAAGAGCCCTAAAATGTTCAAAGTAGCAGCATTTTAATTAATCAGTAGCATTTAAAAATAATAATAAAACCAATTGTTTGTATTAAATACTCAGTAGAATATAAAGTATACTTTCAAAAGTTATACATTTTGAGACTTTTCAGCTAAAGTGCACTTTCAGAAGTAACACATTTTGAGACTATTCAGCTATGTTAGAAATAAATATATAATTGACTATTAAGAGTTCTGTTCATACTACATTAACTTTTGTTGGGTATGGTTTTATATTAAATGAAATGGTTCACACAAAGATACATTTATGAGATGAAAAAGGAATCACTTTTTTATTACACTCTGTGAGAATACAAAGAAATGATCTGTGAGAATACAAAGAAGTTTCCTTAGCCTTTACTTTTTCTTGAATATTCTGTACAGGAGAACTTGATAGAAAACACTGATGACCTGATTCTTTACATACTTTGATCTAATAACTGCAAATCTGGGCAAATATTGCACAGGGTTTTAAAGAAGAACCCATATTTTGCCATAATTTTAACCAAAGCCCACCACTGCAAAGACATTGCAACCACTGTTAAATGTATTACATGTAAATGTTAAAGGTTTTTTTTTTTTTTTGGTCTGTGTGTGTGTATGTGAGAGAGAGAGAGAGATTCAAATTACTATAAATATTATTTGAATCTGATGTTGTAGCCATGCTCATATGTCTACATGCCCCAATAAAATTACATTGCCCATTTTTTCCTTAGAAGACTGTTCTTTTCTTTGAGGTTACAGGATCTCCTAAAAGCTGGGTATCTTTATCCATTTTCTTGTTATCCATATCTTACTCTGGTAATATCATTATTTTTCTGCTAAGTCACTGAGTGCTGAGCACACAAAACCTTGCAAGGGGCTTCTCTTCAAGAAGGGAAGTGGAAAGATATCCTGGTTGTAGCTCAGTACACACAAACCTCAATACTTCGCACAGCAATCCTTGAAGAAGAGCTAGTTTGTACCCAGAAAACAGTTCTGCATCAAGGCTTGATTCTAATCAAAACCCCATGGCAGACAGAGAGTCTCTTTCCTCCTCCATCTTCTCATGATGCTATTTTTCCATAAAAGCCTGGGGGGAGAAGTAAGCACTCAATCAATGACAACAACTAAAAAGTTTCCCATTACTCAAAATTCATATAAAAAGTAAGAAAACTTAAAAAGCAGAAGACATATCTTCTGGTATTACTTCTCATTGCAATACATTTGAAAACTACCTTTCTGTACTTAAACTGACTTTATATACTGTTAATGCCATAAGACCAATACTATTGGTATTTCAGCAAAGTAATAATTTATGGGAAAATACTCTGATGATAAAATTACATCCGTTAATGATCAGTCTTCACATTGGACTGCACTGCTCTTCTACTTGGATTGGACTTCTCCAAAACCTTCCAAAGCAGAAAAAATAATGAAAGCAAAGGGCTATGGAGCAGAAAGTTTTACATCCTCTAAAGGAGACTATGGAAGTATAAAAGAGGGTGAAGTGTGAGTGGGGAACAGTGATCCTATTTCTAAATTTTTTTCTTGTATTGTACATCCTTCCCCCTTCTAGCTTTACTTTTCTATTGTTTTTTCAGTCTCTCCATTTGCAGGGTTTTACTATTTTTTATGCTCACTCATAGCAGTGTCTGCAAAATAACTGCATAACATTCCTGATTTAAAGCATATGAACTTTAGACAAAATGCTGCTCAATTTCTTGGCTGATACAAAGCAGGAAGACTGCAAAAGGCTGTTCTCGATTTGACTGGCACAGAGCAGATGGGACATAACTGTGTCTCCACACCTTTAGCTTTCATCAACCATAGACTGTAAAGGAGCTCCAGGACCTCTCGTATGGCCACTGTGGTGCAGGATGGTCTGGTGTGAGGCTCATCTTATTCCTGGGGTTATGTCCCAATGGGAAGTCTGCCCCACTGCATGGATGCCAGCAAATGGGAGGTGTCTACCAAGATCTCCTCTGTCACAAGCCTTAGCATAATGTGCCCGGCAATCGGAGTCTTTGGTGGAATTCACAAGGCAGTGCTGTGATTATTGGGTGTGGGGATATCTAGCAGAATATTTGCTGAATGCAAAACCCTTAAAATCATCTCTTCTTGACCTTTCTGCAAATTTTAAGCATGCACATTAGTCTTTTCCTGAATTTGTGTTCCTAAGCCCTGTAGTAGGTCTTTTCTTCAGAACAAAGAAACATGGGTCCAAATGGGGCCTAGCCAGAATATATGCACACTAAAAACAATAGATGTGAGAAACAGCTCTGTCTGTGCTAGAATACACTCATGGTTTAAAACTGTTCATCAGTTGTCATTTAAATGAGTTCAACCATGCCCCATTTGTGTCTGTCATAGTGGTCTGTGACAGCCATCACCGTAGTCTGTAATTCTGCCATCACTTTCATCTGCTTTAGTCATTCTTCCTGTTTCTGAATTTTTGATCTGGTTTTTGACAATTCTAAGTTTTGGTTTTTTTTTTTCTCCTGGTGCTTTAATTAGCAGTCGTGCTTCCCAGTAAATTACTTGCTGACTGAATCATTAAATCCTTCACTTGACAGAAAGGGTGTAAACAAAGAGAATTTTGAGTCACAGTCAAAACAGCAGCATTGGCGCCACAGCATGGAAACATAAAATAGGAGTTTCAGGTATCACTAATGCTGTAGTTGGATCCTGTGTCAATAAGCTATTCTGTCGTTCTCTGTGGAAAGATAACATTTACCCTTAAGTGCTTACTAAATTATCTTTTATAATCCAGGGCTACGTACTGTCAGAATTGTTAGATTGCATTGCAGGTTGGGAATGCTGCTGCAGCATTCACATGGCACATTCTTCTAACTTGCAGCACTTAGTTCTGTGATAATTGAGTCACAGAAGCTAAAATGGCCAATTTATAGTCTAGAATAAGGTCGCACTATTACCACACCCATTGCATTAGCACTAGAGCTGAATGGCCACACTGTGCAACACAGCAACATCTAACAAAAACCTTCAGCAGCCAAGAATTTTTCACATTATTGTATTCTTTTAATCTTATATGATGTTTAAGAATTCAAATACATTGAAAAACATGTTTTCAGAGAGCTGCATATTTTTGTGTTTTGGTACTCTTTAAACATATGTGTAGATATTTGGTTGTTCTCTTCATCTCTGGAATTTAATTTTCTTTAGAGTTTGGTGTGAATTACTTTCAACTACTGGCTGGAATAAGTAGCTTTATGGTCTAAATGATCAAATCTAATTGTGAAATGGCTGTTTTAAGGATTATACCTGTAGTTTTGAGGGGGGGATGTGTGAGATGTGCAAAGAGAAAATTATGGAAATAGAATATCTATTATGTAGGATTTTATTGGTAAAATTTATTAATAAGTGTATCGCGTAGCTTAATTTCATTTAATGTAAAAATTCCAGCAGCAGATTTGATGAGGGAAAAGCGCCATGTAAAACAAAAAGTTCTATAATTATTTTTCAATGTCAAAAATCACTAAGTACATTGATACAGATTGAGTTACTCACTGGTGTTTGACGTTCAATTCATATTTGACTGTCTTCCTGAACCAGAGGAATAAAAAAGAATTTTCCAGTAAGGGCATTTTTTTCAAATTAGAAATTATAGTGGAGGGAGTTTATTTATTTATTTGCACACAAGGACTTAGTTAGTCCAAAAGGAATAGAAATAAGCTCAGAGCAGTGTATGAAAATATCAAGTTACAGATCCAATGCAAAAAAAATATGATTACATCAAAGTTCAGAGCACCTCTGCTAAAGTATTACATTTTTAAAAATTACATACTTTTCTTCAATAGTTAAGATGCTTTTGGAGTTTGATAATATCTCTTTATGCTTTGTTTTGCACCAGCTGGAGAAAGCATGATGAACATATTTGTTTTCCAGTGAAGACAGAACAATTTTCAATTAAAACCTGTTATTTAATAAATAAATAAATAAGAGAAAATAAACACATCTTTCTGTGCAGCATGCAAGGTCAAATATTGAAAAAATCCCTCTGATAGCTTGCTATGTGAGTTTGAAATGAATTGAAACTAATTATGGAATCTGCCCACATGTTCTCATTATACAAACACAGTAAAATTAAAACGCTAAACAAAGAGCATATAAGATAAAAATAAATAATTTCAACCATTGTAAATTGTGTGAACACAGAAAAGAAAATGTGTTCTGTTTACCTGGCAAGGTCCTTTGAATACCTTCAGTACTAATGAATTCATTTGTTTGCCAGAAATGCAGGATGGCTCCAGTTATGTGTTATTAACATTTGCATATTAAACATCTGAGCTCAGTTAATGCATTATGGAGCTCTACCTGTTTGGAGTATCATAACTTTGCATTTTCTTTCCTTGCAGAAGGGAATCCGTATACCTGGTGGGTTGGAAAAGCCAATGAGAAGCAC
This sequence comes from Dasyornis broadbenti, assembly GCA_013397935.1. Lineage (NCBI taxonomy): Eukaryota > Metazoa > Chordata > Aves > Passeriformes > Dasyornithidae > Dasyornis > Dasyornis broadbenti. The sequence goes on along the minus strand of VZRN01005010.1, from coordinate 1,220,113 downwards.
TACTATTGGGGCGGATCAGGACCTGGCATTCAAAAATGTGCCTGCGGCATCGAACGCAACTGTACTGATCCCAAGTACTACTGCAACTGTGATGCTGATTATAAGCAATGGTGAGTGCTTTTCAAGAAGGTAGGGTGAGAATGACCAAATCTCTTAACTTTTAGAACACTGTGGTGACTTTGAATAGATCTTTTTTAAGTATTTCCTTTCTTACCAAAGAACAAAGGCAAAAATACTATATTTGTGGTCCCTCCTGCAAAATGTCAACCCATGCATTGATTTCCATTTTATTCATGGTATCTGTGACTGTGAAATATAAGGACTATATTTATGTTTTCAAGCCCACTGAGCTATAGAAAAGAATGCTAAAATTGCAAAAGCAAGTCCTCATAGGAAATGCCTGTATTTTGGCCACCCACACAACTTTGTCTCCATCAAATTCAATTATATTGCAATACAGAATTAATTTTATCTCTACAACTTCATGTTTTTCTCCAGAATTTCTCCTTTTTAAGTGTTGCTGTTGCGTTTGAATGTGAGTGATATGTATTGAAATCACTTGCCTAGTGCCTCCAACTCTTATTATCCATCTTTCTTAAGAAAAATATGTTGAGAACTAGATTCAAGGCATATTATGAAATGAGGCTCTGAATTTCAGAGGAAGCTACTGGGTTTTACACGAGATAATTAATTAGCACAGAATAAAGAAATAAGCTTGCATCTCTGATATTCCCCATAAACATGAACAGACTGCATAAAGCTCATCATCATTTCGTGTGAGACCCTCTCTGTGGTCTTACAACATTTTGTTTGTAAGCCTTAATCCTTTGCATCTCTTTTGTCATGACAGGCAGGATTATATTTTACATGGTATGCAATGTTCAGTGACACATTGAAAGCATACTTTCATGAACATTTCTCCCATTAATAGCAACCTGTGAGTAGTTGACTCAATACTGGCTCTTAAACCACTTGGGGTTAATTGAGAAATTCTACAGCTATTAATGAATGTAGAACTACAGAACTGTAGTGGTGTGTCAGAGACTAACAAAGCAAAAAGAAAGAGTAGGGAGAGTCACAGAACCACAGAAGCACAGAATAGTTGGGGATGGAAGGGACCTGAGTTCCTCTAGTTCAACTCATCTGTTCCAGCAGGTTCACCTAGAAACAGTTGCTCAGGACTTTGTCTGGGCAGGACAGTTTTTTAATATACCCAAGCATGGAGACTCTGCAGCTTCCCCTGTGCTCATTGACTCTGGTCCTGGGATTGGGTACCATTGGAAAGACTCTGACTCCATCCTCTTTGCACCCTCTCATCAGGTATTTATAGACATTGACAAGACCCCCCTGAACCTTCCCTTCTCCAGGCTGAACAGTCCAAGCTGCCTCAGCTTCTTTTCATGACAGATGCCACAGTCCCTCTGTCATCATAGTGACTCTTCATTGGACTCCATCCAGTAATTCCATCTCTCTCTTGTATTGGGGAGCCTAAAACTGGACCCAGGACTGCAAGTGTCCCCTCACTAGTGCTGAGCAGAGGAGCACTAGCGCTGAGCAGATGGCCTCCCTTGACCTGCTGACAATACTTTGCCTAATGCACCCCAGGATATCATCAGCCTACTTGGCCTCAAGTGTATTTTGCTATCATGCTCAACTTGGCTTCCTCCGGGACTCTCAGAGCCTTTTCTGCCAAGTTACTTCCCAGCTGGGTGGCTCCCAGCGTATACTGGTGCCTGGGGTTGTTTCCCCAGGTACAAGGCTTTACATTCTTCGCTGTTGAACTTCATGATATTTCTGTGAACCCACTTCTTCAGTTTATGGAGATCCCTCTGGATGGCAGCAGGACCCTGTTTGCTGTGATCTGCAACAACGAATTATGAAAAATACAAAAACAGAGTAATAAAGGAAATCTTCCAGGTCCTGCAAAAATGGTAGATTAGGATACAGAAAATCAAATATTGCCACAGACATTGCCACCCTAAGCTTTGACATTGTTAGGATAGTGTGCTGTTAGCTATGATATGTGATGAACTTTAGAATATCACAGACATAGAGGAGCCAATTTTAGAGACAGGGTGATCACACATGCTGCCAAACTTCCGAGATAGAATTATGTAGAGAGAATGAAGAATGTAAAGTCAGATGACTCCAACTAAATCATAGGCACTAGAGCAGTGTGGCCGGAGGGAGATAGGTTTGGTTCTGTGTCAAAATGGTAACAATAAAAGGAAGATATTCTAATAATAATTACAATAATGGTAGAATTAGGAGCACTTACAGTTTTCATTGCCTGAGGCACTGGATGCATATCCATGAATAATAGGCTCTGTACCATATGTTGACCGTTTTCTTTTACGCAAAGGGAAATGTGTGGGGAAAATGGCTCTGACTTTTGATCCTTTCTTGAAGATTCTCTAAGAGTCACAGATGATAATTTAATAAGCACTGTTCACTCAATAATCTTTTTCTGTAACCTCTGCACCCCCTACACTGTAACCTACACTGAGATTATGGGGATTCTAGTAATAAATAGATTCATACGGTTATTAAATTTTGATTTAAAATAGGCTTATTACCATAAAAGATATACAACTGTTTATTCGGAACTTCATACAATATATACTTATACAGTATTTCTCTAGATCAGTATCAGAATTTTTTCAGGACAGCTACTTTTTATTGCAGGACTTTTGAAGAAAACAACTATACAATGGGATATTATATATTTATCTGTGGTGTGCGTAAATCACAGGAAGAAATGAAAGCTTTATTGTTTTATTCAAGACTTTTTTTTTTTTTCCAGTTTGGTTTTGGCAGAATCTAGTCCTTTCCATAGTCGTACCTTTTGGGTTTGGGAGTTATTTTGAGGAGTCCTAGTTAGGAATTTTGTCTATCCAGGTTCATCAATACCTAAAAAGCAAGTGAGCTCCAGAGGATAGGAGACCTCGATGACTTCAGTCATTGGGGCAGAATTCATCGGGAGCCTCCAACACATCTGTGCCCAATTCTGGTCACAGCAAAAACAGCTCCTGGTTTGGACCACAGAATCTGCAAGAGTTTATGATGGGCAGAAAGGTCTCAGTTCATATATTAACAACGCAGCTTGCCACCATAGCTCACCAGCACAATTTATTTTAGAAGAATTTACAGTCCCCTAAAACAGAAGTAATTGCCGAGCTGTGGCTGAGAGTCCAGGTGGGACTTTTGCAGTAATTACACATCTTGTCCATAGCTGGGAGCCCTGCATATGGTTGTGATACACCCACAAAGATGTCCTGCTCCTGCCCAGGCAGTGGGGAAAAATTTGCTTTGGGGTTTTTTGGGTGGCTGCAGGGGGAAGATACAGTGGGGAGAAGGCAGTAGCCAGAGCAATAACTATATTAGAAAAGGTAAGGAAGTAAAATGGGAAAAGAAAACTGTAGAAATTATAAGAATTAAAGGTGAAGAAGAGCAAGATTCAGGCGAGAGATTTTTAAAGTAAATTGTGGAGCCACTGAAGAATAGGTCAGGCTGAAGCAGAATGATGTAGTGTAAGTAGAATATTTTCCATGATTTTTATTGTAGAAGTTAGAAATTGTTTTAGAAATGAAGGAAGAAATCACAGTTTGATGAATGATTTCATAGCAAAGGCAGGAGAATGCTCCCCTGGAGAGCTGGATTTTAACCCTGCCCCTGGAACCACATTCCTGCATGATGCTTCCTCAGTTTCATAAACCATTTCTTCACAGAACAGTCATTAGTCTCATCCTAATTTTCTGGGTACCTAGTGGAAACCCAGAAGTCCACTTTGTGAAAATACCATTCACAGCTACAACCAGAAAAAGGATCACTCTCTGAATGTATCTAATGCAATCATTCAAAGCGGGAAAAAAAAAAAAAAAAAGGCAAGCCTGTAGGCATCTCAAATTGAGCACTAAGTATGAGTGTTTTTAACCTTAACATATTTTACCCTCAACATCCAAACTATGGAATGCAAATTATGCCAGATACTCCCTCATAGTGGTATTGCAAAGATAGGTAGATTTATGAAGCAATCATCTGCTGTACTAATGAGCACTATAAAAAATCCAATGAGAAAATGAGGTCTTTATAGAAAGATTTGAAATAACACATTAAATTTAAAATGACATCCTCATATTGAAGCATGAGAGTAAATTTGGAGAGTGGGCAATGTTATGCTAAATGAGTATTGTCTGCATCCCATACTGAATAATGCTGAAGCCCTCCAGAATAAACAATAATCAGTGAGCAGTCTAGGATTGTATCATGATGGTAGGAACAGGGGACTAATTAAAACTCTTTAAGCAGCCTGAAATGCTTTTTTTTAACCAAAATTTTGTGTTTGGTTTTTGCTTTTTATTTTTTTTAACTAAGTTTGTGAGTAATTCTGTGGAAATACAGAACCAGCTGTGTTAATTAGGGACCCACAACACAATTTTTCCCAGGGATTAGTGTATGCCATAGGCTTGGTAAAGCTTACATCTGGATGATTTTTCTATAAATTATTTTTAAAATTTCACATTACACCTTGTCTATCTGAATAAAATAGTTATAGAACTATTTAGCACATGCCTAATGTGTTGATTATCATGCCTGGATGGCAGATAAACCAAATGGTAGATATTGGCAGGGAATAGGAGATACGAGATTCAGATTTATATGAATTTGCACACATAGTCTAAAATAGAACCTGATTCTTAAGAGAACTCATGTTGTTACTGCAATGCAAGTATTAAGTAATCATTTTTGTCATGATAAAGAAACAAAAACACAGGCGGAAGAGCTTCACCTAGAGTATTCCTGCTAAAATGATCCTTAGTCCCAAATTATCTATGATTTGTGTCCAAAATGAAATTAATTCAGTGTTAAAGGGATCCGATTACACAAAAAAGGTTAGTTTTGCTTGCTAATAAAGACAATTTTTTTAAGAAGTGTGTGGTTGATATTTAAAGTCAGATTGCCTCAGTTTTAAGAGAATAAAAGTAACTGTTATGAGCGGCAAGTTCTCTGGGTTGCTGTTAAACAAAATTATAATCAAATGATTTTAATCAAATGAATTTTAGGTCAAATGTAAGACTTTTTGAAAAAAAGTCTTATTTAAATAAAAACATTATTATTATAATTTAGGCAGTTGTTTTAAAAAAATGACTGGCATTGCAGAGATAGGCACACTGTACTATTTAAGTAGCAAATGTAAAGCTCTGAAAAGAAATTTTGATTCCTACTCTCATTTCACCCTAAAGTCAACTAAACACTCAGATTGGCCGAAGTTTCCACACCACAGGCTCCTTGCTTTTTATAACACAGCAGTCACAATAACTCAGAAGACTTATAATATGATGCTATTCAAGGATTTACTTGGAAAAGGTGACATGAGAAGCTTTTTCATTTAGCGCTTCCTGGTGTGAATGCACTTCAGGTTACAAAGTCGGTCATGGACTTCACTGCTGACTACTGATGTAGTTCCTAAACTTTCAAGAATTCTTTGGTGGCCCAAAAGATGATCAAAAGGGTTTAAGCAGAATTTGCAGATAAAAGTGCTTTGGACAAATGTAGAAAATCAGTGGAGGGAGCCTTATTTATAATCTCATGGTTTGGATATTAAAGTTTCTTTCTCCAGAGCCTGCCAAATTGCTTTATTTTTGAGAGGTGTTTTACAGAACACTCTGCAGGATGCATCCCTTCTCTTTACAATTCTTCTCCTACAAAGGGACTTTCAAAAGAAAGTTTGAGATCATGGGAAAAGATGTCTAAACAGAGCTCAGAATGACATGAGTTGTTTGAGTAACAGGAATATGGGTGCATGTTGAAATGCCAGCCTGAAGCTGTGGCAATGACAGGTAGGTCTTTTATAGCCAGATTTAACAGGATATTAAAGGCTCCTGGAGCTATAGGTAGACATCAAGGCTTAAGTTTAGTATGTACTAATTACCATCAAAATCATTGATATTGCAGTTCCTGGCTCCCTTAGGCACTTTTGAAAATCCATCTGTCCTTTAACCTTGTGTGCTCTCAGTAACAGAGCTGCTGATGCAGAGACAGCTGGATACTTACAAGACACTGGCTTCTCCTGTGCTTCATTAGAAGCTGTTAACAATGTCTTTGGATATTTTTTTCCATTACTTTCCTATCTAGGCAGCAACTGGAATTTTCTCAGAGTCGTTATGTGATCAGAAGTGATCAGAAGTGACTAGGCTACACATTCTCTGTGAAAAACAGAAACCAAAACCAAACTGAGAACTTAAAATTGGCTCTACTTGGCTACATTTTGTTTAAATGTAATTAGTATTTCTAGCATTATGTAGACAAATCTTAAAGAGGTGAAAGAGACCAAATATAAATATACCTAAAAGAATCTATACCTAAAAGGACTATAAAAGTTATTTTGAGGAACATGCATGACTAGAAACACACTATAGAGAGTTGAAAATATACACATCAAAAATTTCCAATAGACCTGGACAGATTGACTGCATTAAAAAAATCAAGCATTTTTAAATGGTAACCACATACTTAAACAGTAACTTGCAAAACAGACATTTTTTCTGAAATACAGAGGCTTGTATTTAACAAGAAAACACACTGGTTTGTATTACACGAAACCAGAAAATAAAATAAAAAAAAAAAAAATAGCAGAAAACTATCTAGTAAGACTTGTGATGTGCTGCTGTTTTGCTTCACATCTTTATCAGACGATAAACCACAATTTCCTAGAAATTGAGGAAACTTTGTAGAATTAGGTCACATCACTTTGAAAATGGTAATTCAATATTTTTGCAGAACTTAAAGGCCATCTTTGAAATGACAGATCAGAAAACACAATTAGTAATTGTTTTTTATGTTGTAATTGTGTGCAGTAATTACACCTCCTAATCAAATAGAAGTTGAAATATCAAAACTTGTTTTTTAGTTATGCTTAAGGAATAAATCAGTTTTGTGGATGAAGGCAGGGAAACTTAGCTGACAAATTGCACTACTTCTGATGGTTGTTTTTCTTGTACTCTTACAAATCCAGACAGGCTTTTGTAAGTTTTTTAGGGTTACCTTGCAGAGTTCTTTTGTACATTGATATTGGCACTATATATTAATGTATTTCCAGTCAATCAAAATTTAGCATTTTGACAGTATGTAAAGGCACAGAATAAAAATTTGCATGAAGAGGGGCACTAAAGACAGAAAGTCAAGCATTCAAATCTTAGGAAATGTTAGACTTAACACAGGTGGTCATACTTCTTTTCCAAATGAATAATAGATTTGAGCTGAAACTTTCACCAACAGACAAGCAGATAGCCAGAAGCCAGGAAGTTCATTCCTTCCAGTTACAATTTGGCCATTACAACTACTCCAGTAGGGAAAATGGTCAAGTGATTGGGTATTAAATAGGCTACTGTCTCGCCTG
>VZRN01005010.1:1152714-1207714 GCA_013397935.1 Dasyornis broadbenti | reverse complement strand
GGCCTGCTGCTCAGGGATGGTAGAATCAAACTGGCTGAGGACTGTCTGAGCCCAGAACACCTCCAAGAATGGACATCCGAGAACTTGTGCCAGAGTCTGACCACTGTCATGATGTAATGTGGTGATGTAAGGATGATAGGCACCCTTTCAAAGACTGGAACATTTGATTTAAACTAGTTGTTGCTGAATACAGCAGGTATTTCTAACAACTTTTTGTAGACTCAGCTGTCTTTCCAGTTGCCATGGAAGAGCACTCTAGTTATAGAGAGGATGAAAAAGTCTGAAGTAAAGGCATTGAAAGCTACAGTATGCTACTAGTGCATGTTTCAGATTCTTCTTTCCTATTCCATTTATAGGAAATGGGTAAGGAATAAATTTTGACTCTAGTATATCCAATATGCTTTTCAAGTTGAATAGTGAAGTGCCCAGTTGCAGAGCTTGCAGGGTTAAGCTTTACAATACTGGGATTTTCCAGTTATTTTCTACTGATATTTACATGATGTTCTGTTTCTGGCTTATGTGCATTTCCTGAAATTTGTGGATTTCATTTAGTTCCTAAATGATACATCAACCTTATGATTGCTTATAAAGTCCTTGTAAAATTTAAGGCCTAAGATTTTCAGTATTTTGAAAGAAATACTGAGAGGGGCTAAGGCAATACTGTGATTCAAAATATGTTTATTTGTTGACATATTTTTGCCTATCAGGGGATGGAACAAAATAATGGAAACACCCCCCAAAAAAACAAAACAAGACAAAACAAACAACACGCAAACAAAACCCCAAACAAACAAAAAAACCCCAGTAAACAGGAAAAAGAATAGCGTCTGGAAACATATTCTCCTCTTTCTGGTGGCTGGTTTTGTTTCCTAGACAAATTCAACACTTTTGTGGTAGATTAGGAGTGGACTCACTTTTCACATGTAAGCAGTCTGAACAAGCTGCAGCTCTTTGTAAAATTCAGGGTCTGTTTCTTCTCGGCCTCAATGTCAGTTTTGCTCTTGCCATCTGCAAAACATGATGAAATATGTATTATAAGAATCAATATGTAGGCAGAACATGATTTCCTTTTTGCTTTCATTATCACAGTAGTAGTTCAGCTTCAGTTGCTAAGTTGTGTGTTTTTGAATGCTTGTGCTAGCCTTGTATTTTACTACATACAATATTTATGCTGATTCTGTCTTCTGAGAGATTTTTATATGGAGCACTTATTTATAGGTAACTAACATAACAATTTGTCACTGAAATAATTCAGGGAGAAATGGACATACTGATGATTATATTTCCAGTTACAGCTTTTGTTTAGCTGTACAATTAAGAAAGTTGTGTATTTGGTTTTTTAGTCTACCAACTCAACCTGCCTTTACTTAACTTTCTTAACTTAGTCAACTTTCTTAAGAACTTTCTAGTGATTTGCTTTGAAAATTTATAGCACCTACCTCCTCATGATTCTTACCTAATTTCAGTTTCCTCTTCTGGTATATTAATGCTTGCAAATCACTTATGACCTTGCATAAATACATATAGATTTAGTATAAATTATACTGATACAGCTGAAGAAGGTATCGGCAAACCTCCAGGTTCGGTTGCTTGATTATCAGTGATTCCTCTATAATCTTAAACCAGATTATTATTGTTTGTAAACACGGGGTTTTATTAAAACAATCTTTGAAAACTGTTAACTCACAACTTTCTGGAAAGCTACGAAGGAGGTCATTCTAGATGATCTCTGGAGGTCCCTTCCAATCCCAACCATTCTGTGATTTAGTGATTCGTTAGGTAATGTGAACATAATTTCCTTGCTGACCCCATTTCTGGTTTGTGCTCTTAAGGGCAGTGGAATGCCTTGCTCAGAAGGAACAGGGGTACTGTTGTTCCATACATATGGAAATACTTGTGGTCTTTTGCCAAAGGAAGAAGAAAGAAGGTAAGTTCACACGCAGTAGAACACTGTAACGAACTGCACACAAGCAGAACACAAAGACACCAAAAGCTGGTACCAATGTGTTATCTGAGGTAAGACTCAATTTAAACAGATGGGGGAAGTGTACTACTTTATACTAGTAAACTTCTAGAACTGGCTGCCAAAGGAGACTGTGCAAGCAGACACAGATTCAGGAAAAGATTTAACAGATTCATGGAAAACAGGCCTATAAATAGATGCTGCAAGCACTGTGCACTCTGCAACACTTTCAATGGAGAATGCAGTTCTGGAATAGCTTTTAGGTAAGAGTACTGGGGAAGAACAGACAAATTCTTCCTAAGCAGGCTAAGTTCCACACAGCAGTTTGCTCACAGCACCTCACTGGGATGAAGAAGAGATATGGAAAAGTCCAGAATCTTGTGGGTTAGGATAGAGACAGTTTATCAGGTAAAGCAAAAGCTCTATGCTTGTGCAAAGCAAAGTAAGGAATTCATTCACCACTTCCCATGGATAAGCAGGCATTCAGCTTTCCCCAGGAATGCAGGGCTACATCCTGTGTAATGACTGCTTGGGAAGACAAATGCCATCACTCCAAATATCCTCATCTTCCTCCTTCACATGATGATGTGAGAAGCAGAAAAGGCCTTGGCTCTGTAAGCACTGCTGGGCAATAAAAAAAATATCCCTGTGTTGTACTGCTTTTGTCACAAATCCAAAACATAACACCACAGGGGCTACTGTAAAGAAAAATAGCTCCCTCCTGGATTAAATTAGTGCAGACATGTTCAGATTCTGCAGAAGATTCGGTGATGTGGCTGCCTGCAGTTCCAGAAAGCTGCTATCAGTGCCTGCAACCTTTCTTGCATTGCCTGCGTAGTCTTTGCTATAGGTAAAAGTGATAGAGTTCTTGGTATCCCTACATCCATGAGGCAACATTTATCTCATAGACTTTTAAGGCAAGAAGCATCTCCCGTAAACTGTGTTTAAGCTGTCAGAAAAGAAAAGGTGCATCAACATTTGGCAAATTAGCATACCATGCATTAAAATGATGCTTAACATTGGCAAGGCTCTCAGTGCTCCCCTCTGTGAATAGTGTGAGCCCTAGGCCTTTGGACCTATGTTATATTATATTTTAATTTGTGTCTTCACCTAATGCTGATAAAAAATGTCACAGTCTGAAATACCAAAGAAGCACAACCCAGATGCTTCAGGGTCAGCTTCTCCGTAAAATCTACACAGAATTGCTTGGAGTCCTGAAAAGCACCATTCTTATAGATAAGAAGGAGGGGGAATCTCACTCATTTCAGCATCAGCCTCCTTTGTTCATGACCATATTGCCACAGGTTGTTAGAAACCTGTGGCCCAGAGCCATTTCAGTCCATGCAGTCAGGGCTGTCACAGCAGACTTGGTAGAAAAAAAATCTTTGTGAAGTCCATCAAGTATTGTGCTAGGAAAAGACAGGCTCAGCTCAGATGGAATTGCGTTAGGAAATGAATGGTGAGTTCTGCTAAGTTTGTGCCAGTCTTTTGTTGAAAAAAAGTGGTGATGTATAATGTAAGGGAAGTTGAGCTCAAAGGCTAACAGAAAGGATAATGGAAACCCACCAGAGCAACAAAGTGGAGCAATCTGGCTAATGAATAGGTCACTAATCCTGTATAGGTGTGAGCAACAAAACGCTAAACAAATGCTTGACATTCTACAGTCTGTGCACCAAAACAGATTTTTCTAAACAAGCACATCTGCATTTGGCCTAATATTTAGTACAAAGTGTGGGATACCGTGCCTTCCCTGTGGCTCAAATCCTAATCTCTGTCACTCAGTTTTCTCATAATGCTCTGAGTAAATGCAGTGAGAGAATCTCTGTGTACAGCCCCGCAGAACCCAGCTGCCTCTGGAGGTGATACAGTTGTTCACATTGCAGGAGTTACAATTTTTTTAAAAAAACTTCAGTAAGTACCTTGTGTAGTATCCCTTCTCATTTCCTCAGTCACTGCAAATACTCCACTGTGTGTAGAGATGCGCACATATGCATAGAAGAGGTAATGATATAATAAAAACACGAAAAGGTCAGGAAGGAATTAACCTACAGATAAATTTGCATATCACTTCAAACCAAGGTCATCCATCTTTTTAGCAAAAGCACTAAAAAAGGAACCTAATTGAAATTAAATCAATTCTGAGAGATATATGTGCATGTTTACTAGAAGAGGGAAAGTATCCTAGTTTTGCTTGTGCTTGATAACAAAGTATTTACATAATGAGTAAAGACATCTGTTAATTACCTCTATACTGCACCATTGCTTTAAATGTGCTTGAATATCTTGGAGCATTCAGTTTCAGATAATTATTTCTGATGAATGGGTGTACGTTTAAAATGTTTTGTAGCGGGATATTTAATTCTTCTTCTAACTAGAGTGCTTTCATGATAATAGACCCCACTTTCCTTCCTCAGCAGATATAGAAACATCATTCATTATGCTTATAGCACAATTTGTATAAATCCTTTAAGGTTTCGTTTTGGTAGGGTTTTTTTAGCGATGGTTGTCACAAACTTCTTCCATTTGACTTTGGCATGTTTGAAATAACTGTTTATCCCCCATATACTTGCCACTTGCAGTATCATTTAAAGGGCCTACCTTGCACAGGTCTAACAAATAATTACAACAACATCCAAAAAACACAACCCTGACGCACAATTCATTTTTAGGTTACTTTTACTAGTCATTTTTCAGTGAGAAACAATTTTTCTATTTATTAGATAAGCAGAAAGAAAATATAATAATTTGTAGAATCACTGATTCCAACTTCGAGCAACAGTAGGTTAAGAAATTCTTGTGGGGAGAAAGGAGCTACAGATGTACACGCTGTGTGCTATGTAAGAAAGACTAAATAAAACTGGTCGTCTGTCCTGATGGGGTAAGTGCCACTTTGAGAGAAGGATCACTGCTGGGGATTTGCTTTCTTGCACACACTAATGAAAGTAAAATGGGAAGCAATCTTCTGGAGCTGAGACTGGAGGCAAAATTAAAGTACAGTGTGATAGTTGCCTCTAAGGACTGAAACGGAGGTCTTCTGAGGGAACACAGATTACATGCAATACCCTTAAAATACAGTATTTAAAGAATGTGAAGTGATTATAGATACAGAAAGTAAGATGTAATGGTTGGTACAATTACACTTTGAGGTCAAGTAGAACAGAGAGACCTTACAGAAAAATAGGCTCAAATACCTAAGTTTTCTTAAAAATCAGTACAGATGTGTCTGGGGTCTTTACAGAAAGGAAACAAATAGTCAAATATTAACATGGCATTTTAATAATATGTGACATTATTTCTTCTCCTTCTCCTATATTTTGTCTCTTTATTAGCTGCTTAGATTATTATTTAGAAGAGCAGTGCTGGTATGCTTTTTTCAATGTGATGTCTAGCAAGCAAATTAAATTTTCTGTAATCGAAAATGTCACCTATGATGTTTTTCCAATCTAAGCCTTTTTTGATGCAACTTGAGGCGATTTCCTTTTGCCCTTGTTACTTGACAGAAGACCCCAACACCCACTTTTCTGCAACCTCCTCTCAGGTAGTTGTAGAGAGTGATAAGGTCTCTCCTGGGCCTGCTTTTCTCCAAGCCAGACACCCCCAGCTCCCTCAGCTGCTCCTCACTGAACTTGTGCTGCAGACCCTTCACCTGCTGCGCACCCTTTTTTGGTCATGCTTAGCACACGTATGGAGATTTTGTGAGGTTATCTAATCAAGTGCTCTGTTCCAAGGTGTGATCAATACAGATCTTTTCTCAATATATTTGGTGTCAAAGCTGTATAAGCAACTCATGACATGATCTAAATCACAGCATTCTTATATTCCCCATGGTGCCTGCCGTAGATTTGTTTCACTTTTGTACGCAGAGATGGGATGTAAGGATGAACACTACAGGAAGTGCCGGTGGAAGGGTAGGAGTAATGGTAGATGCTTCTATAATTGGGTTTTACTGACATTTTCTGGATGCAGTAAGTATCACACTTCTTTCAGGTTTCTGGACCAAATTCAACACAAAGTTACGTACTTCAGTTCCGTATTGAACTCAACAGGCGTATAGGGGCTGAAGTCAGCATTAAATACAGCCGTCTGTTATTTTGTCATGCCATAGTCAATTATTTTTATTTAGCTCTTTCAGTCATACAAAATAAAACTGTCAAAGTTGTCAAGAACTCCAAGAAATTAAGCCTCTGAGCTGCTGCTCTGAGATTTTTAATATTTCTTCCAATATAGATCCTTGTGCCCTAAAAGTCCTGCCAGAAGTACATTTAGCCTGATAGTTTGATAGGACGTGATCCAAAGGCTTGTGGCTAGTCAGTAGAATACATGCTGCAAAGAATTCATCATTTACCTGCATAGGTCTTGAAACAGTACATTCAGTAGTGCAGGTATTAAAAACACACATTTCATTAGAAAAGTGCTTCTAGTGTCCACACAGGAAAATATTACCATTACTGTAGTGTATTCAGATGTACAGAAGTGTAATTAAAAATCTTGCTGTTTTAAATTAGGCAATTTTTAAAACAAGTGGTAGAGTCATTCATTATTTTCTCATTTCTGTCATAAAACAAAGCATTTAAAACTTTAGGATAACTAGAAAGCTTTTGGGGCATTGTTAATTTTGGAGTATTTTTAATATTTTTATAAACTAGTTATTTTTAAAAAGAATTTTCAAATCTTGAAATATTTTTAGGTCAAATAATAATAATTATTTTAAAATGTCAAATGAAATTGAGCTAACATAAAAATAATTATTTGAGCAAGCTATTGCCCTTTCCAATATCAATTTTTCCTTCGAAAATTCCCATATCCATTTTCAGCTCTACGTTCATGGGAGAAGTTTCTTTCCTTGGCTTCAGCTGAATCCCAAGTAATCTTGTCTCTGTAATTACCCAAGGTGAAAGGGACATCCCAATTTAGCACTTCCTCTAAAGGAAATGCCACATATGTTCTCTGACTTACTTATAAAAAATTGAAACTCAGACATAAAACTTATTAAATTGTTGACAGATGCAAAGATCAATTACAATGTGGTAGAATTTCTAGATTTCATTTGTGAAATATCTCAGTATAGAAATAAGAAAAAAATTAACAGTCAAGCCAGAGGAGTGGCTTGACATTGATAGAAGACAATCCCTAAATTTCTCTTATTTCTTTGAAATAACACTTAAGAAATGAAGATTGTAAGATGAGCTTCTCTGCTAGAAGAAACTTTCTGTGTCCACTTGTCTTTTGGAAGGGGAATATGAGCAAATACTCAGAAAAGGCAGATTTTCACCTGAAGTTGGTCCATATTAGAAGTTGGTCCATATCCAAAAGAAATGCACAGCTCCATTTGCTCTCTCTGTTATTCACCTCTTGCTGTGGTTACTCAGTTTCTCACAAACTCCTATTTGAAAGGAGAAAGGAAAGTCAAGAAGTCCTTTCAGGCAAGACAACCTGTAGAACCACTGTCAAATATCTTAGTGTCCTTCCTGATGGATTTCTTACAATGAGACCTATTTCTCACCAGTTTCTCAGCATATCTCCCTTCATACCTCCGGCACCTGTGGAATCGGGAAGTGCCATGGTAACATTGGCATGTCTTCTGGGCCTCAAGGTTTCTTCAAGCTGCAGGAGGTTTTGGTGTCTCAGAAAAAAAAGGGAAGAAATGGAGCAGACTCTCTGTCAGCTCAGAGACTCTCACCAAACTGGTTGCACAAATTTCATGGTGGTACAGTTTCAGCTTCAGACATCTTAATTTGTTCAGTTCAGTACCACATGCGTGGTCATTCTGGATATTGTTTATCAGACTGGCTTTGGAAGACTCATGGTGTTTTCAGTTTTTTGTTAAAAAAAAAGTCAAGATGTTAGTAACTTTTTTAAAAAAGATATTTTATTGTCAAATTTTTGAATTATAGACTGTATACCTTACAAAGCATTCATTTTCTAATCACTGTTAAAGCATATAATCCTCATAATAATGTTTCTAATGATTTACAGTAACACCCATTTAATTTTGAGGGTTATGGGTGTATAAGATGTGAGAAGTGTCCAAAGGAGCAAATTTATTTCCTAATGTAGTTTTATATTTTGCTCATGTAAAGGGAGGGATAGACTGTGTAAAGTAAAAAAGGACATCTGAGTCTCAATCCCAGGAACAAAGAGTGAGTTAAACATCTTTGAATGGCTAATTTAAACCATTTACTTCGTCAAAGAAGTTTTGGAGATCCTAAAAATAATTTAGCAACTCATGCTAAATGCAAATTGTTTTGTAGAGTTCATTGTCATTGAGGATGTCTTACCTTTGTTCATCATTCTTCTGGTGGGACTATTTCTGAATATTTATATAAATATTTCTGAACATATATATATTTCTGAATATGATGCTTGTTTATTAAAATAATTTAATCAATTCAATTCAATTCAATCTTTTGTAGTTTCTAAACAAGGGTTATTTGTAAATGCTGCACCATCAGCCTCATGTCTTTGGTATAATTTATCTTTACTAATAGAAGTCAAAGTATGGATTTATGTAAGTAAGTTGTGTGCTGGGATTAGATGATCTTTCATCAAATTGTTTAGACTTTCAGAAGGTTGTCTGACAAGGGGTAATGACTTACGAGAAAAAATATTTAATAATATTAAGATTTAATATCTCAAAAGTAAAAATATTTTATGCATGCTAGAGAAGTTTAATTTGCCTTAAGATCTCTCTTAACTATAAGAGTTCCTCCTTCTTTTGCTGTTAGGAACCACAGATTTCCTAGGGTCTTATCCTGTCCATGCCAGTGTGTTAAAAAAAACCTTAAATTGAGTTATGATTGTCTGTCAGTTTTTATGACCCTGTACAGTAATGAGGAATTTTCCATAATACCCCTTGTCAGACAAATCAAGGGTGAGTCATTAACTCCAACTTAACATATAAGGGCATCTGAGGTGACAAGACGTGTGGAAAGGGACAAAAGAGCTGTAAGAATCCCTGAAAACAGCAAAATCCAGTGGAAATAAAAACTGTCCTAGAGATTATGGTTTGCAATTTATGATTCCAAACGGCAGAGCCTTGGTGACAGGGTGAATCTAAAAGCATGGCTTTTGTGCTGTATAGTATTTCCATTAAAAAATTAGTTAATTTTATCAAAACCTTTCAAGAGTTAGTTAGTTTCTCTTTAATCCTAGTTTTTGTTTGCCCTGGTTTTAATCCTGTTAATCAGAGCTTGCATTTTCCCAATAACTCACTTCCAGATTATTGCATTTGCCGCCAAAAATTGTGTTGTTCATTAAATTCTCTGTAATATTCATTCTTCTTAGAAGTTTTAATATAAATAAAATTCTTGCCAGATATTTTTGGATGACAGAAAATACCAGTATTTGGCATGTCTGTGGCCTTCACAATGTTTTCACAGGCATTTGTTTGCAGATACTGACTGGTCTAAAACGCTTTATACCTCCCTCAGATAGATTATGGAAATGTAGGGATTGATAGAGAGATGCTTGAACAGTTAAAAGTGGGGTCTTGTGAGAGGTGGACAACTGTATACCTTTGAAATGGTCATACTTGGAGTTTGCATTCTTCAAACCACTGCTAATCACTAAATAATATATGCTTAACACTACATTTTCAGTCCAGCAGATGTTTTATTTGTGTTTTCAAAACGAGTTCAGTTTCTCAGCTCATAAAACCATATCTTTTAAAATTGAGTCCATTCCTGCCTGTAGTATGTTCTTTATCTGTTTTATTTTGTATTTCTGGACTGATAATTAAATGATGTCTAACAAAATCAGAGCAAATAAATTACTCCAGTAGCAGAAGTCTGGTTGTATTAAATCATTATACAAACAAATTAATAACGATACAGAATCTTATCATTACTTTGAATATGTCATTTGCTGATACATGTATAATGCATTTCTTTTTTACATAGCACAGAAAGCTTATAAAGAGTAAGTAGATGATCATAATCAAAACAATGATA
The DNA here is from genome assembly GCA_013397935.1 of Dasyornis broadbenti. Lineage (NCBI taxonomy): Eukaryota > Metazoa > Chordata > Aves > Passeriformes > Dasyornithidae > Dasyornis > Dasyornis broadbenti. The sequence goes on along the minus strand of VZRN01005010.1, from coordinate 1,197,802 downwards.
AATCTCACACTAATATCTGCTACTCTCATTCAAAGGCACCCTGAAGCACTTTGCAGACTGTTATATATAGGAAAAGAAATTAGGAAGAGAAAATTACTCTGAGATTTCATCAATATCTCCTCGTAATAATTACAGGATTTGATCAGATTCATTCATCTCCCATTTGGCTATTAATAGGAATATGACACTCTCTGAATTCAATCTTTATTCTCTAGAGGAGATTTTCTTTGGTGAGGAAAAACTTCAGAGACTTTCTCCACCCTCTTAATGTGCAAAGTCTTTAAATACCGTCAGAAGCATTATCACTTGCAGGAATTGAGTGCTCAAGCTGTGATTATTTCTAAGTGTGTTGTACAAAGTCAAGCATAATAATCAGTCTTTGGTTTAAAACTTTTCTGATTTTGTCAACACTGATTAGTGTGTCCAGAGGAACTACAGGTACATTAGAAAAACCATAACAGAGCCGTTCAGTCTCTGAGTCTATTTGTTTTATTGGCACATGTGTGAGCCAAAAATCATCATTATCCCATTTCTGTCGGGAGTGAAAGAACTACCCAGGATCTGCTGGTGAAAAAGAAACTCATCTCTCTCAGCTCTGAGTTCAGCACTCCCAGCCCACAATAGTTTCAGTGCAGGGGAAAATGCATTTGCTACAATGATGACACAAGTAAGTGATTGCCAGAAAATAAGGCTCTTTCTGAAAAGAACTCTAACATTTAGCTTTTATTGTCGTGGCAAGAGCTTTAAAGGGACCATATCACTAAGCGAATAAATACTATATTAAAATGAGTAAAAAATTATCAGTAAAGAGGTAAAAAATTGTTACTGTTCCTTTTTATTTCCTTCAAAGAAGGTGAGAGCTATTGGTGACAGGAAAACTGCCACCTTCTATCATCCTTATTTGGAGCTGAAATATTAGCTGGTTTTGTGAGAGAGGAAAGAAAGAGAAATGCCAATAGTTTTCTTTTTACCACTCTTTGAAGAATTCTTTATTTTAAATAGATATGTCCAACTTTAAAGTGTTCTTTGAAAGAGTAAAATTCAGCAGAGAAAGGCAGTCTCAGAGGAAAACCTCAGAAAGAGTAAAGTGATGACCTACATTTATCCTCTATTAGAAGAGAGTGGGTCCTATGGATGCAGTCCGTAGCAGTGATGAAGCTTAGGTCTACATACCTGTCTTTGTTACTCATTTTTTTCTTTCTTAAATGGAAAATCCTTTAATCTTTCTTTTCTTATGTTGCTTGTCTCCAAATTGATAAAAAGGATGCCTTTGTAAAGGGCATGGAAATCTGTGGATGAAAAGCAGTATGCTACAGGCCAGTATGATGTGCAGGAGCAGCCTGCCGGGGTTCCTCCTCTCCATTTTCCTCGCTTTCTATCCGTGCCCTGTAGCAACCTCACCCACACAGCAGCTGGTGTAGCTGTGTCCAGCCACAGAGGGTTAATGATCTCAGCAACACAAAGGGTCGCGTAACGCAAACAAGCAAGACAAGTTCTATGAAGAACGCACAGTTTAAGTAAAACAGTAGTCTGCTATTTGAAAAACTCTAGTAATTAAATCTGTAATTACTCTCTTCATCGCAGAGAACAGACACTAGTTCCTATGAACTAGTGTTGTTTGAAACACTGATGGTTATTTTCTTAATTAACTTAGTTGTACATCTTTTTAAAAGAATTTTTTGCCTTCCATCTCTTCAGATGGGCCAAAGATGACTGGAGATGCTACAGGGAAACACTATTGTACTACTGGAACACTCTGAACATTACCACAGATAATGCAGATCCCTGCTGTGCTGCCCAGTTATTAGCAATATTATGAATCAGATCTTGGAGTCATCCAAGTTAGAGATAAAAAAGACTTTCATTTTACTGAAATCATTACAAGTTCTCAGTTATAGTCATACCGTGTGGTTCAGTTAACTTTTCCAGATACTGAATTCATCCTTCATTCTGTGGTATTTTTGAACAAAATAATTGATTTTTTAGATCTAAAAGTTCCTTACTTTTGATACTCAATTACATGGCAGGATAGAGCTAAAGAGAAAGAGGGGAAAATAAGAGAGAGAGAAATAGATGCATTTTTTTTGTTTCCTCTTTCTTTCTTTCTTTCTTTCTTTCTTTCTTTCTTTCTTTCTTTCTTTCTTTCTTTCTTTCTTTCTTTCTTTCTTTCTGTGTCAAAAAATATAGTCATAACACTATATATAGGGCATTTTTTCCTAAGTGGATAATTTAGCCTTTTATGCGTGTGTTTATATCAAAAAACAAATAAAACCACAAACATAACAAAACAGAAAATACAAACCAACAAAAAAAAAATTACAACCAAAAAGAAAATTACAAAAAAACCAGCTGAGTGATAAAGTACCTCATTAAATATTGCTTATTTCATTTTCTATTTAGAAGGAACAGCACACAATGCCAGTTGGGCTCAGCTCCTGAAATAATAAAGGAAAAATATTGTAACTGTGCACAGTGATTTGGTCTAGGCATGAAAAAAGCACTAGGTTACTTGCTGCAGTTGAAATGAGGAGCTCTAAGACATGACTATAAATTGCATTTTAGCGGTCTTCCTAACTAAAATGGGGTTTGAGCTGCATGCAGTTGTTGCATACCTATTCTTCTGGTGCTTAGACCAGTGAGCAATAATACTGATCAAGGAAAATAATTTCTTATGTTTCACAATCACTTTCTTTTTGTCTTTCTGTAATTCAGGAGAAAAGACGCTGGGATGTTGACATACAAAGAGCACCTACCAGTCAGCCAGGTGGTGGTTGGAGACCTTGACCGGCCTGGCTCGGAAGCCAAGGTGTCCGTGGGTCCCGTGCGCTGCCAAGGAGATCGTAAGTTCTCTGGTTTTCTTCCACTTGCTCCTGGGTAGGAACTCAGTTGGAAAGGGGTAACGTTGGAAACACCTGTGCAAACTTGTAGCTGTCTACTCAAAAGACCTTCTTCCATGAACGAATGATGAGATTTGAGAAATTTTATCTATGAAAATACACATATAATGGCTTATTTTTGCATTTAAAATATCAATATTTGTCATTATTTTATGGTAAATGTGGCCACTTGTTCAACTAAGTTTATGTGGATGAGAGGTAATAGAGGTTGCATAATAATATCTCTAAACACCTGTGTTTCTGTTGGGTGCTCTTGTCAGTGTCATTATCATTACTATGCTTATAAAATATAAATGGTAGCATGATGGCAAAACTTACCATGTAATCTCTGGTTATAGGTACATAACGTTTGACAAGATTGTTATCGAATGTTAACTGTATCAGGACTAGATGTTTCTATGTAAAGAATTGGGAGGTTTTTGTGTAGTCTCTGGTTTCCAGGCTGAGTGACGAGATGAGGTTTACATCCTCCAACTTGATCTCCTAGTTATAGAGTAAATCAGTATGATGTATAAATTTCCACTTCACACACGCTCAAAGTTGGAATGCAGTGAGGAAAATTGTACTCTTGCTTCAGTCTGTTTTATATTTCAGAAGGTGAAATTCACCACTAAAAGCACCACTAAAACTGCTTAAGGCCCTTCTAAATCACACTTCAAAAAATTTAAACTCCATAATTGACACACGTTTTATTTGTCTGCTGTGTTTTAAAGCAGTTCTCTTACAATAGGTGCAGTAAGGAAAACTTGTCTGATTTAATTTAAAACAACTAATATTTGTATGATCTATAAATAATACAAAACCCATCCACAGTAAAGAGTACTATAACACAGCCTATAAGACTGAGGTGGTGCAGAATTATTCACATCACCTATTTGTTGCTTGTTATTTATGGTGTTTAATCAATCACAGGTCAGTCTGTGTTTGTTTGGGTCTCATCTGTTTGGTAAACATTTTTGTAATAGGCTCTTAAAACTGACGACAAAAAGTAACAAATAGCATTTTTCTTGCACCTGTATTCCTCACATCTTGAATCTGAGTGCTTCTAGAAATATCAGCCTTAAAAGTGTGAACCATTTCTAAATATTAGTATAAGTGAAACCTCATCTGAGCAGGCAATAGCCTCTATTAGAGTGAGACTGAGTGACACAGCATTTTGGGAATCTGAATGGGTGTATTCCTGCCTTCCTGATTAATTTAATTTTCTCTGTGAACTTTACAGATATGATTTGATGTTTTTAAAAAAAAATACCTATGAATAAATTTGAATTTCCTTCCATGACCATGTATTGTTGTCAAAAATCTGGTATAATTTTTCTCAGAGGAGATGATATAAATCTTAGTTCTCTGCAGTTAGTAAAAGCTCCTGTTTTATATTCCCAGTGCATTTACTAAACATTCCCCTTTGTGTTCTTTCTTGAACATACACAACAGCTGCTGTTACACTTTGTGGAAAACAAGGTTTCTGTTCCAGGGAAGATTCCGAAATTTTAAACTGTGTTTAAGTTCCAAATTAGAAGATCCAAAGTACTAAATTTCTGGGAAAGGATTAAAAACAACAACAAACCACAAACCAGTTGATTTTTTTTTTCTCTGTATTACATGCATCAAAACCAACATTATGAGTACTAAAAGTATTGTCATCACAGCATAATTCATGTGTACAGTTCAGTTGCATGTGTAAATGAAATTCAGTTACAGTTATGAAGACTGGCTAAGAAATACAGATTTTTGTTCTACTTGCAAGGAAGGTGGAAAAAGTAAGAGTGACTAACCAGCAAAATAAAATTTACCTATTTAGAAGAATTTCTCATTGTGGTTGCAGCCAATATTGTAGCAGCTTATCTCGTCCTGCCCTGAAGGTTTTCCATGCCATGTGTTGTATCAGCCCATAGTCTGGTGATATTTTGCAGCGCATGAAGTCATATTTTCCCATCGGAATTACAGCATAATTTGCCACACACTTCATAGCTTCCTCTGTGTAACATCTCGTGACAGTCACATGTCACCCAGGCCATCTCCCAGCTGAGTACAGGAGTAAGAGGACCACAGAGCTGATGGCCTTTGTAATCCATAAGTAGAGACATCTGAAAGTTTACTCTCTGAGGGCACAGGGGATTAAAGAAAGTAAATATATTTGTCATTTCATGCATTTCACTTCCTCCCGTGCTCATCACATTCTCCAGAGTCCATTGATCAGCGGAGGCCACAAGAATTAACTGTTCCTACACTATTGACTGACCAAAGTAAATCTGAAACTCATCCATCTCAGTGCAATTTGCAATTTGTTTTGACACAAACCAAGGAAGATTGCAGAATCGTAACTGTTTTCCTGTTGCAAAAATAACTAAATTCTTCTTTCAGAAATATAGGTTTTATTTTGGTCCCACAAATGATAATTTCATTTTTATTTTTGCCTGATTTATTACCTGATTATGACTGTTCTGGGCAACTTTGAATAGTGGCTATTGTTGGAGACAAAAATCAGAAAACTTGTTTATGCATAATTACATATCTTTGTGTTCCAGAAGTACTTTTCATATTTAGCTGCACCTCACAAAGCACTACTTGCATTCTGAAAAGTAGTCAGCAAAAGAGGCCTTTATTGCCCCTCTAAGGACCTGCTTAAGCTGCCATATTCTATCAGAATGATGAAGACTCATCTAGTCACTGTGGTAAAAAATCCCATCAGTCTGAGGCCTGTTTTGTACCTGGTCTTAAATACCCAGAATGTCTCTTTCCTATTTGTTATTTTAATGTTAGGAATGTTTTCTAAATATCTAATGATTTTTATAAGTGATGATCTACCAGGGGAGCAAGCTTATCCAATTTCATGGAGAACAGGTGCTTAAACAGGAGATTAATTTGGTAGGGGTTTTTGACACTGTGTTGCAATGATGCAAAGATCAAGCAAGGATTTTCAGCAAATGTCAACTCCACGCAGACTTAAAGCAAAGCTGTCCTTCCTGACCACTGCTGTATGAGTGTTTACTTACAGAATGGCAGTGGCAGTTTATCAGCACATTCTCAATATCCTCTTAGCTGAACTGAAATTAAAAGTGAAAACAAAGAAAATCAGTCCAGAGATACTGTAGTAATACTGGATGAGGGAACAAACTACTCTTGTTTTCCCTCAAGTGAAGGCATTCTGTGAAGGATCTAGAGAAAAGGGCACCATAGAACCACAAATTAATAATTTTTATTCTTCCACTAACTTTGATATACTGATTAAAATCCCTTTACAGACCTACTACCTTTTTTTTAATACTTATGCAATAGGCCCAGGACTCCTCAGGTGCCTTGCATTTAGCTTTGGCCAACCAGTAATAGAAAGACTTTGCCCATCTCTTTATGCTATTTCACTGTGATGCAAAGGGGCACCTTGAGCCTTCTCCCTTTAGAGAAGAACACATGCTGAGGGGATTTTTTTTCTGTCTAAGCTCAGCCTGAGGTAGTAGATCAAGACTTCAAAAGCAGATCTGGTAATTTATTTTGAAACCAAACTGAAGAACTTAGCTTGCTATGGTGGGGCTGTTGTTACAGAGATTTCGTCAATAATCATATTGAATCAAAATTACTTTTGTGGCTTCTGGCACCTTTTCAAGAATTTTTTTCATTCCCCTTAGGAAAATACTAGTTTTCTCAAAGCTTCTATATTTGCCACCTGCTAAGAGTATCCTTTCCCAAGGACTTCCAAGGATTTTGATTCGAGTTCGCTCTTTATAAGCCCAGAGGGGAATAGACTGACTATTCTGCTCTAGATTTGCTTTTCTCCTTGAGTCTATTTTCCTTTTGTCCCATTTCCTCTATAGCAAAGACAGAACTTCAGGGGGAGATGTTTTTAACACAGCTCAGATTTATGTTTTTTCCATCTGCACTGCTGTACAGTTTTTATCCTCCCAGTAAGACTTTGATTTCTGAGCCATGAATCATTTTCCTGTGTATTACTTCTATTATCTGTAATCTTCAAAATGTGGAGGAGGAAGCAGCTGCATTGACTGTGGTTCTTTCTAAGCTAAGTTTTCATGAAGACCAGTATCAGCAGTGTGCTTGTAGAATCTGCAGTGACAGACAAAAAAAGTGTCCCCTTGACAGATAACAGAATTTCAGGAATAGATCAAAACTCAGTTCTTCCATCAGTGCATTGATATTGCTTGTGCATGTGTGTGTATGACTGTGCACGTATGTTCTCAGGGGAAATAGACTTGAGTTCTTTTCTTTCAGTGATTTAGGTCACAGCTCATCATTACTCCTTTCATGACTTGATGCTTTGTTTCTTTCAGTTCTAAATATCGCTTCTGGCTTTACTCCTTTTAGAATGTTCCAGCAGAGTTGGCTTATTTATTCAGACACTGGTATGGGCATGCACATTTTATGTGACTCTGGGTTTGTACTAAAACCACTCCGTAGTTATCTAAACCAGACAGCCACTGCTAGGGTCAGTGCTTACAGGTTGGTATCCTTGGTATGGTAAGCTGGAGAGTATCCCAGAAAAAAAAAAAAAAAAAAAAAAACAGACAAACAAAAAAACAACCTATTTGAATTATTGCAAGATCCAACTGGAACTGAATACTCTACTGGAAGTAGAAACAATTTACTCTTACTCTATCTTAGACAGCATTCCAGTAATGTAGTGACTTGTCTTAAAAGTTAATGGAAGTGAAAAACACTGTATCAAATGAAAATTAACATCAGTGATACCCCTTACCTAGAAACAAAACCTAGCCAGAGTGCTTTCACGAAAATACAAAAATTTGTCTTTTGAAACTCCTGAAGCAATGGTTCTGCTGGAGGCTTGTGTGATGGGATTACATACCTGAAACAGGTAATTCCCATCTGAGGTGTTAATTACTTCTCTGCCAGTAAGGCTAGGAAACCAATGAAAACTCTGGATTTTTCTCCGTTTTCCCTTTTTTTTTTTTTTTCTGCTTATATTGCTAGATACATCTACATACTTTTTTATGTTCTTATTATTATCTTATGATTTTCAAATGAACTGTTCACTAGGGTAACTATAGATCAAAACTTGATCCATTTAAGAGTTTAAATTTTTTCACCAGTACCTATAGGTGCCCTTAGTACACATGAAAATTTTTCTGCTGGATTTCCACGTCTATTATCCCAGCATGTCTTTATATGCTGCACTGGATAGTAAATTGTGCAATTCAAGTGGAATACAGATTCATCCAAAGAACATCAAGACTTTGTGCTCACTCCTTATCACAGTCATTGCAGTGCTACCAGCAAAATAGGAGAAAGAAAAGTGTCCTTTCAATAAAAGCAGCCTGCCAAGTACTAAGAAGTGCTATTTCTGACTCATTTGATTTTTTCCAGTGGATTATGTTGAAGGTGATAAAACAGCCTTCGGTTCAGATTCAGGTAGGGATCTACCCTTTAGTTATTCAAACTGCTGTGATTATTCTTCATATGTAATTGCTTTTCTCAGAGACCCAAGAGAAAAAAAATGACCCACTAGGTCATTTTTCTACAACTTTCTAAGTAAAAAAATCCATTCTTTTGCAGTTGCTTAATATCTGATTTACATAATGTCATTTCTCATTCTTTAGTCTTTCACTTTCCCTTCACCTTTAACCCTGTCTCATAATGCATAATTAAATTTACTGTGAAGTTTAACTAGAATTTATTTTCATTTTCATGCAGAAATATTTTCTCTGGGAAGCAGTGTTTAAATGCCCTCCTGCAGAGTCGTAATGTTTCTGAGAGAACTCTATTTTCTCATCTCCCAGGAAAACTTAGACTGTGGTGTGTGCTTATGTCACACAAGTATAGGCTATTTCTGGTCATGTAAATAAAACTTTGCCTGTCTGGAAAATAGGAGCTGGAAAACCTCCAATGTTTACATGACTTTGGGGCATTTCTCTGTCATGCTGAAATATGCCAGGAAATTTAAAGGGGGACGTGGGCTAAAGTATGTCCTCTTACGCGTGTTCTCATATCCTTCCTAAGCAGCAAAGTACTCCAAGCGCCAGCATTCTGGCTGGTGGCTTTGTCATCCTTTTTAATTTGGAAACAATTCTCAGAAGCACAATAGTTACACTCAGAAGTGATTCTCTGATACTGTAGACCAAAAACCTTTGAATTTAATTTAGAACTTCCTGTTATGTACATTTTCAACAAGATAAGTTCTACCTTAGATGACCCATGGTGGACAGTACCAAAATGAGAAGACTTATTGTCTCTGAAATTGCAAATCAGCCTGGAATTGTCTCTGGATTTAGGGGATAGGCAGTGTGAAAAGCACTTTAACACGTATGGTTGGAATTAATGTTCCAAAAATATTTTCTTTCTTTGTGATAATACTTAAACCTGGTTAATCATTCTAGACACTTCTCCTACTCCATTGCATTTGTACAGCAGGAGACATTTTGGCCTAAATATTTAGGACAAATTAGCTTCCATGGGACTGTAAGATTCAGTGAGCACTCTTTCTACATACCACCCTAAATGTAAAGCTTCTTTTTTTATTTCATCTCAAAGCCCACAAGGAACTGGTGACATTAATGATTTATAAGCTCTCGATGTTTCTACAGTACATGACCTTTACTGAGGTTTATTACATGGCCATAAAATTCTCTTTCAGTTCAATCTTTGAATACATGTGTACCCATGGAATAAAAACTTGCAAAACACAGTTTTAACATAAAACGTATTGACTCATAGGTTATATGTGAATATTCTCTGTTGTACCCCACTCACTGTCAGGTTTTGTTCTGTTTCCTTTCTGAAAGCAAATCCTACCCATGAGCACTAATGTCACAGAGCAGGAAAAAGAACAGATCACAAGTTTAACCATTTTCCTATTGGACATGCCTTTTTATGTCTGACTGAAGCAATAGGAAGCCTGCAAATAGTGCAAGAGAAAAAAAAGTAACAGTAGAATCAAAAATTTAATGTTTGCACCTTGGGAAAAACAGTGTCCCATACAGTTTGTGCCATATGAACATCAGTAACCCAAGGTAAAAAGGGAAAATGTGGAACTGATCCTGTTAGAATATACCGAGGATACATCATTCTAACTGCAAGCAATGGGTCTTGATGTAGTTTGACCCCTTTTTTTAATCCTTTTCCAGTTTTGCAAAGATCCAGTAGAGTCTGGGTGCTTTGTTCAAAAGTGAGATTTATGACACTTTTGCCTAGTACCTGGTGGTGTATGAAAGTATTATAGATTACACTGTCATTCAGTGTGTATTTTCATTATGAATGCAATTTACATTTCTGGAGAATTTTCCTTAAGGTCGTGAAGGCAGTATGCTCTGAGTATCTGTTTGATGGGAAATGCACTTCAGCCTGTTCATCTTTACTGTTTACCTTCTTGTAGTTACTTGTCCTGTGCATCCTCTACTGCCTTTGAAAAGGAAAGTCACACCTGTTTCACACATATGTGAATGTAGGTACAAAGAATAACACAATGCCACAATTTACATCTCCACCTTTCCCAGATTCACCATGAAATGTAAATCAGACAGCGAACCTACTTTAAGATAAAAATAGAGCTGCCTATTTTTGATTAATTTTAATTCTCTTATGTATTAAATTCTACCCAAATGTATGTGTTGATATAAACTACAGAAGACTGTTCATTCAAATATCAATGAATTAATAAATTTTGCTCTTTTTACATATTTGCTAAAGTAATGAAAACATATGGCAATCCATGCCCATGCTCAATTCTCCAACTGCTCATAAAAGAAAAAAACAGTGCAACTCCATAGGGGACTTATGAGCTTTACATTTCAGAGATACAGAATTCAAATGCAATTAAGAGCTAATTTTATTCAAATTCTCCTCATCATTATGATTATGTTGCAGTTAATTTTATCTTCTTTAATGCAAAAAAGAAATATTTGAAGCATTTCATGTAAAGTATTGTCTCTAGATTCCTAGGGACTTTAAGCAAGAGTCGTTAGCCTGATAGATGGCATACACTAGCAGTTCATATTAAACTCAAATCTTCTTGAAGTTATCCTTTAATTATAATTTCAAACATTAACCATCTATGTGATTGCAATGCATATTGCTATCTTGCCTCTTACCTGTGGCAAAGTAGGAAAAGCAATTGTGCAGGTTACGAAATCTAAGAATGAAATGATGAGAGAATTCCCACAGTGTATAGAAAAGTGATGAGAAGGAGATGTCAGTAAAGCCATAAGGAATTAGAACCTGTGACTAAACTGGGGATTGAGAAGTTGCTGGAATCCTGTCTATTACATGTACAAATTTGCAGCCACCTTTATATATCACCCCATAAGCCTGAGTAATCTTAGAATGAGATATAATATGAAGAGAATTATCTATAATCATTTTTTTAAGTTGAACCCTTTCTCATTTTAATACTTTTGGCCTGTGTATTCCTGCAGCAATGACTGACATTTAAAGAGCAGAAGGAACAGAAAAAGGCAGAAAATGATTGAAGGTGAGGTAGAGTGAGGTCAGTGTCGTCTATCGTTATATGTAAATTATGCAAATTCAGTCTCATTTAGACATAGATAAGTGATTGGCAGCAGGGTGGAGGATCTCCAGTTATAACCTCACGGCACCCAATATTTGACACACAACACAAAGAGTCTCAGCAACGCTTAAAATGTTCAGTCGCCAAGATGGGAAAACTAATAAGAAGAAGTTGGAGACCTTTGGTGCTCGTTAAACTCGCACCACTGATCTCTGTGCTAGGGAGCCAAGCTAACTCTAATTATGTCTAAATACAAGCATTTACAACAGCTGAACCTTTTCTATCCAATGATAGAATAAAAAGGAAAGGTCGGGGATGTATTCCACAATCACAGCTGCTATTCGTAATGATTTCTCATCCCACAGGCTACTCTCCCCATCCTTTAACTGTAGGACTGAATTTTGACAGCTTCAGTTCAAAACCTTCCCATAATCAAGTCCTATTATATGCGTATATGTATTGTTATACACATGCTTTCCAAGATTTTTGGAGGAATGTTACCTGGTCCTTCTCTCAGAGAAGCAGGTCATTCTAGATTTTCGTGTAGAACTATGATGTGGTTCCCAAAGGAACTACCTGTTAGCACAGGGTTGCAAAGTTGTGCATTTTTGGCAAGTGATAAGAAGTCTGAACAGTTAAAAGGGAATATAGCAATAGTTTGAGAGAAGTGGAATATATATATATTAAAAATTAACCTCCTATTTCTTTTGTCTGATCTATTTTTTAACATTTCTTTCTGACCTCTGTCTTCCATGGAAAAGCTTGCAAATGTGGGAGAGAAAGGGCTAGAAAACTGTAAGAGAAATATGAAGTATTGCCTACTTACTCCCTTTTCCAATGATCATGCTTTGGATAACTTCCACTGTTAAATTTCTGAGTTTGGATATGCTTGGTTCCAAATTAATGTTGCAACCTGTGAAGTGCCATAAATTAGGTATTTAGACAGCAGGTTTCAGAGGAAAGGTTGCAATTCGCCTTCATTCTTCCTATTTTCTGTGCTTAAAACTTACCTTTTGTGAGGTGCCAGCTTGGTTCTTCAAGGCAAACCAAGGAGGAACTTGAAAATGCTGATAGTTTTAGTCAAGGCTTTAATTTGAATCAGCTCAGATAGAATTAAAAGGAGATGAGGGGGAAATCCTTTACCTTGAAAAATAGTAACTTTTTTGTCATTAAAGCAATTCAGAGCAGTTCTACCATTTCCTGTTAGGAGCTTACAGTAATCTGTACTTCGAAGGTATTAGCTAAGCTTGCAGGATCATGAAGATTTCAACTCTATAATATTAAGCAGCAAATTCTAACATTTTTATATGCCTGTATTTCAACTCTCATTTGTGGAGAATCATCTGCACATCTGATTTGGTCTAATTCAGAGGAGCAATATTTTTCATGAGAACAGCTTTCAAAAAAGCAGTTATGGAAAGAGAGCCAATAGTGATTTATGGTTTCAAAAGTTTCTTTGCAGCCTTTTCTTTAGCTAATCAATTTCCAGTATGCACACTGTATCTATCTTTTATTTACACTTAGTTTCATGAACTCCTGCTGATGGAAAACTTTTGCCATTTTGCTCCAAATAGTTCTGCTTTTGAAAACTGAGGAACTAAATCAGTGTAAATCAATTATTACACACAGAACATAGTTCATGTATCTGTGTTCAAGTAACTCCCATTAACATTTCTTTTAGATTAGCTATGATAAGGTTAAATTTTAAAGAATTTATTGTTATGAACTGTTATTGTGTCTTCATATTTCAGATTCAGGCAGAAGTAAATTTGATCCATAATTAGCAAGAAATCTTCCAAGAAAGATGCTCCCGAAAATGTAACAGAAAAGGGATTTTCCAGGAAATACTTTTATTTCCCATCCCAAAAGAAGAGAATATTCTCAAAAATTCTTGCCATGTAAACTCTGAAAAACATAAGTAATTTGAAACAGAACACATCAGACATCAAGTTGCCATTGATGGAAGGATGTCATTGTGACTTTGACTTTTGACATTTTACAAAAGAGCCTTTCCATCACTATATTTCATAAATTAAGTTTTGAACTAAAAGGCTGTTTAAAATGTCCAAATCAGAGTAAAATTTTCTAACCAATCACTCAGTGTAATTACGTTTCATTAGTTTCAAGAAACTTTCAGTTTCCTTCAAAACTCTCAAAAGCTTCACTATTTTCTAACAATGTCAAGGTATTACTAGAAAACTAAACCAAATTTAATGTTTCTTTCATGGGAGGGGCACTATTTCTTTCCTTTCTTTAAATATAAAGAATTTCCCTATGCTGAGATAGAGATTTTGGAGCTTTCACTTCTGTAAAATAAAAGTAAACATTCCTGCAGTATCCTCAGTCCTGCTTAAATAATAACATGATTAACTGATATTTTGCCCCTCATTATTCTGAAGTTTGTCTCTGAATATCACCATGCAGAGAGAGCTCTTCCCAATTCTCTGTGTACACACTGTATTTCAGGTGGCTAATCTGATTGTTTTCCATAATATCATTAGGCAATTTTGGGATCCCATAAGGACAGCCAGTCATTAAATAAAAATGTTATTATCATACAGTGCTTTGCAGCCATCCCAGACTCAGAAAATCTGTAGTAGTGTAGGGCAAGATACAACCAAATAAAATTAAGATGCTTTAAAGAAATAGGCAGGATTTGAGAAAATGGCAAACCAGCGTCTGAAGCTGTAAATTCAAGATGTATGCCATCGTTAGCAGTTCAATAACAACTTCCCACGGCAACATGAAAGGAAAAGTGTTTTGTTGATTTTTTGCTGGAAACCATGAAGTGTTGGAACCCTTAAATAACAAAAATGTGTAGGTTTTCACTATTGTAGTTCTTTATCCTTTTAGCCATTAATTGATAAATTTATTTTTCATTGTACTGAAAATATTTTCCAAAGAGAGGACAGGGATAAGCAAACCCAGTCCCCTCAGACTCTCCTCATACTTCACATGCTTCAGTCTTCAAACACTTATTAAATATATGATTCCTTATGAACCAGGAAAAGGGCAGAGATCACAAGCTGATTGTTTTCTTTAGTCAAGATCTATAAGTCAGGCCTTTCCTTCTCCTGGTTTTACAGGACAGTCCTGCTGATAACTAGTATTGATGCAGTAGCTCAACCAACACCTGGAAGATGCCTTTCCACATGTAACAGCTCTCTTTAACTGCTACTAACCACACAGAAAAGCTGCTGAGGGACCAGGATACTTTGTTTGTGTCTGCCTAACCACAAATCTATAGTGTTCTGAGGAAAGGAATATAAGCAGCAAAAAAATTGCCTTTCCTGATCTTTCATGTTCTTTCCTGACCTTCAGGCATAGAAGCTGGTGGACATCCTAACAAACCAGAGACCCAAGGATATGTGTATCAGGAGCTTCATTGCCCATTTCCATCAATTCTCCTGGAATCGCTTCCAGAAACTTGTCAAATCCTAGAAATCCCTAGGTAATTATTTGCCCAAGCTAGTAATCTCCACTCATATCCAAAAATACATGAGTAAAACTCCAAACCAAGAAAAATCCTAAACCAATAGGAAATTGCGTATATGCTTAATGATTTACCAGGACAAAACAAGATAGTGTTCTGCCTCCAAAAAATACTTTTTGATATTGAAAGAAAATGTAACGTGTAAGACTGTGAAACTCAACTTATATCAGCCTTATTCTGTGCAGTACCATGCATGACAGTAAGGAAATTACTCCGTGATTTTCCACACATTTTTTTTTCCTTTGTGATTTCAGTATGTAAGAACTAAAATTATTCTTGAATAGTATTCAAATGTTTCTAAAGTCCACCTGCAAATTTTATTTTTCTGAGCTACATGGATTTCGAATTCTGCAGACTGTATTAAATAGGCATTTTAGGAAGAGTTATTAGATTTGACCTTTTCCTTGAGATCTTTAGAGAAGTGGTGGGTTGTGCTGTAGATTTCTCTCTCCAACTTGTTACTCGTTCCCTCTTTCCTAGCTGTACTCACACCCTTGAAGGGACTTAGGGAAGTAAACATCATCACTTATCACAAAAAGCAAGCCAGGGGCCCTCCACATCTCCTCCCTCTTATTTACACATGAAGAGTCAGTAGTTCATAGCGGCTGAGCTATAATCAAGGAAATTAAATTCATTAGTAAAACAAGAAACATTCCAGACGTGCACAGCACAGCTTGAAGTACTCAGCTGAGGAACTAATTAAAGACAGATAGCTGAGTGGGTAATGAATAAACACACATTGTGTGGGTAGAAATAGCTAGGACAAATATGTGTATTCCCTGTTATATTTGATGGGAAACTAAATTATCACATACACTGAAGAAAATTGAACAGTAAGTGCTCTCCTGCAGCTTTTAAGTGCAGACTACCCTTAAATGTGGGGCAGCAGGCACCAGGATCAGCAAATGGAGCCCGTGCAATGGTGCTTTTGCAGCTCCCCAGCCTGCCACCACAAGGATCTGTGCTGCCTGCAGCTCTTACACGGGAAAAGCAGGACAACGCTCGCCTAGTCCATCCTGCATTCCCTGAACGGGACCAGAGACCGGTTTGACTCTCTGAACAAGAGGCTTTGAATGATGGGGGTTTTTTCTGCACCCCCTTCCCTTACCCATCACTCTCTGTTGCCTCCAGCCAAGTGATCCTTCAGTTTGAACTCACCAGTGCAGCATTCCTGGTGTCAGGGAGTGCCCGGATGGGGTAACCAGCGAGATGGTAGGAAATGTCTGCCCATTAACATCAAGTAGCACTGCAGACGTTCAGCTTCACCATTTGAAGAGCATCAGATTGTTTCTGCAAGGAGCGGATGCAAATGGCAGGGCTGCCTGTAGCTGTTAAAAGGTTTAATGCTGTCTTTTTGTATCAGATTTGCAGACTATGATATGCTGCACACCAGCCATTTCCAGAGGCTGCTTTTTGCACAGCAGTCTCTAAATGAGCAGAGAAAATGCTTTTCATGACATGAAGGAAGCCAAAAGACATATGAGCTTTGAAAACACAGATAGAGAAGAGCTCCTAGGGGAACTCAAATAGCCATTTACTAGATGAAAAACAATATTAAGCTCAAGTTAAGTTTGCCAATGCTTATCACCAAACTGAAAGTTGAATGCACAGTTTTGAATGTATCAGTGTGATAATAAATCCTACCATCCTAGCCATTGGTGGTACAGATTGCTAAACATTTCTATGATATCCAATCTTCTTTTAGAAGATTGTATGGCTCATACAGGAAATACAGCTTGCATATTCTTTATTTTCACAGATGAGGTCAGGGAGAAGGAGAGTCAGTTATAAAGTTTAGCCTACCTAAGTCTGTATTTCTGTACTCACAGGTGTTTGTACTTTTAATTTTCCTTGGAGTGTTAAGGCCCTTTTGAAATTTTTAAGGGGCAGAGAGATGAAGGGATCCAGTCAGTAGGAGTTCAGATAGCTGGCTGCACTAACAACCAACTTCTTGAGAAGTTACAGAGATAGACACCCCTGAATCCCCTATAGCTACTGTCCTTGAAGCTACCAGAAGCCTTCTGCAGTGAACTCCACGATCTCCATGGCTGCAGGCAACTATAAAAACAACATATTCTATTATTTTGCTTTGCACTTGGATCTATTCTAGCCATTTTACTGAAGGCATTTATCCAGGACTATCTAGGATCATGAGTTGGCATAGGTTAAACTGAGCTGAAGAAGCATTCAGGAGATATCCTAGGCTTTTTATGTTCCACAAAATGGGGGAAATCTATCACATTTGCAGACAGGGTGATATAAATAACTTGACAATTGAGCATGTGTGCTCCCAGTTGCTTGTGTGTTCTGGGTTAGTTTGATTCATGTAATAATTTTGAACAGTGGATGGAAATAAAGTCCTGGTTTTTCTCTGCTGCCTCCAAATAAGCATTGTCTTACTCCTTCTACCTCTACATTTATGAAAGATAGGCATATGTAGTCCAAATATTCAGCAGGAATGACCTGGGTAGCAGTAAATAGTGATTTCAAACTCCTTTAGACATATTACCAGGTGTAAACTTACAATTTGTATCGTAATATATAATGGTGAAGGTGTTTTATTAGATTACACTGCTTCCTGCAGCTGCATCTACAAGTTATAGAAAAGATACACTCCAGAAAAAAAGGTCTTGCAAAAAGTACCCGGTATTTCCATGCAGATTTTTTCATCTTTTTAAAAATCAGTTAAATGCATTTTTCCTTGCTCACATTTGTAGTATTTTTGGTCTCCTTCTATTCCAAGAACAATTTAAAGAAATCTTTTGCCACGAGGCTATTAGAGTCAAATCAAATGGACACCGTAGCATCAAGAACTGCTGACAGCTGTAACACCTGATGAATTAGTAATTTCTGGAGTACTGCTTTGCAATCTTTTTTTAAGTACTTAAAATACTATACATCTAGGAAACAATGTACTTGTCATTGAAAAGTCAACATTTATGGGCAGTTGACTATACCAGGCTTTTGCATTTGCAACACTGAAGGGCCAACACACCTCAGGCTCAGCTGAATCCCTTTTGTCAGGGTCCACAGCAAAAATAGTCACCATCCAAAATACTCACATCTCTATAACCTTGAAATAGAGAATGTGAGTAAAAAAGACGTTTTACAAGCATAATATGTGAGAATCTTAGGCCTTACAGGAAGGATATGCTCTTTCAAAATCTAACATATATATTTTATATTTTCATCTGCATTGATTTTTTTCCACCCGCTTAACTTCTTTGGCCTGTTGGACTGGTTTTTGGGGGGTTTTGTTGTTGTTGCTGTTGTTGTTTGGTTTTGTGTGTTTGGGTTTTTTATTTTCTATACTCTGAATTAATTTTCCTATCTCCTTCTCCCAGAGTTGGTATCTCCTAGAGATATTAATACACAACTGGAAGCAGAGTGAGGGCAGAAAGAGAACAGCTTCATATGGTTCAAAAGCACATTCATATCAGGGTGCCACAGCTTGTCTGGTTCTCAGCCATGACTGTAAGGTGAGGAGTCACCTTCAGGACTCTCCTGTTTTCAGCAGGAAAGACAAAGTCTCACCTTACTATTTCCTCATAAAATTGACTTTCAGTTCATCAGGTATCAGAGCTGGGCTGTCTGGAGATGGCTTTGTCAGCCCTGCTGTGCACAAAACTTTGGAATCAACATGCCTTTCTTCCACTGCTGATGCTCAACAATATATCTTAAATACAAATTCATAGTAAAAGTTGTTGGAATTCAGATTTTGAGTGGGAATGAGAATCATTCAGTGTCACGCTTCTACTTTGCTTTTGTTTAGGATTGGGGAATACATAAAAAAAAATAGAAGAATGTAAATTTTCAGGTTTTATTTTAATGGGGAAAAAATTTAAATGCTAAAGCAATGCTGTTTCTACTCTGAAAGTGCTTCCAGGGTAGTAGACAAACTTCATTATACATTGTGCCAAGTGTAGATTCACAAGTACTTTTATTTTTCCACACACAAAAGCTCCCTGAAACATACCAGTCTCAAGTCCAATATGAATTGTAAGAAAGAAATGTACAACATATTCACCATAACGCATCCCATGAGATTTCCAGACTGTTGGAAATATAACAGCTGCAGTTTTATATTTCTAAGTTGTGCTTTTGATCCCAAGGTGCTCTGAAGCTATCTTTTTAAACAAAAACAAGTTTACTTGCTGCTGACTTACAGTGCTGTAGGATAGTGTTCAACAGCATGTGGAAAGCTTAGATCAAGATGAGTATAATGAAGTTACCAGGGAAATTTAGGAAGTTAGGTTAAAATTGCCCAAATTTTAGCTTTACAACAGATGAATACTACTTTTTCTGAAAACATCTTTTAATTTTCTGTCACCCTTAGCAAAGGTAACTGTAAAAATACTTCTTCACAAAGTAATATAATTTGGCATGGGAAGTCCTTGTCACAGGACACTGCAAAATTTACATCTTTCTTAAATGACTGACAAATTCAAGGGGGAAAACAATACACAGAGTTATTAAATATATTGATACTTTTGTATCACAAAGTGTTTGAGGTATGGGCCTCTGTTCAGAAAATATTGACAGGGAGTATCAGTGTCTGCTTCTTCTGGAAGTGTACTCTTCCCTAGACATTCACAATTTTCTCAGGCAGAAGAAAGCTGGATGAACCTTTAGTATGACATTATCTTAACTTTTATATCTAAATTCTTACAGGAGAGGTCAGCCCAGACTGAATACCTCAAAGGTAATGATATTGGAACCGGTACGGCAGAGCAATTAATGGCCATTTTCAACATTAGGCAAATGCTTAAATGCCATAATCTAAAATAGAAAAGCATGATTTAGTGAAGTGATAGTAATAATATTATTCTAATTGTTTTCTCAGTAAATTAGCAGTACCATATAAATAACAAAAATACAGTCTTTGTCATGTGTGCCAATAATATTTTTTTGACTCATTTAATTATATTCTTAATAGATGCAAAAGTAAAACCTTTGCAAAAGGGGAATATTTTTTATATAGCTCCGAAGGAAATTATATATTCAGTTCATATTATTTCTGTGACATGAGCTAGCTCATGATGTTCAATGATATTTTAATCTGGCAAAAGAAAATAAATCAATCTCTCTGCTTCAGTTTTTACTGGCCCATCAGAAACAGAGCAATAGCTTAAATGAACAATTTAATTTGTACTCTCACTATGAATATTTGATCTAAATTAAGTACCAGGTTACCTTTCCCTGCCGTTCCTGCTGACAAAGACAATTTTCTTTTTCCATTCAAATTCAGTGACAGACAGCTGCATTACTCCTAGACAAAGGAAAGCCCACCTTTTATTAATGTAGTTTAAAAGATTTATACTTTGAAACACCATAAGACAGCATTTAGTTAAATTCACTTTCAATGAGTAGAAATGGATAACATTCAAGGAAATCAATGTATTTAACACATATTTTGCTTATGCTTAATGCACCATTAAGGAGATGACATAACTGAAGAGGGAACTTTGTGCATACACAGCCATGGTTCATTGCTCTGATGTTCCTACTGGGACTTTGAGGATTTTGTCTTCTTCTAGGGTTGAGACACAGATCATTACTAAATGGCCAGTGAAGTCTGTTGGTTGACTCAGATAATGACCAGAAACTTCATGGACCTAGAACAACTTTTTTCATCATGCCAAGAATAATACACAAAATTCAATTTTGTGAATTAGTAATACTCCAAAGCAATTTTTGGGAACTTTGTGAACATTGGCACCCCTTGAGAGATTGTGCCAGTGCTATCTCAGCTCATTGCATTCTAGGCAAAACAAATAGATGCCTTAGCCAGTTATGATTATGCTGTACAAAGGGTTATAATCAGATACAAGATGCAGCTCCCGCAATTGCCTCATCACTGCAACTGTGGTGTGAAAGCAAGGCCAGGTCTCGGAAGATGTGCTGCATCTATTTTCCACTGAAGAAAATGTATGGACATACACCTGCATTTCAATATTCAGTGGGTCATGTTGGTTCTTTGTGCAACAGCATGTGGTGTCATGATATAATCCACACACAGACTGAGTCTGCCATTGAAGGAGAGGCTGTTTGCTTGAATCCTGGGGGGTTTTGGAGAGGAAGTTTGTATATTCAGAACAGCCATTTCAAAGGGAGGACTCTGAAGTGTACCAATATGTGTCATCATATAGGGTGTAGTTCAGTTTAAGCATTCTTTTCTTTTGTACTAAGATGGGGTGGAGGTTTCTTTCCTCTTTTCTTTCTGTCTTTATGAGCTCACTGCTAAAATAGCCAAGACACAACTGTGCAATACAGGAGACGTGGCTGGCCACTGACGCTGTAGAATACATGTTCTGATTACAAAAATTGAGGGTAGGCAATAGAAGCAGTGTAAGAATGATAAGAATGGAATGAATACTCTTTTTCAAAGAGTAGGAGTGCAGTGTTTTCTTGGGTGAGTGCTGATGGCTGATGAGTTAGAGATTCTGGGATCTGTTTAAGGGCATGTCCTGGCTAAAGACAAGGGACTTCTCTCCACAGTATTCAACTAGTTCTTGTACATGTTGCCCCCAGAATTCCTCACCAAAGCCTTTGGATTAAGTAGTAAATTAGCATTTGAATAGGTTCAATCAAAACCTCCTAGATATTGAGCTTTGGGCAATTTGCACTTTGTTTTGCTCATGTTAATAATAAAATAGGCATAATCAGATAATGAAATTTAAAATTGGAACATGGAATACAATTTTAATCTTAATAGATCAAAACACAGATTGTGAAGCTGCTGTTATTAAAGCTGTTAACATGTCTAAATGTTTAAATGTTATTTCTTTTGCACATATGCTCAACTACCACTCTGAGCAATAAACAATTTGATATTCTTGTCATCATAATTTAAAACTATACATAGCAAAGAATGACCACAAACTCTAATTTTAATTTCAATTTGTTAAAGTTTATCATTCCCATAATGAAAGAAAATAGCAGCACCTTCCTCATCAAAGGGTCTGGAAAAAAACTGTTTGGGAAATTACAGTAAGTTGTATATGTGAGTTTATGAATATCAAGTATGATGTGGAACCCATGGAAAATATTGTAGACAACTTCATAAGTAGGAAGTGATATATTCGTTACGGGCTCAGACGTGTACAGAAGAAACAGATCAGTTTGGGCCACCTGGAGAAAATAAGCCTTATCATTTCTTTGAGCATCCCCACTGCTCACTCCTCATTTCATCAGGGTATAGCTTGCTTATCATTTTGAGGCACAGAACTAAAAGTCCATGGAAACCTTGCTAGTTTTCAGATATGAGGACAGTATATAAAGACTGTCCAGAGGGGAAATCAAAATAAAAGCCACTATATCCTAAGATATAGTGGCTATAGTTCACAGTTGCTACATAATGCTGCAACAAAATTAGGAAATGGTATTCCCTAAGGGAAGTGCAAGAAAGTGAGTTCAGGTCCTGGTACACTTGAAAAAAAATAAAAGTGCTGGTAAGACACTGAACATTTCCCTCCATCCAGCTCTGTGCTATCAGGGATATTTTGAGGCTGTGTTCAAACCGTCTTTTCATCCCTTACCTTTGCCTTGGAGGAGAATACCGATATCAGAATCACAAATACATTTGAAAGTATTTGTAGAGTAGACTTATTTTACGTAATAATGTTTTGCATCTCTTGCCATGATTTGTCATGATTTCCAGAGTCAAGAATTGCCCATTAGAACCAATTAGACACAAAGGTCAAAGACTGCCTAAGCAAACTCTTGGAAACATACCACTGATATATTCATATGCAGCATATTTTTGTGCAAAAAGTAATCAGTTATGATTCAGAAGGGAGGATGGAGCATAGACATAGCCTAAAGAACACTTTTTGTATCTCTGGTTTAAATATCTGGTTTCTATAAAATGTGGCACTGAGTCGAGTTCTTATTATTTATAAAATTAGTGAATTTGAAATGTTGCACTTGGTGGGTATTTTAGGGATTCTCTAGAAGATCTCATCTCCAAGTTTTTATGTGGAAAACCCAAGAAATTCTGACTTTGTTTGCATCTGAGAAGAACAGGTAACAGGAGAGGAAGAAAGTATTGTATTCAAACCCGGCTTGAGAAACCCCTGCCAGTAGTTTAGCTCTCAGCTGTAAGAGCCACACAATAACTTAGTTAGAAAATTAAGGGAGGGAAAGAGCAGGGGGCAGAACACAGGCTCCCTCCTTACAACAGTTTCTTAGATGTGTGAACTAGCACTCTCCCTTAAAAAATTACTAGAAGAGTTTTAGATGTAATAGATCAAAGCACAAAATGTGTGTTGGGTCCATCCTTATCTGAAATTAGTTAGGCTTAATTACATGTTTATGTGGGGATAATTTTTTTTCTGAAACCTTGATGATTGCAGTGGACAAAACTCTTAATATTAAATCTTGCTTTAAAGGCAACAACTCAAACTCTGCCTTCTAATGCTGTTCTAAAGCATTTGTTAACTGCTGATATAACTATTACAATGCCAAATACCAAATAAATACCAGCTCCACAGCTTTAGCAGCAAAAATTTCTAATAGAAGACCCCATTTCCTCCCAAACTGTGAGCTGCCTTTCATTTGCTGGACTCTTCTCGGGATCACAGCTTCAGATCACACTACTGCAAAGTGCTCAGTTACTTTAATGGGGCTCAAATTTACTTCATGAAGCATATAATTTAGTTCTGTATGCAACTCAAAGCTTTTTTGGCAAGACATTAGAGAGTCATTTATTTCAGCTATAGCTTTTCTGCTTATTCTAGAAGACATTTAAAATGGCATATCTAGTAATACCATAAATTCAATCTCAAGTTTTACAGTAAACTGATTTAGAATAAATATGCATTTTATAGCCCTACAAACTGATGGCCACTCAGCATATTCAGAATCTACTTTTAATTTTATAAGCAAATTTTTTGCTCTCTAGATTATTTGAAGGGGTTTGCTTGTACTGAGAAAGGTAACAAGGGAAGACAGATTATCTGTCTCTCTTGTGGAGCAACTTAAAGAGTAGTCCACTGCTGTCTACAATATCCTTACCTACATAAATAGTGCAGAGTTGCGATCTACTGATCCATCCATTCATTGTGCATTCAGAGCTGCCCCTATCAACTCTGTCTCTAAAATATTCTTGGATAGAAATATGGGTGTGTTTCAGGTTAAGCTGCACTACTGGCATTCCTTCCACTCCTCATTGCCATGAAAATTTATCATTTTCAGAGCATTTTGGGGTTATCCTTCCAGGACAACAGCTTGAAATGTTTGCCCTAGGTTTCAGTTTTCTTTGCTTGTGAACACAACTGGCTTTCTAGAATTATACAGTATATCTACTACATTTTCCCTTTTTGCACCATGTTCATTGCAGGTCTTCTGCACTTTAAGGATACCTCATCTTCATCTTCTTTCTTTTCTTTCCACTGCAGTGGAAAAACAGTAGCACTTTTCATTTCTAAATCACACTAGTATGTGTAATGCTTGCTGCATAGGAACTAAAGAATCCTGGCAAAGCACTAAGAATGGAGAAAACAGCAAGCAAGTAAAGTAAAGTAAAATGTCAACTAAATCAATTAAAATCAATTTAAATCTTGTTGAATGTTTTATGACAGTGACAGTGAAAGAATGATTGGAAAACAGTGGAAACGTACCAATTCACATCAGCTCAATTTCTGTGTTCTTCCTTATTCTCTTAATGCAAAAAGGAAAGACACCTTTATTTTTCAAGTTTGGATTTGAGGTGGCTGTTGGGAAAGAAATCCACACGCTTTTTTTTCACTCTTACGTACTTCAGCTGAATACATTTGATACCAAAATTCTCAAGAAAATAAACCCCATATTGGTATTTCATAAAGTCATTTTTCAGTGTAGCAGATGGGAAAGCACTTTGAGTTTTTGCTCAAATATTATGCAAATGGGGCAAGTCCAAATCATGTTCTAATGCAACTTGTAAGTCACATAACCTGCAACACTTACAAGGAGTAAATACCAGTGAACATTATGCAGCTGAAGCAGAGCAAGAGTGAAAATAACAAAATTATGTTTATAATCCCAAAACATTCTACATTTCATAGTATTCATGTAAGGTGGAATGCAAGGGAGTTTTGATAAGTACTACTCTAAAACATTAAATATTTGGGCAATATAAAACTGGACAAAATCTGCATTTCAGGACTAGCTCAGGTGAATCCTAACCTTCCATTCAGAACTATAATCTTGTAAACGTTTCTCGACACGTGAAACTTAATTTTTCTTGTCATAATAAAGTCTTCGTTTTGGGCCATGATTGGAGGGAAAACCATAGGACAGAAGGAAGATCTTAGGAGTCTGAATTGTTTCCATTATTTCCCCACTTCTCTCTGAAGCCAGAAAATGAGCCTGGCAGCAGTAGAATTGAAGGAGATTTAATTGGAGCTTTGGAAGAGCTTCACAGGGAGATGTGAGTAGCAGTCCCTGAAGCTGCTTTAATTTATGATTCTGCATGCACAAAGCCATCCATCAGTCCAGTGTCCAAGACACACGAGAGGATATTCAGTCCTGCTTGCCATACCTGTCCTGCTCATCACAGGGCACGTCTCAGAATCTGAACAAATTTACTTGTTCTTTACTGAAATACTGCAAAAACTATTTCTACTTTCATTTTTACTGTGTGATTATAAGTAGGAGTAAGCAAATAATAACCAAGAACTCTAGGAAGTTTGTTTCATAGGATTAGTCTGCTAAATTAATGGCTAGTCATAGTTCATCACTTCACCCATTGCATTTAATTTAACATTTTTATCATTTTATCATATATTCTTTTGAAGGGATTTGTGTAACACAAGGGGATTTTTACAGTCTTTTGGGTAGTAGATAGGAAAAGTTAATTTAGTGATTTATAAAGCCTTTGTGAGTTTTCTTTTTCAATTATTTTTGAAGGTAATGGTGAACTCTAAGCAAAGTAATCATGTGGGGCTATTTCCAAATTTGTGAAAATATGTATTTAATGCCAGTTATTAATTTATCCCACACAGATGAAGCAGCAGCTCTAATAATGACATTTAATTGGTTTTCATGGCATTAAGCAGCATATTAGCTAGAGGTTTACAGTTTCTTTGTGTGCAGTATTTGCTGGTGACAGTTTCACAACAGCATGTACAAATGTACCTTGTTACAGTTTCAGTGTATAGGAAGTATTAAATTCCATTTGGGATAGCCATCAGCTTTAGGAAAAGCTTCTAAAAGTTCCCAGAAGGCAAAGATCTGATGTTGTGTAGCAATGCAGTACCTACAACTGCTAAATGAAGCTGTTCTTTCTACATTTGTTTCCACAAACACATGGCATAAACACTTTTAATCTGGCATTCAGTTCAGTACATTGTCGCTTTGCAATTACAGGTATTTATAAGACACCATGGGGATGTGGGTATTTTAAGGTTCCTTTCTCTGCTTTCAAGTTTCTAGGCATGAATATCATGGTTTTTAAAATAAAAAATTCAATGCAATCATTAAGGCTAGAACCATTTTCTTTTTCTTCTTTTTTTTCTTTTTTTTCAGTTTGGGGTTGGGCTTTTTGAGCGGAAGAGGCAGTTGAGGGAAGCTAAAAGTTCTGCGTATGTCTGTACTATCAGAAGCTGAATCTTTTATACAGTCAAAAGACTAATGATCATATCCCAAGAGCTGGAACAAGTAAAAGTCTATCCTTTCTGCACGAGGAAACTAAAACTGATAGATTCATTCAAACGAGGCAGAAACGATCACACATTTGTCAGAAACTCTCTGCCCTAGTTATTGAGCAGCAGGACTACATGCACATCACTTCAGACAATAAAGGGTTCCAGCCTGCACTGATTAGACTCAATAGTACTATTTTACACTGATCAGAGAGCAAGAGATTGACAGCAAAAAAAAAATATGCCTTTAAATAAGCTTGTTTGTGAAGCATGTGCATTCCTTTCCTCATACTTTGTCTCGAGAGACTGATAGAAGTTATTTTTCTACTCTTCTCATCTTTTTACCACTCATTTTCATCCATTCTGTTTCTTTCCCTGCTTGGAAAAAAAAAGGATCCCCACAAGAAGTTTCCAGCACAGGTTCATTAATCCAGCTGTCCTGGTGTCCCTTGGTGCTGTGCCTTAGTCTGCACTTCCCAGGTGTTAGCGTGTTTCCTGCATGCTGATCTCCTGGCTGCAGTGAAGCAGGCATTGACTCAAGCCAGCTCACGCTTGCATCGCTTTGTCTCCCTTTCATCCATTTCTGAACAGTGGCACTGAGCTCCTCACAGCAGAGAGTCAGAAAGTAAGGGAATGAAAATATTTTAGAAACCTGTAAGACTTGCCCAGTATTTTTCAGAGGGCATGACAAACCTTTCTCATTAGGCATGAGATCAAAATGGAGCCTGACAGCTTTCTCAGAGAATTAATAGGAGTTTCAGCATTGAGTGCTGAGTCTGGTCATGAGCCATGAATGTGGCCAGATCCCATGTTCAAATTATGTTTAGTAATGTGAGTCAAGTAAATACAGAAGAGCTCTCTGCATTTGTCCCTGGCTCATTTGTCCAGAGTTTTTCTATGTTACTAAGGCAAAAAGAAGAGCTGAAAGAGGCACTGCAATGCTGCTTTTTTCTCTGAGAGATTTTCTACCTAAAAACAATTCTGGTCTGAAAACTGATTATATAAGGATGTCATCTTTCACTCAGGAGATTTGCTTGCTCAGGACCACCTGCTGATGTGAATGCTGGAAGGCTGTCTGCTTTCCTTCCTGCTGGCTGGGTCCAAGAGCACCTATACTCCAGCGAGGGTAGGAGCTGGGCACTTTACCGACTCATCAATCATGGACAGGCTGCTGACTAATTTCCATTATAGTGTCCATCTGTGTGCCCCATTCTGTGGGGACAAAAAGCCACTCTGTAATTATGGATAGGCCTCTAATTATACCTGAGCAACTTCATGAATAGAAATAAGGACACACAGATCAAACTTTGATAAGTATTAACCATCCATAGGCTTCACAGCTTGTGCTGGAGTTTGCGCCAGAGAGAAGTTACCTGTGTTTCCCTGGGTCACAGTATAGGATTGGCAAGGAAAGAAAGGAAAGGGTTTTGTCTTCTTTTAGCAAGATGAAATGCCTAATTTTGAAACTCAGTGTTATGTTTGGAAGCACAGTCCAAAGAAAACTGTGGAAAAATAAATGAACAGGTATATATAGCCGTAGGGTAAATTAAATCCCTGAAGAATCCTATAGAAACAGTGTATGACATTATTTTGAGAAATTGAAAGACTGATAGCATAGAGATCCCAGAAAAATATCTAGGATTTCCACACTATTTTCTCTCCTTTTGTCCTTTTATCTAAATGTCTTGGGGAACTGAAGGTCTTGAACCCTTGTATGAACATGTAATCTAGAGTCTATTGCCATTTAGGAACAGACATGTGCAGCATACGTAGTGTTCGCCCTCTCAGAGGAATTGTGAAACATTGTTGTAGGTTAATGGCATGAAGCTGAGTTGGGGGAAGTTTAGGTTGGATATCAGTAAAAGGTTTTTCACCCAGCGGCTGTTTGGGCGCTGGAACAGGCTCCCTAGGGAAGTGGTCACAGCAGCAAGCCTGACAAAGTTCAAGTGTTCAGACAATGCTCTCAGACACACGGTGTGATTCTTGGGGTGTCCTGTGTGGGGTCTGATGGGTCCCTTCCAACTCAGAATATTCTATGATTCTGTGGTTCTAGGTTACTAAAGGCCAAACGGCAGCTACCTAAGTCATACTTAATCAGTAGGAATCACAGACAAGCCATGTATTTCAACAATGTCACTCAAGTTGCCTCTACAATTTGTGAGAGGAATGCTAAAGTCAGACTGCCAGAAATAAAGGCTTTGAAGAGCTAAAGCATTGAACCAACATTTCATTTGGAATGATCTATCTTTAAAATGAATGTCATAAAGGGCTATATTTATTAATATAGCATTTGGGAGTCTTTGGGTTGTGTAGCAACAAGCTAGTGATATTGCAAAAGAAGTTTATGCAATATTAGACTGAGAACTACTTGCTGTAAGGTTACTAACACACACAGCCACATGTCAGAGTTGCAAGATTTAAAATTATTTAGTAGGAACAGTTGATGGGATTCCAATAGCACTCATAGATTTCAAAAATTGCCACAAAACACACTGAAAAAAGTCATACAAAAGTTTTAGGAGCCAAGGACACAAGCAAAATGCGGAGGAAATATGTGAATATGGTAAATTGTCACAGCTTGAATTGCATCCTCTGATGACAATTTCCCAGTCCTACAGTCAGATTTACCCTGGAAAATCCAAACTGCAGTCACATTCCAAGTGGGTATAACCATCTGCTTGTGCAAGTTGGACTTGTAGCTAAGGGCATTATTTAGAAGATGCTTGTCTCTGTTACTAATAACACTTAATGTTACATCAGCTTTAAAAATGCAATCCATTTTCCGCCATCCATCATTTAATTACTCTGATTTCATTCTCTATGAATAATATACACGGTCTCTCTTTGCTGGCATCTCTACTTTCAGATTTGAGATGCTACTACAGGATTTTTTAAAAAATTCTATAATTACAATAATTACAATTCAATGAAAAGTCTGTATGTTCCTATACAGTTTCAAAGAAAAATAATAATGAAGTTCTTTTTTTTATTTAATTCATGTCTCATCCCTCCACTTCTTGCACAGTATCTGTTAAGGACGTCAGTTGCTTTCTGGTGTTTTTCTAAAAATTGCATTAAAATGTTGCTTGGATGCAAGCTGAAATTTTCAAAACTCAGGATCCATATGAGAGCATACTGAGGCTGTGGCAAGGTTTATTATGTCTCATAAAATAAGATTCCTTTTTACTGGCTAGTGTTTGTTTGCTATGCCGGGTGGAAAGGAGGTATTGCCAGAAGATTGACTGTAAGGTCCTGAGAGACCCTGGTACCAGCTTTGTCACTGACTTAGACTTAGATGTCAAAGTAAAGAGTTCTGATTTTCTGGATGACTTACCTCCTACATGCATTTGGAATTAGGATGACAATATTTAATCAACTTAAATGGGAGTCATAGACTTCAGATCTCTATTAAAACTCTATGCTGTGATTCTCAGAAAGTGCATTGAAGACTTGAACCTGGGCCTGAGTAACTGAGCTGTGTATCGCCTTGTTTCTAGAGTGGAGAAGCACCATGAAAAGGAAAAAAGCCCAGTAATCCTAGCACTTCATGGATGATTTTCAAAGTAGTGCAGATGTGTTTGCAAAGACTAGAATCTGCTTCAGCCTGAAGTGAACTCTTCCAGGAATGACCAGGGCTGCATTAGACCTTTCCATATGGCCAGCATGTTTTAAAGGAGACATTCCAGGACCTGGAAACTGAGGGAATACAGAGTTTAATAATTTCTTAGTAGCAATATTTTTTGTTGCTGCATTCACAATTTATTCTTTGGCTTGCACTATCCCAACCCGTGCATTTGTATCAGACTTGAACAAAGAAATCAAGCACCACAATGGTGTAAATATATATATATATGACCCAGAATAAATAATCTCTTCTGCCTGAGAGGGCTCAACACTAGAAAAAGTAAAAGCATGCAATGTACCAAACGTAATCCAATAGCATGAAACTCTTCTTTTAGGTTACAGGTATAAACGGGCTTGAAAGAGACCAAAGATTGCACAACCTTGACTTTCCCCAGGAGAAGCTAGTTTTGTTAATGATTTCCAGGACAGTGCTTTCAAGAAACAACAGAGAACATGATCACTGTGTTCTATGGATGGAGCATTACCTGCAAATTTGAATAATATGTCTCCAGATAATTCAGCAGCACCTGTGACACTAAAAACATCTATTTATATTCCACACTTCATGTTTTTGGCAGCTTGACGGGCTGCATGTTCCATCATTCTGACATACTGAAACAGAGCTCAATGTGACTCAGTAGAACAATGAGCATTAGCTGCTGGGATTAAAGTTTTTTGCTAAACCATCATCTATCCATCTATTTAAAACTAAGCATGTAAAGACAGTTTGCTAATTACCTAAATTAAATGGGTTATCTGAATACTTGTAATTCTTTATGACCAAACAAAAATGCATTATTTCAACTAACATGTTCATGTCTGTTCAGAGATGCCAAGGTATTATTCATATTGAACTGAATCAACTACCCTGTCTGAATGTTCAGCATTCCCATTAAACTCCCTAAAAACTTGTTCTGTAAGTCTATACTTGCAGCCCAGAAAGCCAATCAGATCTCAGCCTGCATAAAAAGCAGCAAGGACAGCATGTCTAGAAGGCAATTCTGCCCCTCTGCTCCCTGGACATCCCGTCTGAAGTTCTGCATCCAGCTCTGGGATCCCCAGCACAAAATAACAAACATGTGGATCTTTTGGAGTGGGTTTAGAGAAGGGCCACAGAAATGGTCAGGGAATTGGAACACCTCCCCTCTGAAGGCAGGCTGGGAGAGTTGGGAATGTTCAGCCTGGAGACGGCTTTAGGGAGACCTGATTGCAACCCTTAAATATATAAAGGGGCTTTATAAGAAAGCAGGAGGGAAAATTTTTACCAAGGTGTGTAGTGATAGGACAAGGGGCAGTTTTAAAACTGAAAGAGAGTAGGTTTAGATGTGACGTAAGGAAGAATTTTTATTCTGTGAGGGTGGTGAGACACTGGAACAAGTTGTCCAGAGAATCTGTGGATGCCCCATCCCTGGAAGTGTTCAAGGCCAGGCTATTCTGAGCAACCTGGCCTAGTGGAAGGTAACCCTGCCCATGGCAGGGGGTTTGGAACTAGATGATCTTTAAAGTTTCTTCCAACCCAAATCATTCTAGGTTTCTCTGAAGTCCACACTATTGAACTAAAGTACACAAGAGTTGCTGAACTAGGTTCAATATCACAATCTTACATATTTACAATATTCAGGAAAAGAATCTCAGTAACATTAGAGTATGTCATGATGAAAGGGAAGTGGTGGAGTCACCATCCCTGGAAATGTTCAAAAAACAAGTGGATGTGACACTTTGCCATACAGTTTAGTGGACATGGTAACAGTAGGTGAAAGGTTGGACTTGATGATCTTGGAAGTCTTTTCTATGGTTCAGTGAAAAAGGGGAGTCATTGGAAGCTCAGGTAGATAGATCTGCTTGTGCACTTACAAATTTTAGTATCTATTTCTACAAGCCATTGACTTTATTAGAGAGGAACTGCACTCTGTCTCTCTAATCTCCCAGGACACCAGCACAGGACAGTGAAGCTCTCAGGCTCAGACCACATTTCTGGTGCGCAGTCCCATCAGTCAAACAAAAGGCACAAGTGCTGTGTGTTGCTTTAGCCTGTCCAGCTCTGTTCGCTGTTCTCAGCTGTCCCTAGCCTGAAATGTCAGAAGCTGCCCACTTCCTCAGTTGTCTCCCTCTTTGATTTAGAGGAAGATTTTTCTTTGTATAAAAGCTTCCTTCCTTTTTGTCTCCAGCTTAATTAGAAATGCCATCATTCCATCCTGAATATATATATTTTTGGGGGGGCTACTTGACCTGTATTACTCCTCTTTTTTTCCTCCCTCTTTTAAAAAATAACACCATACAAATACATATCTTAAAGGAAAAAAAATGCATCACAAATTGCAAAAATGTAAACTGTTCTTATTAAGGACAAAAAGATAATGCAGTCAGATTTCATTATGCATATGTTATAAGAATAATTGCCTTTTGCAGTTACAAGGCATTCTATTTGCCTGCTGGAGATATTCATGGAGACAGTATATTACAAACTGTCTCTCAGCTCAAGAAAAATAGGCTGAAACCATTGCTACCATGTTAATATAGACAATAAAGAAGTAATTAAATGTCTTTAACTGCCTTCCTTTTAAATGTCTCCAACTCAAATTACTTTCCCCCTATTATTCATTTTTACCCTTATTGTAAATGTATCAATCTTGTAAATGTTCATGTTTGGTGAGTTCGGTTTTGATAACTGACTGGCTAGGGACAGTCCTAGGAAAAATGGGAGACTCTGTGCTCTCTGACTTTGTGAAGAGGTCAGGCAGAGAGCTTGTAAGGATCATAATGTTGAAAGTAAAAGGAAATGAAGAAATGA
Organism: Dasyornis broadbenti; assembly: GCA_013397935.1. Taxonomy (NCBI): domain Eukaryota; kingdom Metazoa; phylum Chordata; class Aves; order Passeriformes; family Dasyornithidae; genus Dasyornis; species Dasyornis broadbenti. The sequence continues at coordinate 1,164,906 of VZRN01005010.1, read as the reverse complement.
AAATAGGCTTAGAATTCAATATAGTCTGGAAAATAACATCAGGAAAATAGGTGGTCAGGGAAAAATCAACAATCTGAGCTGGAAATTACTCGGTCCAGTGTGGTAAAACCCACCATTAAGATGATGGTCAGTTCCTGAAAAGGCTGATATGAAACACATTCCTCTCCCACCAGTTTCAAAGTTTGTGCAAGCTGTTCATTCTCCCTCCCTCCTTCCTTGCTTCCTTCCTCCAGCTCAGATATTGATGCTCCTCTTTTGCTGGGGTATCAACGGGGATGGGAGGAAGGGACATTTCCTGTGAGTCCATCATTCCTTGTCCCACTACTGCCTTCCTGGCTGCACTCCCAGAACTGGCTAATGATCACAGACAACATATGGTCTGTGAACAAGAGGTTTCTTGTTTTTAAAAACAAAGATCAGGTGCTGGAAAAGAGAGCTTGAAAGCAATGTGTAAATGATAGGAAATCAATCAAGGGAGGGCATGATATGAAGCTGGTGAAACAGACACACCAGGAGAGATTTGGAGGAGCAGATAATACTGCCTGCAGCTGGAAGCTTGCTGCTGGTAGGGGAAGAGTGTAAGACAGAAGAGCAGATAAAGAGCCACACAGCTCCCATATTGATACCCTGCATGCAACAGGGTCTGCACACTTTCCTTTTCAGTGCACCAAATTCCTAAGAACCCCGTGTCCTCTTCCATGGCTCACATCCACAGAGGTGTTGGAGTAATTTATTCCTGTTTAAGAACTTATCCATCCAAATTAGTAGCAGTTCATGGGCTCTTATCTAGCGGGAGCAGTGGGCAGTGCTCTGATTTGGAGTATTTCACTGAAATGAAAAAGATCTGAAGTGCTTACATAGGAATTTAGTGCCTCGTTCACTCTAAGTACTTTTCTGGTCTGAGAGAGGAGTCTGCCTTCTGTGCCACCTGATGCTGGCTTAATCCAAAGACTGAAGATGTTTGAATAAGAGGCAGAATAATTACAGGGGAGATTTCTTTCATTAAAAATCAGAGAATTGGAATGTAACAGGTATTCTCAAAACAGATGTAGGGTTTTCTGTAACTAGCACTTCCCTCTGACAGTCCTGAAACAAAAAATAATAGCAAAATTAGGATAGCCATTGAGGAAAATGCTTACTTTACTGAAACAGTTTTGATGCAGGGCCATATTTTCCACCACTGTGATATGCATATTACATTGCAGTATTTTTCTCCACATGCTCTTTTTTTTTTGCACCAGTTTGCTTTCCATATATTCAAATACCATCAGCTACCAGTGGACAACATCACAAAGCTTTGTTGCAGGAAAAGAATAAAATATGAATGTGAAACATTTACTATAACCCTCTCGGGAAAATACAGATAGCATAGACTTTCTTGTCCGATTTAAAATGTAGAGGGATATTTTTGTCTTGTGCTTGTAAATTCACATGAATATTTATTTCCATAGGCTGTGGCTTTCTTTCACCCTAAAAGCTCTCTAAAGATCTATCCAGATTTTTTCTTCTGCCCTTTCATTACAATAAAATGAGTTGGCTTGCTCATTCCCTAATTTAAGCGTTATTTGAATGGTGCAGATGCTTTCTGTGGTATTTATAAGACTGTAAATGTGTGCCGATTTTGCTCATAATAACCAACACACAGTGGGGCTGCTCTTCTCACATTAGGGATGGTCAAGAAATGCAGACTACGAGGTTGTAGGTATTAATAATGGCTTTCATTTATTAATCCAAAGTGCTGTCTTTCCCAATTTTGATCATTATGGATATTTGGTTAGAATTAGCAGAACTGTGTTTTTATTGGGAAACTGCTAACCCTTGTCTCAGTGCTGCTGAAACTCAGAAAGCTTTCTGCAGAAGAAAAGAAATATCCTTCCATACTCTGAAGCCATTGTGTGGGAGCAAAGCTAGTAACAAAAACGAGCTCTTCTTGCCATTGCAAACAACACTACACATTTGGGAAGGTACAATTTTCAGAAGTTTTGAGGATCTGTGGATCGTTAAGATGTCTCCATGCACCTCTCTCTCTGAGGTGCAAATGTTTTGCTTCTTAGTATTTGTCAATATAATTGTCATCTGAATTCAGCATGTTAAAATAAAATAAAATGTAACAAAAACCCATCAAGTTTACTGGAATTGAAATCCAAGAAAACCAGACTACTAAACCTGTTCTTCAGGAGTATTTTCAACCACGTATTTAATTTTTATCAAATTGGCTACTTCCTTAAATATCCAGGAATAGGAATTAAGGAAGCATTTTCAGGCTTGTGGGTTTGATGATTTTATTCTTGATCCCCCTGTTCATAGAGAAGCAGCATATAGTACACATCCTTGAAGGTGATGAATATGCCAGGTGTATATGAAAAATTTCAAAGTAGCATGTCTGAGAGACTATTTTTATTATTTGTTGCAAGCTTCTTTTCTATTTATAGAAAATTTTTCATGGAGGCACTGTCACTTTGAAATCATCAATGGATGATGAAAACATCAGATGTTTGATTTGTACCTTTCTTGCTCCTGTTTTTGGTGTTTGTTGCACATGTACGTGTCTCCAGAGTTGTGAAAGAAAGTTACCTAGGATATTCAAGAGTATCCACGAAAATGGGATGAACTGTCCTTTTTCATGTCCTTCATTCTGTCTGGGACGCTTGGTATCCTGTGTCCAGCACAACTAAGAAGGTGTGCAGCTGAATGCCTTCCAAAGACTGGAGCTTTTCTCCTTGCAGTGGTTGTTATACTGTATTTTTGCCTCTAGGGAAATACTGAAAAAGAATTGCATAGAACATGGAGGTTACTAAAGAAATATGGAAATTAATGAATGCAGTGCAGAAACATCATGTAGGATATTGTTGTAAAAATGTAAGGGCTGATTTCTATTCCATTTTTGGCTGGTATTAAGAAACCAAGCTTACGGAAAAAAAACTACCTGCATTGAACCTTAAGGCTATATTTTAGCTTTGAATGCTTCGTGTAGTCCACGAAGCATTCAAAGCTAAATGCTTCGTGTAGTCCACATCTTGAGCTTCAGTCTTCCAGTTCATACTATCTGAGGAAATGCTATGTCAGGTACAATTAATAAGAGTGTCTCTTGCTCCCACATCAGACTGGCACACAGAACGCGACTGGCACACCACGCACCCAGGGACAGAAATCCCCGCCATTCATGCTGTCTCATGCAGAGAGATGCTCCAGACAGGATATTTCTGTCCTACCAGTGAAGAAGCTCAAAAAGCAGAATATGAATCTGAGAGCTGATATCTGCCTGGAGCTCTTCCTTCTGCTCCTGGAAGAGAGCAGGCTGTTGGAGCATACCACCTGCTGCTCCAGCCAGCCTCTTTCCCCTCCAGCTGTCTCCTATTCACCTGCCACAGATCCTATTCGTCTTTTGCACAGTATTACGTGATTGTTTTGTCCTTGCATATGAAACAAATCTGTGCATTTTACAAAAGAAGTAGAAACTTCCGTGTTTTTCTGGGGTTTGTGGTTATTGTTGGGCAGCAAGCACAAGTGCTTTTCAGGGGTTGCAGCCAGTCTGTATTTCAGAGATGTTACAATGTGGTTTGAGACACAGCAGCTGAAAGCCACCAGGAAGGCAGAGTGAAAGCAAATATTGAAGGAAGACTGGAGAATGCTGGGTCCCAGCATTGGCATGGAACACCGTGTCACAGGCTGGGATGTGGACATTCAGGATGTATTACTGGCAGAGCAAGAAGTGTCAGGAGATGATGGCAGAGCAGCTCTCACCCTGTGCTGTAGCTCAGAGCCTCTGCCTTTATTTGTTCATTGCAACCTGTCGATTATAAGTGCCACACGATTACCCACTGGTGTCATGGGTGAGGAGTGAAGCTTTCTGGTGTTTAGTGTCTGGGCAGTCACAACACACACCTCAGCAGGCTTTGAACTCACTTTGCCCAATTCCTCAGCTCCAAAACCCTCAGCTATTCGTTTTTAGGAACAGCTCTTGTCTTTAAAAGAGTGGCAGGCGGCTTCTGCCTGACTGCCAGCACCGAGGAATGCAGGATTTCGTTTCTGAAGTGCACAGACAAACTGATAAGCAGTTCTCCAGAGGGCCACAGGGACTCGGAAAGGATGGAAACACGCTGCAGAGGGACATCAGGCTGTACTGCAAGCAGCGTCTCAAAGGGAGAACTGCTCCAAAGAAAGCTGCGGGGAGACAAGGCTGAGTCTCCTTGAGAAGCCACCCGGCTTTTCTTCGCCGCCCTCTTTATGCAAGACCAACACGGCCACTGCAAAGCAAGAAGGGCACATAGAGCCCCTGAGTACCTGGAGATGCTGGATACTTGAAATGCGGAGAGGGCAGTAAATTATCCATCCTTCTGGTCTGCACACAGGGGAGGGAAGGGGGTGGTGTAAAAAAAAAAAAAAAATTCAAAAAAGGTAAACTATTGGTTCACACTTCCTTAGATACGAAGGTAAAACTCCTGTCGCCTGCTTCTCCTTTTCCCTAAAGCTTGTACCCTGCTGCCATCTACTGGGGTTTTTTGAAGAGACGGCATTCCTCATGTGGGCTAGAGGAGACAAACTAAGATTCTGCAAGATGCTGAAGTTGAGAGATCATACAAGAAAACGAAAACTCAGCACTGAGACCCGTCTGCAGTGGCCTACCTCTCTCTTCTAATCCTTTTGAAAACCAAGCTAATTGTTTATTATCATTACTAACTGCTAACTCTTAGGGGAAAATACATATTTGCAGCAATATTATGTATTGTATGCGTTATTCTTCCTGCTGAAACACAGAGTTGAGGGAAGATTGATGCTTGATCTGCCACAGCTCTGCACAAACTCTAGGAGGAGGAAATGAAATAAAACAGCCATCAAAGAGAAAGTAGTGTCATTCCTGCTTGTGCTTCATTTTATGTCGATGGGAAAGTTGCAATTGAATCTTTAGAAAGGGTATTATCAGTCTCATATCTAGCTAGCAAAGCTGGCACAAAGCAGCAGTGATAAAGAACAGCTGCCCATGAATTGAAAGCAATAATGCTGCAGACAGGGTGGTTTCTTAAACCTCTGGTCTCAGGAGGTGATATATATAAATAATGGATTTATTTACTGAAGATATGATATTTTAAGTCACCAGTGACAGTGATGGATATAGTCACTCCACTACCATGTGATCCATGTTGGAAAAAAGTTTGAAATCCCGTACTCTGAGCCTGTAGCCCCTCCTTGCCTTTTGTCTGCCTTCATTTAGAAAAAAAGGTTGTTTATGTGAGCTCCATTCAAGGAGTACCAGCTGGGTCTGCCATAAAATATGGTTTGCAAAACAAGCCAGCCCTGATGTTTAACACCCTGACAATCTCTGATGTCTTTTATTTAAGTAATAAATTAGTGTTTAATTTTTATGGCATTACACATTACCCAGGAGAGTAATTTAGCAGGTCATTTTTAACATAGTGATAAAACTTGGTGTAATGGGATTGAAGCTGCCACTTCTGGAGGTTTGTATTGGGCAATACTACAAATTTAAGTTCCCTAACATGCATTCAATTTAGATTTAATAAGAGTTATTATATCCCATGTTAATTGAAATTGGATTATTTATTGCAAACACTTACAGAGAACTAGCTACAGAGTTGTGGCTGCACGTACCAAATTTGGCCTCAGAAGTGCCAAGCAGTGTTTCTTCAACTCTTTTGAAAAGCCAAATTTGGATTCAATTGTATCTTCCATATCACTTTGTCACTATAGTGGCACTTGGGCATCTTTATCCCTTCCAATGTGAAATTGCAATGGACATGGCATAGAAAGGAGAGACTCAATGAGACTTGAGGATACATGCCTGAAAACTCTGAACAGGCTTTCAAGGTCTCACAGCCATAACTGTGTTACTGCACATTACTGAAGCAGAGAGAAGCACTTTTATCTAAAGTTGCATCTGGAGCCTGGGTTGGTCAGATAAAACCAGAAAATTTCAGGACTGTAATAAAAAACTGTAGACAGCACAAATACCAGACAAATACCATTGCAAAGCATTGGTTTCCAACAGTTTGCTATTCAGTATCTAAGAACTGTTTCTGTAGTCTCTGACCAGTTGGAGAAATCAAAAGTATCCAAAAATTGCTGGGAAGATGGAGCTGACAGACAGCTAACATTCAGGAACCTGACTGAGCAGCCAGTAAAGGCACGTTTCCTTCTCCTCAGTCACACAGCAACTTTTTCTTTTTTTTTTTCTTTTTTTTTNTTTTTTTTTTTTTTTTTTTTTTTTTTTTTTTTTTTTTTAGATTTAATTTCAGACCCCAGTTAAAACTAAAGTGTTTCTAGCGTTTCTGTACTGTGGCAGCTTTTGAGGGTGGAAACGACTATCATTGAGGCTGAAGAAAAAGGATTAACCATGTCACCCTGAGCTTTCTTTTCTCCAGGCTAAATAACCTTAGCTCCCACAGCTGCTCCACATCAGACTTGTGCTCCAGACCCTCCACGAGACTTGTTGCCTTTCTCTGGACTTGTTCCAGTGCCTCTATGTCTTTTTTGTAGTGAGTGGCCCAAAACCGAACACAGGATTCGAAGTGCCAAGTGCCAAGCACAAGGATGTGATAACTTTCGTAGTCCTTCTGGTCATGCTATTTCTGACACAAACACACTTTCTGATACAAATTTCTATCAAAAAGCTGTTGTCACATTCCCTGGCATGTCCATACTGATGGAACTGATGTAATGGTAGATGAATACAAAAGACACAGAGTTACTACATGTGATGAAGAAGCTTGGACAAGAGAAAGATTCCTAATGAGATGTCCTTGAGAACAAGAAGGGAGGAAAGAAAAAGCACCAAGACTGAGGCCCATTATTTTCGCTTCAGAACAAGTTTTGTTGATGTGAATTATTGTCCTCACAAAAGCTAAGGTTTTCTGCCTGGATTTTTGTTCAACCCCTTTTTTCTTTATTGCTCTGTGCTAATTGTTTCTGAGCTTTTTTCTTTTTATCTCTCCTTGGTAGCTGACAGGCCCTTTTTGAGGCTCAAATGGATAATGGCCTTAAAGGGCAGGTACCAGTTCCTCTTCCTCAGCCTTTTTACAGAAGGCACAACCTATCAAAATACTGACATATATGATTAGTAGTGTTTACCTTCAGGCAGGCCTATGTTTAAGTCCCATGAGAAACTAAGGACAGAGTCCTTCTCTTCATTAAAATAAAATTCAGTATTTGGAGTGGGTACCTCTCTGACAAACATGTTAGAAGGACAAGAACTTTTCCTTTTCACATTTTTATTTCTGCTTTTGCTTTCTGAAATGGCTGATAGCAGCCCTCAGTTATGAGGCTTCCTGGCAGCAAGCCCAGCACAATTGTTTGAAGTCTGGAGCCTTTTTGTGCAGAAACCTGTGATTAAGCCGCCTTCAAAGAGAGCATCAGATCGTGTCAATATCTTAAGTTTTCTGTACTTGGTTATTACCCTCCATGAGTAGATATAACTTGTCATGTTTCCTTTTCAGTCATTTTCATTTGTGTTTCCCTCAAGATTAAAACTCATGGGGACGGGAGAAAAGGTTTAATGTTTTACTTTGAGTGGCTGGTCTGCTAAAGCTGCTCAGCAGAAATACTCACAAGAGTTAAGACATACAGAAAACTGGGCATTAGGCTTCACATCCAGGAGGAAAAGCCATGGTTGCCATGTTGTTTTAAAGCTTAAGAAGAAAATCTGTACAGAGCTTTAAAAAGCTTTGTGTGGATGCAGGTCTTTTCCCCAGGCTTTTAATTCAAACCAGCTTTCTCTTCAATTGTTGTAATATCAGATAAAATTTCTTATAATATTGAGTAAGTTGGATATGCTTAAGAGATTTTAGAGCAGTGGCATATTCAAGTTGTAGAAGGACTGAAAGCTATTAAGGTCAATATACTGTTTCCTGATTTGCATTTATAATTAGTAACAGAAAATGTCCTATCCATTTTAAAGAGTAATCTTCTTCATGCTATGAAATACTGGTTCATCTCAGTAAAGAAGGAATACATCTTCTCTTATAAATAAAATCTGGCACACAATTCTCCTGTTCTGTATTTTTGAAAAGCATTCTATTTAAATGATGACACGGGAGTGAGTTTGATTACCAAATTGCAGTAGCCTGCAGATAAATAATCAGATGATTAAAGTTTCTTTCTCAAGCCAAAATACACAGATGTGGGGATGAGGCTGGGGGTAGGGAGAGCGGGGTAGGGGGATGAAGACACAAAATATTCCCACTGATATTCATTTGCAAACCTAAAAATGTGGTAACAGAAACAGAAAAACGTTAAACTACAAGCTAATGAAGATGAAAGGTAGATTTTTGGTTACCATACGGTTTTGACAGGGGAAAAACCCAAATGACTTTGCAAATAGTCATCTTTTACCTAGATTTATCCTTTGACTTAGGGGTTGTTTGCTCTTTCGATTATTTGAAGAATTAATAAAATAGAGTAGGATAGAAGAGACAAGTACTGATTTGCTAACCTGTAGCTTTTTATTCCCCAAAGGAAGAGGCTGCTAATATTGCTGCAGAGTTAGTGAAACTGTAAATAGCACTACACCTGGTTATGATGCTTCCAAGTTCCTCTGTCCTCTAACGGGGCAAGCATTCTCAACTGCCTTTGAAACTGAAGAACTTCCCATAGCACCACGGTGTGTCTCAAAGGGAATAAATAGTGCAGATACATACTTGCAAAATAAGACATATTTTTCTCAGTAAAAGCATAACTAGTACTATCATAAGTATAAGCCAAAGAAATTGCATAATTACTCATCGGATGGGGAAAGAACCCCAACCAAATAAAAAAAACCAGAAAGCAAACAACACATGCAACACAAAGGAAAGCAACCACACAAAAACCCTCAACAAACCTGGGAAAAACAAGCAGACAACAGAAAAAAACCTGACAGGACAGGTTTAATCTGCAAAATAAGCTTTCAATCCCTGCTATTTGTGTACTTTTCTCAATAAATATTTATGGACAGAATTGTCCTTATGCTACTCATATGAAGACGATGTTTCTTTCCTTCATATGAGCATTTGAGCCCTTCACTGCACCATGACCTTTTTTTAAAAAAAAGCCAATCAGCCCTTTTCTGAAGCAGGACCTGTTGCTCTCTCTCTGCAGAATTCATACATTTTTAGATGCAGCTGGAGTAATCCACTTTGCTGCCACCCTATTCCCCAGCCCTCATTGCCTCAGCACTTGCAGCAGCTGGCTTACTCTGCTCAGCACATGGGAGAGAAAGAACATTTTGCAGGTTCAACTGTTCTGCTAGAAACTCGGTAATGAAATCAGAAATGACAAGGTAAGCTCAGCAGTGACCAGGCTCTGAGATGATTTTTTGTTAACCCTTTGCTGACTTTCATTCAAATTCCCAGAAAAATTAAATTTGAATCTGGCATTAGCTGGTACTCTTTTTATTCTTTTTATACTTCCTGGTTGGCTTGTTTGGGGTGGTTTTGGGGAGAGGGATTGAGAAGGAAGGAGGCAAGAAGAAGAGAGGATGTGGGGGAAGATTGGCTATCTTTATGTGATACTCCTTATTTGCCTTTGCTGTCACTGAAAAAACAGAGTAAATTTCTAGAGAAAAACAATAAGAGCCTGGATTGCTGACAAATACTGACGTGGGTATATAATAACACGTAAATAAGTTCTTCACTTATGCTGAGACAACATAATAAATGCAGGTGCCAGTTTTACCTTTGTTGCAAGAAACAGGGTTCCATTTGGTTCCTCCTCATCAAATTTTCTATTTTAACCCATATTTATTAGTACTTCAAGCTCCCGAAGAATACTAGACAAATTCAGAAATAAATGGCTTCAAACACAAGACTACAGCAAACCAGGTTAAGTACCCACAAATCAGACCTAGTGATGGTTTAAGCCAAGTGCTCTGTTTCGGTGTGTTCTTCAGCAAACATTGTAAAATGGCTGAGAAAGTGAGCCACCATCACATGCACAGAGTTAATATCACAAAGATTCATTGTCAGGAGCCTGCTTTACCAGCTGTTCTGTCTGTTAGGGACAACTACTCAGGAAACACGCAATGCTGGTTAAAGGCTGCCCATATAGTCTGAAAACGGAGGACTAAGATTCGTTTCCCCTATAGTGACTAAAATGGAGGCTGAATCCGAGCCAGAGCAGCCCCACTTAGAGGGTCAAGCTGCAGTCGAGGTAATTAGTACAGGCATATGTTAAGTCTACAAGGTGCACTGCAGCGCTATCTACACGAAGGAGCTCCAGCCAAGGCTGTACAGTAAATTACAAGAACATAGGCAATGCAGAGAGACTTTCTTAGCACTAGCGGTCAGAATGTGCTGGCCAGCTTCTGCTTCAACTCCCTAGCCCTCCACCTCAGTCCTGGAGAGGTATCCATGCTTCAGTGACCTGGGTACACCTGCACAACTCAAGTGATTCCATCTCCAGGGTTAGCTCTGGTTTTGTTCCAAGGCATTTCTTGACTCATGTCAATGTTTCCTTAGACAAATGCCATATTTGTTTTTGTCCTTGGGAGAATTTCCATCAAGAGCAGAGGCTGTCATGCAGCAAGAAATTCCTGTGAAATTGGGTGGTTTCCCTAAATCACATCCCGATTCAAATCAGTTTCTCTGCAGGCACGTTTTTTCTCCAAGACTGCCTTTTAAATGTATATTTGACATCTCAGTTGACCAATATAAGTACATTTTGGTCCATTTGTGCCCTTCCTCTCCATCTGAGAATCAAGATTGCTGTGCACAAAGACTAGCTTTTCCCAAACTGTAAAGCGGAGTGTCAGAGTACAGCTCTTCCCTCTTGCAGAAGACAGAAGACTTTGTAGATCAAAGTGAAGTACACCTCTGGTGTCAAGCAGCCCAAACTCTTCACAGCTTGTGAATAGTTTCTTATTTAGACCAAATATAGACCACAGCTCCTGTTCTTTAGTTTAGCCTGAACTCTTTCCCAACACCAAATGTCTGACGCAGTAGCTGTGATAGTAAGCATGACTGTGATGTTCCCTTTCAAAAACTTTAGATCTGCCATGTTAGATATTTATTTATACTTCTTATAAAAGGACTCCTAGGGAGACTTCTGCTTTGGGCTGCATGACAGCACAAGTGATACAGTGCTTTTGAGGTTCAAGCAAAGTCTGAGTGAAAATCAACAGCAATCATTAACAGTCAAAGAACTTTATTACATATAGTTAGTTATAGTTATAGTTATAGTTATAGTTATAGTTAGTTATAGTTATAGTTATAGTTATATTTACAGTTAGTTATAGTTATATTGGAAAGAAATGTCATAATAAATAATGCAACATGATGGATATCTTGGCCATCATGAGATAATTGCAGGGTTACAAAACACTGTGAAGAAATACTTGCTTCTTATCAAATAGTAAAGCATTTGTCATCTTTTCAAGTGTTGCTAGATCTAATATTTATGCATGTATATATTTTTATCCATAAATGATGTTGTCACATTTTGTTCTCCATTTTCAAAATATTTTGACACTCGTGTAATAACTTCATACAACACCAATGCATTTGGATAATGTGAAAAGTAAGAAGTAAATGTATGGAAAATTATTGTCAACACTTGTGTCACAGCAGCCTGTTCAAATTCCAGCCAAGTTCAGTACTATTTCAAGAAGAAAAGCTGCTTCTTGCAGCCTAAGATTATAACTGTGGTTTGCTGCAAATGTTGACAGTCCTACAAAATCAAGGTTCAAAAAGACTTTAAAAAGGAACAGAGAGAAGAGGTATTTTCTTCACCTCAGAGATCTTGGACTCTGGAGCCATAAGCCATAAACAACTTGGCCAGGGTCATGTATGCTAAGAATGTCAGAGCCAAGAAGTTGAATTTAGAATGACTAAATTATGGCACAGTGCCTTTACGCCAAATCACCTTCCGTTTCAGATAAAAATCTTCACTGCAAGGGGCTCCTTTTGTATTCTGAAAGTCTAGTTTTGGATGTGCATGCTTTCCCCACTCAGTGCCATGCTTTGTAAAGTGTCTAAAGGCAGGTTTTATCTGCAATCTTCTGTTGTTATAAGCCAGCTGAAACATTCTTTACAAATCCAAATTTCCAGATGACTGTTTAGTAGAGAGACACTTAGAATGGGAAAGCCTACAAAAGGAAAGAGGGAGGGAGGGAGGGAGGGAGGGAGGGAAGGACAGAGAGAGAAAGGAAGGAAGGCGGGAAGGAGGGAAGGAGGGAAGGAAGAAGGGAAGGAAGGAGGGAAGGAG
>VZRN01005010.1:1093524-1152251 GCA_013397935.1 Dasyornis broadbenti | reverse complement strand
GAAGGAAGGAAGGAAGGAAGGAAGGAAGGAAGGAAGGAAGGAAGGAAGACAAAGAAAGAACTTTAGTTCTTTATGAGACATTGTTTTCACACCCTTTTCCCTTTCATTGCATAGTCTTTTGGCTGAGATGGAAAAGATTTGGGAAGTAAACACTGAGTAAATGTTCTCAGATTTTTATAAATTGAGTGTAATGCTATGAACTGTGCAAGTGGTCAGAATCAGATCTCCTATAGATGCAAAGTTGTGTTTTGCTTCCACAAGCCGTTTCACCTCCAAAATACTAATTTAATTTCAATTTTTGGATGAAATTTTTTTTCATGTCATTTTTACTCAAATCAGAGCCATTGTTCATATTTTCATAGAATTGTTGAGGTTGGAAGGGAGTCTCTAGGAAAGTTAAACCTTTAGCACAGGTTAGTGGTGCTAGATTTTTTTTTGGATGGTAAAGCTGGTATTTTTTAATTGGGGTGTGCTATGTGCAAGTGTTTCTTATATATCTGTAAACTCTGATTGGTTTAATAGTCATTAAAACTCATATAAAGGCATTTTAAAACATATATGCATTTCAGTTTCTTGGTCTCAGTGCTGTTACCACTAAGCTGCAACAGGAGTTCAAGAATTCTCTTCTCTCTCCACATGGCAACCTATTTAGTTTTCAAAAATCTTCATTAGGTTCTGGTTTAGACTTGCTGTTAGCTGCTCCACATCATGGAAGACAGGCGTTTGCTAAGGCAGGTGGAAAACTGCCTTAGAGGATATGACCCTCCCTCTGAATTGTTGTAAGGTCGAAATCAAAGGCTCTCAGGCAGAGATATGGGAAAAGGAATAACAGTTTTTACTCGTATCTATAATGAGGGAACAAGCAACAACAACAGTAGCAATAACAAATAAACCAACCAGATACCCGGTGGCAGCTTTCTCTGGGCTGCCAGACACCGCCCCTCCCCTTTGGTGCAGTTACGGTCACGGCCGGCAGGGGGCGCTGTGACGTGAGCTCAGCTCCTCGGTGATGGCAGACGGAGCAGAGGGCGAGGCGGCCGCACGGCGAGCGGAGCTGCAGCAGGGAATCTCAGGGCAGCAAACTGGGCGGCAGAGCCCGTCCACTCGAGCCGGCGAACAAAAGGGCAGCAGAGACTTCAGCAAGGAAGGAAAAACCCAGCAGCGCTGAGCTCCCGCGGCAGCAGTGAAGGGAAAAGAAGAAAACAGCAGCTGTCTCCTCCAAGTCCCAGGGACAAGTGTGTCTCTGCCCACGGCCAGCCACCTTTTTCTTCTCTCGCCACACCTGGCTATGTTTTTAGTCTCTTAAGTGCGTCTTTGTCCCTTAGGTACTCAGTCGTTATCTCTTAGGTACCCAATCGTTATCTCTTAAGTACCGTCGTTAAGGCTCGTTAAAGTCTCTCTAGCCACAGGATGGAAAAATTCCCAACCTCCAACGCACTACATATATTTGCTTGCATCACCTCTATGGAATCTGAAGCACGAGTGACTAATGCCTGTTCGACAAGAGAAAGCTGCAGTTCCTACAGGAAATTCACCTTTCTACAGGCAGCCCACCTTTGCCCGTGTGACTGCATTCTGTGATAACAATATTAACAGTGGCACTAATGGCAAAGTTAAGACTAAAAAACTTTTATTTTTTAATTTAAATTTTGTAGGTATTCTTTCTTTGTGTTCTTAGATTTAGAACTTACTGAGATAGTAAGATCACAGGAAGATACTTGGGCACAGTGATAGTCTTAATTAGTTCTGTCAAAGTTAAGGAGCAGACAGGGAATGGAATAAATGCTCAAATGCAGTCACGTGAGAAGTTTCTCTGCCATAGATGATACAGAAATGAACTGTAAAATTACTTTCAAAGACATTTTTTTCCAAGTCAAAAGGGGGAAAGAGTTTATCAACATAGGCATATTAAGCAGCATTTCCAGGGCCATAGCACACAATAGAGCAGATTTCTAGCCAAAGCATCTGTATCTGGAGTGGAATGGTATTGTAACATGGACCCCATTGGTTCTTCTCAGTTCCTAGAGCAGCCTAGGACTGGGAGGCCACAGAGGTGTTAAGCTCTTATCTGTTTAAATTCGAAACGGGATGACCATCTTTATAATTCAAATTCTTTGCAAATGCTCTTAATTGAGTATAAATAGCAATGATCCATAAAAACTACTTGCCAAAAATAGTTACTATGGCAAGTTGGACTTGGAATAATGTTACAGTGACATAAAACTGGAGTCCCACCATAAGAATGAAGATAGTTTCACTGAACTGTTGGTTTGATGTATATCTGAAGTATTATTAATTTCTGTGAACTGGGAATTGGGACATGAACAAAGGAGTCATTGAAAGTATATTTCTACAAATAAGCAGTAAAACAGCATAACTTTGTATTAATGCACCTGCTGAATTAAATTAATACTTCAAGCAAATTGTTTTAGCTGTAAGTTTCATCAAAGTTCAGAGGACTATGATTCACCAAAGGACCTAGTCATATCTTGTGAATTGAATATTCTCAGCTTTAGTTCAGAAGGCTCTGAAATCCATCCAGTAATAGAAGATCAAGCAAAATAATTTTGTGATCTCTGTGAATAACAGGTAATTCTGGAATCAATGGCATGAAGAATAGTTAATGTACTACATTAAGGTTAAATTGCATTTTACATTTTAATTCTGAAAAACATTTTCCATTGTAAAAGTGGAGCTGCTCTAGGAGAACAAAATGAGGTGACCAAAGAGCCAGGACACTGAGTCCAGAACCACAACCAAACACCAGTGATTTTAAAGCCACAAATAGGAACAGAAATGTCACCCTAAGCAAAGAGAAAATGAGAAAATATAGAGGGGGAGAGCTGTGTGAAGATTACCCACCACATGCTTCTTTTAAAACATCATGCCAGAAAGAGCAAATGGGAGTGGGAGAAGATGAAACAGATATTGAATCGTTGTCCACATGGTGTTGGGCCAACGCAATGGCTTTGAATCTACTGAATTCAAGAGCTTCATCTTATTGTCCACATACTCTGCCAAGGATCTGGAGAGCAGAGAGCTACCATTTCCTGCAGTTCACCTCCACAGCGCAGGGAATAAACTTAGTACCACAGGGGAACTGAATTCTTAAGGAAGTTCATTGGTTTTTTACATTATTGTCATTGTGGTTTTGCCTTCCAAGTTGCACAGGCACATGCTGAGCATACAGTGGTTATGCAGCGTTACCAGGTGGGAATGGAAAACTATTACAATTGTTTTACACAGTTACAAACACCCACCAATACATGCAAG
This sequence comes from Dasyornis broadbenti, assembly GCA_013397935.1. NCBI lineage: Eukaryota > Metazoa > Chordata > Aves > Passeriformes > Dasyornithidae > Dasyornis > Dasyornis broadbenti. The sequence continues at coordinate 1,148,978 of VZRN01005010.1, read as the reverse complement.
ACAGTAGAGAATCATATCCTCACAGCAACATGGCTTGTGGACAGCAGCAGTGTCCTGTATTTAATGTTTACCATTCTGGCATCGCGGCAGGGCTCCTACATACTGCCTTGACCGTGGCACAGTGGTGATCAAGCTCGTGTTTACAGGTCAGTTATTGTTTAAAAAAATTCCCCTGAAAGGACACCAGTTTACATGCATCATTAAAGCTCCATCAGCACATTACACAGCTCCAGGTTGTAAACCAGGCCAGATAAGGACCTTTCATTCTTTAGAGGTATGAAAGTAATGATGCCGTCAGTGACAGGGTATGTATCGTGATTAGGCATCGTAACCAGGAGGCAAGACTTTTGAAAAATGATCTTCCAGAGATGATTGCAGGAAACACAGCAGGTGCTGGAAACTTTTCTGCGTCACTGAATCTGTTTTATTGACTCCAACATTTCACTGATAAATGTGATTTGCACTTTTCCCTCACTCAGCAAATATAGTGACTGGCAGAGTAAAGCAAACTTTAGCATCTGTGTTTATATCCATTGATCAGTGTCTTGTAAGTGTTATGTCACTTGAGAATCTTTATGAAAACAGATAATTTATAATGGCAGCTGATAAACTGCTATCCATCTTACTGCAATGTTAATGTAAGTTGTTTTATGTCCTTCATTGCTGACCAGAGCACTCAAGTCAATCCCAGACTACAGGGATGAGACTCTTTAATTTCTAAATAAGTAATTTAAGGCTAGCCTGCATTTGTAATTCCTTAAATACACTTACTTTCTCCTCAGTATCTTGTTATGCATAAAACAGTTTGTGGCTTTAGACCTTGGGCCCATGCGAAAAGATGATAATGAAATCAACAATTGTCACAGCATTGTCAGGCATGAAGAAGACGAGGAGGTAAAGGTCTATAAGGGAAGACCAAACATCCTTCCCATAACTGAAGGAGGCAAGGGCATCCATGGAAGGTCACCACCCAAATGAGTAGACAGTTAACCTTTTTCTGGATCTCCCTTTCAGAGAAGGTGCATGCAATGAACTTCCAGAAGAGAAGTCTCAAGTGATTACTGTGAGTTTCAGGTGTAGTATAGAAACTGAAGGGGTTATATATTTATCAACAATCTGGATGCAGTAGTTGAATGCACCATCAGCAAGTTTGCTGATTAAACCAAACCGGAAAGTGCTGTTGACTCTCTTGAGGGACAAGAGCCCTTGCAGAGGAATCGGAGAGAATGGATCATTAGGCTTTGATTAATGAAATTTAATAAGTCAAAATGCCAGATTCTGCACCACGGATCAACGTCAGGAACAAAACTGGGAGAGGAGTGGCTGGAAAGCAGCCCTGCAGAGAAGGTTCTGGGGGTGCTGGTTGGCAGGAGACTCGACAGGAGTCAGCAGTGTGTGTGCCCTGCCTGGCAGCCAGGAGGGCAAACCTCATCCTTGAGTGCCTAAAAAACAGCAAGACTGATGGTCCAAAGAGGTGATTATCCTGCTGCATTCAGCATTGTTGGTCTCATCTTGAATACTGTGTGTAATTCTGGGTCATGCCATTGAAGGATGTGAGGGTCCTTGAATGTGCTCTGAGGAGGGCTCCAAAGCTGGGGAAGGGGCTGGCAGGAATTTCCTCTGAGGAGTGGCTGAGGGCACTGGGTTTGTGTGGTTTGGAGAGAAGGAGGCCAAGGGGTGATCTCACAGCTCCCAATAGCTTCCTCAGGGAGGGAAGTGGAGAGCAAGGTGCTGAGCTCTTCTCCCTGGAACCCAGGACCCATGCTGGAATGACTCAAAGCTGCATCCATCAGGATGGGTTCATGCTTGACACAGGGACATTTTTTTACTGGAAAGGTGGTCAAACCCTGGAACTGGCTTCCTGACAGGTGGTGCCTGTCAGTGTTTAAGGGAGTGTTCAAGCGCAATGTTCTTAAAGGCATGCTTTAACTTTAGGTCAGCTCTGAAGTGGTCGGGCAATTGGACTAGGTGGTCAGAGGAAAAAAAAAAAAAATGCAGCAGTCAAGGTATAAAAAGGACAATGTAAAGAAAAAAATTCAACCACCTAGAATTTATCCTTTAAAATCTGAATTGTGACAATAACCACTGCAGAGCTAACTTTTCTGTTTTGTTAACTCTGAGCTCATCTCTATATGTATTGATATTCTCAGCAGGTTTTGTCCTGGACTTCCAGCCATTTGTTACTTTGTTGAAAGATACACAGCTACTTTTAGCTTGGAAATTGAAATCTAACCTATATTTTTATTTACCCTGAAAGGGGGTAAGCCAGTTTGCTGTTATACAGTGCTAATACACTCTCCATCTGCTCACTTGGGGATTATTTTTCCTGTGTGTTGTCAAAAGACATTTCTACTATTAAGCCAACATCCTGTGTAGCAACTCCTTGTAGTTTATTTTTCTTGATCACGTTTGGATTGAGTAAATCAGGACACTACCATCTTAATTTTAAATTAAGTAGCACTTTACATGCTTTTTTCCAAGTGGTATTCTGCTGTGATGTTGATAAATTGTTAACCCATAGCCCAAGAAATACATGATTACTATCTCTAGTTAGTCTTTGGGTATTGTAGGGGGGATGCAAGGTCACAGACTTGCCAGGCTTGGACTATTTTGAGCCCTACCTCAAACTTTGTTTAGATGAAACACCATTTCTTTTTCTAATGGCAGAAGAGCTATGCCTAGTTTGTTTTACTTTTGTTTATCTTCTTACTGTACAACCCCATTTTACATAGATAATAGTAAAAAGTAGTTCCTTTGTGCGCAATGAGATATTGATGACTAACATCATCACAGAGTTATCAAGGTTGGAAAAGGCCTCCAAGACCATCTGGTCCAGCTGTCAACCCAGCAGCGCCAAAATCACGTAAATCACCTAAATCATATCCCCAAGTGCTTTACCCAGACACATTTGTAAGAGCCAATCTTAATCTCCTCTGGCAAAACTTAATGCCATTTCCTCTTACTCTTTTGCTTGAGATATGGCAGAAGATACTGACCCCTACTCCACTACAGTTCCTTTCAGGTAGCTGTAGAGAGCAGCAAGGCTCCTCCTGAACCTCCTTTTTTCCAGGTCAAAGAACCCCACTTTCTGCAGCTGCTCTTCATAAGACATGTTTTCTAGACCATTCCCCACCTTTCTTGTCCCTCTTTGGATATGCTCCAGCACCTCAATGTCCTTTTTGAAGTGAGTCACACAGAGCCGGGCACAGTACTCGAGGTGCAACCTCTCCAGTGCTGAGTACAGCGAGACAATCTCTTCGCTACTTCTGCTGGCCACACTGTCCTTGAACCAGCCCAAGATGCCCTTGGCCACCTGGACACACTGCTGGCTCACATCCATTCACCTGTCAGCCAGCACTCCCAATCCCTTTCTCCTGAGCAGCTTTCCAGCTGCACTCCTCCACCCTGCAGCAATGTGTAGGGTTGTTGCAGCCCAAGTGCAGNTAATAATAATAATAATAATAATAATAATAATAATAATAATAATAATAATAATAATAATAATAATAATAATAATAATGGTGCTGTGCAGAGAAATGCACAACTGGCACATAGACAGTAGTTCTGAAAACTGGGATCATAGGATTCTGGACAAAGGCATGGAATGATACAATACGAGGCATTGACTAAAAAGGGGGACCCCAGGGCTGTAAACAACTCACAAATAATTCAGGACTGGAGCTGATCAAAACTGATTCTAAGGGTACCAAAGAAATCAAAGATGTGCAAAAAATACTATATATAGTAAATTATACATACATTCAATATAGTAAATGTAGTCTAGTAAAATATATAGTAGATGTGGCATGGAGTTGCAGACCAGAGAAAAACAAAGGTTTAAAAGCATGTTAGCAAAATGGAAAATGACATCAAGCAGATCCTTCAGTCAGGAAGGAGCCACTGGCTTTGTAGTCCTCCCAGCAAAGGAGAGAATGCTGACCACTTGCCATCCTTGCTCTCCTCTTGTCCAGCACACCTTCCCCCCCACCTGCTCAGACTGAAGCTGTGATCTCTGTTCCCTTAAGATTAGTGCTGGTGACAAAGAAATGCCTGCCCTGCTTTGAGGTCATGGTTACATCTTTCACAATAAAGCACAGCTCAGTGCAAGAAACACTGCTAATTTTCTTTGACTTTTGAAATAGAAAGTCCAACAGCAAATTTGGTTTTCATTACAACCAGTTCAGCTCTGAAGTGGATCTGAAGACTTGAGTCAAAGGTGTGATTGTTGCTGTACTGATACCTAAACTGCTCTGTGTGCCTGCATAGGTTTCTGTCTCAGAATGTGAAAAGAAGAAAGAAAAAATATCCCACCAACTTGGTTTGTTGAACATAATTGTATGGATAATCTCAATCCATTACTTTGTGCCACAGAACAGTTTTCCATTCACACATCCATCTTCTCTGAAATAGAAGACTATTCTTACATTTTATTCACATAATGGTTTTGATAGAAAATCTGTTTTGCTGCAGATGAGGGCCCTGGAGGTTTTTGGTCTATTGTAATACATAAGAGCTGCCTGACACTGCAGCATTCGTTCTCTAGTGCAATTGCCTAACAGGGCTAAAAGCACTGATGTCTTTTACAGTTCTGGTATTGCCATTATCCATTTCAATGGGGTTTAAATGTAAAAGTGAAATTGATGGTGTTAAAGCATGAATTTCAATCATGCTAAGAAAGAAGATATTGATGGGAGCCAGCAAGGGAGCTCTGAACAAAAATATTGCAAGGAAGGAGCTGAAAGGCTGATTACTATAAGGCCAGTGACTCTATGCTTTGAAGTTACTGAGCTGCCACACATTAAAAGATGTCTGCCCATGTTTTATAACTCAGGATAAGGTGTATTTGTCCCTGTGAGTATTATGGATCTCCTTCCTTCTCCCTAAGGTGGGACTTCATGGGAAAAATCTTCAAGTCTTAGTTCAGCATTTTATCTGAGATTTAAGATGTCCCTAGTCATTAATTTTTTTAGTAGGGGTGGTTTCTTGTGGCTACAGAATATTGCCGTTCTTGTAAAAATTTTACCTCTGTAATTATAGTGCAGCCTTCTGTCTGAGGCTGAGTCTTTATGGAGCAGTAGAAGAGACACTTTGTACCATACAAATTACACAGAACACTGTAACTCAGGGTTAGCAAAACTAATGAGAAAGCAGTAAGAGTGTTTTACAGGAGCTTAACAACTTAGATTTTAATTTTCACAGCAGACGAGCAGAGCAACCTTGATACAAATTGAAAACAAAATCACAAAGTGTTACTCGGTCCATTGAAGCACCTCTGCCTCAGCTATGGCTCTGATTCCTGCCTGGATCCAGGCAAACATCCATGACAGTTTCCTCTGGCACTGTGGTCAGCAATTCCCTTGCCTGCCTCTGCATGCCCTGTATCCTAAGGCTTACTGCCATCACCAAGAAACATGCATTTTTATAAGAAACATAGCCATGTTTTGGGGATCTCCACATTTATCTTGAGTTGCCAACAACTGAAAAGGCTTGTCTGGCGTCTTGATTGCTTTCTATTTGTGCTTCCATGACAGCAGCATGCTCTGTGCCTGTTTAATTGGTTTAAATCAAATTTAAACATTAAAGCAAATTTAAAACAACAGAACCGCACAATAGAGCTGTGGCCTTCATTACAGAATTATAGTTGAGGTTACAAAAAAGAAAGTAAAATTGTAATGTCCTATTTCAGATAAAACAACAAAAACCCTCCTTAGACTCTGGTATTTTTATAAATTAAAAACCTATCATTTATAGTGTTCTTTCTAAATAATCTCCCTTTCCCACCTTCTGTTAGTTGGATATTCCTGCTGCCATACCTCTACTCTGTGGTTTAAATTCAAGTCCCAGTTTTCTCCATCTACAGCTTGTCAGCCTAAAGTGGGAGAAAAATGCCTGTAGGATCAATATGTTCAAACCACTTGAGGAAAGAATTGTGACAATGCACCAATGAAATTTTAAGGCACAGTGACTGACAAAAGTTTCTAGCAAGAAACAATAATAATGTGTGTAAAATGATTTTTTTTATACAGTATTTCCTTAGTGAGCCCCTTTCTTATAAAAAAAATCATTCTATGATAAAAATTATTATTTACGTTTAGCAAAACATTTCTGTTGTACTCTTATTAAAAAGTCTTTTTCCCCTGAAAGTGCTTTGAGATGAATGTATACTAGTTTGCAAGAAGATGATTTTATCTTTATAGAAATTTCTTATGAATAGTCTTTGAAAATGTCTCTCTCAAGGTGCAGATTCTCCCATTCTGTTTGCATTTTTTGTATTTATCCTCTCACCAATAACATCTACAACCAAGGTTTTCTGTAGAGTCAAATTGTAGCATTTTGAATTAAATGTAAAATCCTTGGCGATGGGCCTCTTGGCTGAATGTAACTCTAAATAAAAATTGATTCATTTTGTTTCAACAAGAAAATGATGAAGGTTCCATCTGAACCCACCTGCCTGTCTGGCCCTGCAGCTGAGCTCAGTAGCAGCAGTCCTTCTTGCAAGCCTGCTGAGGTAAATGTTAGCCATAGGGCTGGATGCTGCTGGATAAATCCACAAACAATAGCAGTCCTAAAAACTCTGAAATGTCTGATTGGTCACATACAACTGAAAATGACTTTCCTGTAAAGGCAAACCAGCGCTTTGGTTATGGACTGTCATGGTTAAGCATTTAAGCCCTAGTGTCCCAGCATTGCAGGCTCTCTGTGTCAAATTGTATTTAATGCTTTCCAGTTTGCAAGACAATTAAAAAGATAAAAATACAATACTTCCAAATATATTGCTTTTTACGTAGCAGCTCCTACTTGTATTTACTTTATTGCAATATTAATTATAACAATATACTGTATTGGTATATACTTCTGTACTAATATACTTCATTTAGTGAAGTGAGGTGGCTGGAGAACCTTTCTCACTGAAGAGAGATTTGTCTCCAGTAGTATTTGAATTTTTTAGCTCTCACAGCAATTTTACTTGTCATGTGTTGGTCATGTTTTAGGCTAACAAGTTTGGTAATATTCAGGGTATGTAAATTTAGGGATCTAAAATACTTATTTAAGTTACAAAGGCATGCAAGAACTTCTACAAGGTTATTCAGGGCAGCCAAATTAGCTCCTGAACAGGGATTGTATTAATATATTCCTGACTTTTGTTTGAGTCCCACTTATCTCACGTGAGTTTATTCAGCAAGTGGAATAAAATCTCTTTTGAGGGTCTGCCAGCAGCTACCATATCTGTAGCTCCCAGGAAATGAAAATATAGATACCCAGGTACATCTGCAAGTGGAAAAGAATGTACAAAGTGCATCTGGATCCTCTACTAAGAGATTATCGACAAAGCACTCCTGCATCTAGACTATAAGCAACCCTGATATTGAGGGAGCACTTTGAAAAGTGAGAGAGAAAGAGACCTGAGACCATGAATGGAGATAAAATTCTAGACCTTTTCTATCTGTGCTGCTTTAGCACTAGGTATGTTTTCAGAGAACAGCCTTGCAGTTAATGAGCAGATCTTTCTTGCCAAAGCAGGTTTATGATGTGAAGATTATTGACATTCCTATAGAAATCATTAATAACATTCAGTCTGGAAATTACTGGTTTGTACCAGTAGGGTAAATAGTAATACATGTTGATAACTAGCTGACCTAGCCTAACTGGTTAATTCACAAACCCAAATCTGTTTCATAAATGCCCATTTCTTCCCATTTTCACTGCTCACTCATGCGTTTCCATATATATACACAAAATCTCAGTTACACCTTTCCTCCTGGGATGCATTGAAGTAAATGGAAAGTGGCTTCTTTTCCCAAACACTCTGCATCCTTGAGAAAGGCAGAATTAAATAGAGGGCATGTAAAAAGTACTATGGAAAGCAATAGTGTGCATGTATTTATACCCAAAGACTCCTGTTAATTCAGATTTTCAATTTAAATTTGAATAGAGATTAATAATTGCACAAATAGTAAAACTTCTGACACGGGTTTGGGCCTGTGGAGTAATATATAAGCATAGCTGAGCTTCTGAAGCTTCAGCCATCCTCATTCATATTAATCCAGCCCTAACCAGACAAATAATAGCATTATCACCTACTTCAGTAATCAAACAATGGAAAACCAATATCTGGGACTTTGACTGGAATGGAAAGTAGTTTGTTATTGTGTTTGTTAGCTGGAATACTAAGGATTCAACTGTGGTGACATAATGAGTGATATTCTAATAAATTTCTGAAACTGGATATATAAACAGTCTGATGAAACCAGAATGAGCTGTTTCAGTCTCTCATTAGCTTAACTATATTCCCTTACGATTTTTTTTTTTTTTTACATTGTAATGCTACTTTGCACTGAATTTGACTGTCATTCTAGCTAAAGTACAATAATAGTCCATGGATGTTATTAATTTTTATATCTCTCCAGTGGGAATGTACTAGGGGACTATTAGGTACATATGTTAATTGTGTCTGTATTGCTTAACTTCATTTACTGGATTTTTCCTGTGATATATATTAATAGACTTCTAATAGACATGGGTACATTTTCAAAAGGAGAGGGTGTAGCTGTGTAGAATAATTTTGAAGACAGAAAAGTCATATGTGAAGCAATGTATGAAAGCAAAACCTATCCCTGAGGTGAGGCAGACACCAAATTAATGTGTTTCCCCTCTGTCTGATCTCCAAGAGTTCACTGTTACTATACTAAACAAATAATAACACATTTGAGTATGACTGGATATGATAAATTCAGAGCTTGAAAATAAATTTACCATTAACATGCTCCATCTTCTGAAATCTGACACACCACGCCCAGAAAAACCAAAAGGAGGTAGCAAGAATCAAGGTGCTCGGGGTTCTTTCTTCAGCATAGACAGCACTATAGCATGTGTGGACATTAAAATCTTCAACTTTCCCAACATCTTCAAAGAAGCACTGAAACTTCTCTTTCCTGTCCATCCCCTGCAGGGAATTACTGGAACGCAGCTTCTTTCGTTACCTCATCATCTTACCTCCACTTCTCCACCTTCCAAGGGGAAACCAGTGCAGACATCTCTTTCTATTTCAAAACATCAGCCTCAGATGGGGTGTTTCTTGAGAATCTGGGGAACACTGACTTCATCAAACTGGAGCTGAAATGTAAGTAGATGCTTCCTATTACTATTCTTGGCACCTGAAGTGGGTTTATGTTGAATGGTAGCTTTCAAAAAAATGTGTACCATTCAGTAAAATGTGTTAGCTCTCTAAATCCTGGAACAACTCCCAAATCAAACTGCTTGACATATTTTCAAGTTGCCTTCTGTGAGAGGAGTGCTTGAAGTATATTTGGATTGTTTATTGAGGGGAAAAATACAAAGAAGAATAGAACTGGTAACATCAATTACAAAGATGACACTGACCTGAAAAGGGTTTTCAAAATTGCATGTCAGAATTATTTCTTAAAAATTTATGTCTTCAGCTCTGTGTGCTTTTCTATTTTATTTCATGGTTGCTTTGGAAACAGGGGAAAGAAAGAAAAAAGAGAGGCCATTGTAATCAGCGCTGCAAGGAGCCAAAGAGCCGAAAACTTGCATATGATATTTAAAAGCCATAAAATATCTCATAAAAATAAATCTTTATCAGCATTATCTGTTAACAAAATCGCTGATCTGAAAAAGAGGGCATAATGATACCAAGAGGCAAGTCAATTTTATTATTTAAACCATTTTTAATGGCCCAGGGGCAAACTTTCCGACGAAGGTGCTGAAACCCTCAGCCACACCTGAATTCTGCTTAGCGGAATTGAAGCAGTTGAATTAGTGGAAAACGTGTTTTATGTCTCCTTTGTTCTCCCTTGACCCCGCCATAAATGGGAGCAGCAAGAGGCCCTCTGTGCTGTGTGTGGTTGTTATTACAGCCTCCAGCAGCACATTACAGCCTCCCTGCACTCCAGCACTGGGGCACTGGGAAAAGCATGTGTGCTTCCTTTTGCTGCAGGGGCTACTCACAGGTGCCAAGGACCCAGATCTAAATGTTGGTGCACAAAAGTCAGTGAGTCATTAATTGAAAGAGAAGCAATTGGCTTGTGGACCCTAAATACACTACTTTTTTTATGCAGATTCAATGTGATTTACATATACACATCTAATTTTAAAACAAACAGCCATTTTCAACACTTCTCAAAGTTTAAACACACAAATCAGAATGTAGAAATTTAGAAACCACCAAGAGGCTCCTTTAAAATGCATTAAATTTTTCCCTCCAGGTAAGAATAAAATGCCAAGTTCCATTTGGGTGACTTTTTTTTATTTCTTTCTACAACTGATTTAGTTCACATTGTTTAATCCAATTTCTCTAATCTGCAATTGTGCAAATCAAAATAGCTTCTCCTGAGTCACAGGGAATAGTTTATCTGCTTTACTAAGGGGCAAGGCCTTTTAATAATAAAGTGGCAGCTATTTCTAATTTCCCTTTGAATTTAAGTAATATCTGCAGTCAGCTGAGGTGGGCATCTTCAGAGCTTCTTGCTTTTCTACTTTATGGAAGGAGTTCTCAGCCACTGCAATCAGACCAGCCATGCTGTTGTTCACTTAGCTAAAAAGTGACAATATCAGTGTATAAGGGTGACTTGACAGCAACTAAAATTCTTTTGAACTCGGCTCAAAGTAAGTAATAATCACGCTGCAGTGGCTTGCTGAGCAGATGTACCAGTTCAAGAAAGTAAGTGGCAGTGTGCTCAGAGTATTATTAAACAGGACTTCAATTTTAAGCCTATGCTTGAGATCCACTGACTTTTCTGCCACCTGCATATGCATAAATTCAACTTCTGCCTCATGTCCCTGAATCTAAACCTTAGATTATAGATTCTTGATAGAAAAAGTTGGAATATCATCTGTAAGAACAGATGTAAAATATCAGTAAATACTATTCAGACTGTATTTGCTAAAAAAGACAAAGCAGTTCATTAGATATGATTGAATTCACTCTACCCTTTTTCTCTGGAAACTATTGCTTGAAATTTTCAGAGCCCCAGGAAAAGGCCTTTCTACAACTGAAGTACTCTACAGGTCACAACTGAAAAAGTGCTGAATACTGTGGGTTTAGTAACAAAGAGAAAATCACCCTCTCTTCTAAATTACACATTTATTAATGAATGTTTGTTTTACATAGTTTTTAGGTTTGTTTTGTTCTAGTCTGCACTTGCAGTTTTCTGGAATTCATTTAAATGAAAAGTAAAGTTTCAGAATTTCAGAAGTACTTTACATGGCTCTACAGTCAATTCTCCTGCTTCTTAAAAGTCTGTTTCCCTTTTATAGAAGTCCTGTAAAATTAATATGTGAATTTGTTCCTTAATAGGTACATAAATGCAAGTCAGTGAGGTAATTACAGAATTATCTCTAAACTCTGAAGAAGCTTTCCTTTGGCAAGCTGCTTTTTAGCTAGCCCATCACATTCTCTACTAGAACAGCTATTTTTTATTGAAGGATTTTTACATAGTGACCATCACCACATATTTACTGAAAGCTGTTATACTTCACACAGGGGATTGTTTTGGTCTGTTTATTGCTTTCTCATACAGGTATAGTTCTCATTGAAGAAGGATGACTTCCTACAATGCCTGTTCTCAATTTCTTTACTTTTTACCATTCCGAAAGGAAAGGGTTAAAATCAGCACCCTGCCTGTACAAATTCTATTTTCTTTTTCCGTTGTGTGTAAAATACCTGTGGTACCCGTAATATGTGGTTAATGATGTATAAGCTTAGCTCTACAGACCAGCAACGGGAAGGTTCTGCAATATCCAGTATTTTAATCAGCTTCCTACACTTGGTGAATGCACTAAGGAAACACATCCTTCAGTCTATTAAAATTCTTAGCTTCAAGACTTTGGAAAGGAGTTTGCATGTTTTATTCTGAGTACAAAAGTTGTTACTAGGAGCACTCATTAAATTATTTTACTGGCATGCTGTCTCTAATAAGTCTTAAGACTTACATTGTCTTAGGGTCTAATAACTGCACAGATTTTCTACCTCTCTGGATTCATATGAAAAAGAGGTGAAATTTGTATTATCTTGAAGAGTAACTTCATGTGTCTTTAGCAAAGTCCCAGATTGCCATCTCTGAGGAAGAGGGAAATACAGGAAGGAAGGGAAGACCATGTTTCTCTGATTTCAGAAATAACTTTTCCAAACAGCTGGCAAGGAAAGCTGTCATGAAAAAAACAGGGATAAAATGCTACTGTGAATGTGGCTGAAGTCTTTAGCTATCCCATTTATCAAACAACTCCTCTGGCAGGCTTGTACTTGTCACCATTCGTGGAACAGCTGACAGAGATGTAGAATTACCTGAAGCCTCAATTTTTACATATACCAGTAAATCTACAAAACCCCATTATTTTCATGGCTGGCTGGTCAGCTGACAATGGCTAGGATTGCTTGGAAATGTAGTAGTTGAATAAGGTATTAATTTTTCTGTAAGGCAGGGCTTCTAGAAGCTATTCATCTCTGGTCAAAATTTCCACAGCTTTTTTAAATTAAAACCGGTTTTTAGAGAGAGAAAAGAGCATGTTTTTTTTTCTTTTAGAGCTTTTCTGTATGATTTTGTACACTTATGAAGCATGGACTGAAGACTGTATAGTTATGATTGTGAAAATGTAGCTTCATACCCGAGATGTTTGTCAAATAGAACACACTTGAATTTTCTGTTTGAAAGTTATCCCAAGTTTTGGAAAATATGTATTCCTGGAAGCAAATTTTGAAGGGGGTATATTTGTGGTAATTTGGGAAGAAGCATCTGCCATCACAGTTTCCAGAAAACTCTCTCAATTACACTGTCATATAATTCTAATAATGAAGACATTCTGCTCATTTCTGTAGCTCCTCTCATCCCAGCACCTCCAAACAATTCACTGACACTAATGAATTGTGTCTCACTGTTATTATTCTGAGGTAAGTAAACAGCAAGTCACTTCTGCAACAGAAAAAAAAAAAGGCGAGCCTTAGAGATAAAGGTCAGCTTGTATTTGATCCTGGCATGAACACGTAAGAAAGGAAGGATCGTTCTTATTAAGTTATTGCAAAAAGCCAGGAGCATTTATAACCACTGCATTCAGGGATGTCACTTGGCTGGTAACCCCTAAAAGAGCCCTGAAAAGGCCCTAAAAGTCTCCCCAAGGAGTGATCTCTGATCTTGGTAGCTGTGAAAGGGATCATGTGGAGCAGCTTGCTGTGAGCAGTGGCATGGCTTCAGGGCGGGTGTACTTGCTTCGTGGGCAGGGGGTAGATACTCACAGCACTCTAATACCTGACATTTGCACATGGAAAGGCCCGTGCTGCTCCTGGTGCTCAGCTGTTTCTAGGCTACTTAGTTGAGACATAAGTAACTCCTCTAAAACCAGACAAGAAGCAGTGACAGACTAGGGACCACGATTCCCATGGCTGTTTGCTTCTGCCCAGACGGCGCTCATTCCTCCAGACTGAATGCTCTAACACATGACTAATTAATATATTTTCTTAAAAATTTTAATAACTCCATCTCGTCTTTCTCCAGAGGCATCCTAAAATGCAGTTCTACCATATCAATGAGTTTTCCACACGATGCTCAAAGTCCCATATGTTAAAGTAAAGGCAGCTTACATTTTCAACCACTTGGTTTTTCACCTCAGTAGGGAAACTAGTGTGACCTTCATATTACTTTTAATTGAGTTGTTACTTTGTTTTCCTAGCAGAAGGTCACTTTTCTGTAAAACACCCCCCTAGGAAAGCATGTTGCATTAGCCACATGTCAAAGAACGCATAGGACACTGAGGAATCTCTTTATCCCAGAGGCCCACAGGAAGTTATTAAATTAAATGGAAAAACATTACATCTCTTCAGGGAAATTTATGACCCAAATGTTTTTACAGCAGTACTTGCAAACTCTCATCCTACTCCAGGACAATATGAAAGTTTAAAACAAAAAGAAACCTGGTCTGAAAAACTGAAAGCACCATTCTTTGAAAGACAAAATTCTGTTTCAGATGAGGCAAGTGATGCAGAAATGCCTGATATTCAAACAGAGCAGTTTGTGATTCACTTCCACCTGTACCTTGTTCCTAATTAACAGGCGAGGATAGGTGCCCAGTCTGGCATGTGGGAGCAAGCCAAAGGCAGCAAATAAGCATTCCAGCTGGGGAACAAGCTAAAAGTGACCAGTAGAAAAATCTTAGGCACAGGGCTATGGGCAGATTAAGGCCAACAGTAACTCTTCTGTTACTGGCTTGGAGTCTGACAGAGTGTAGGTACAGGTTGCTTTACTTTGGTCTGCCTCAATGTCAGTATGTCATTCATGACCCTTCACTACACAGTGCATCCCCTCAGCATTATCCCTCTCCTTTCAAGGGTGATCAGACACCTTTCTCATCGCTATAAATGCCATTTTGAAAGTCATTTTATGTGCAGTGTCTTATAAATCAGTTTCAGTTCACACAAAGGTCAAGGTGGGAACTGGTTGGCATTCAAAGAGCATAGTTGTCCCTAACTTTTTTTGGCACTAAAAACATGCAACACATGGCAAACCACTGCTGGCACTACCACCCAGTAGTTCATCTCAGGTCTTTGTCCTCATTTCCAGTCTATTTCCTGTTACATGCTGACACTGCAGAGGCTTTGTTACCTTCTTCATGTGTGCTAATCATTTTTCTGCAGAAAGTAAATGTTTACTGTGCTGCACAAAATTGCCAGCTGCTATAGGCATATGACAGAAACAAACCTTCTGGGTCCTTGAATTTAGATCCTCACTGTCACAGACAACCACAATGCATAACCTGTGTCTAGCGCCCTAAATTCATCCAAGTCTCTATTGAAAATAGTTTGGATCTTTGCCAGCTGGACAATTGTGTCAGACTCACCTCTTCATTTTTTAGAAGTCTTCTAATTCCTAACAATTCAATTTGCATCTTTTCTTTATAGCCATGCATTCTTGTTTCAGTATTGTTCTTTGGCTGAACTAATTATCTTCTCTCCTAGCATCTACTCTCCCCTTGTATATTTATGGTGCAATCATATCTTCTCTCAGCTTTTAATTGCTATGTTAAGCAATACAAACTCACATAATCTCTTCTCATAAGATATTTTCTCTTGTTCCCTCTCTGGTTATGCTAATAATGTTCCCCCTACTCATTGCACCTTGAATTCTTCCGTCTTAAACACAGGTAATCAAAACTATGCACATTAATTCTGATAATGGTTTAACAGTGCCCTCTACAATGTCATTAATTTTTAAGCTGCCCACTTGTCCTAGGAATTTTTGGCTGATTACACTGGGATACTGTTTGTTATGTATTATATTCTGACCTTTCCAACCTTGTGTTACTGGCAAAAACAAATATACATATGCTGACTTCTTGTGCAAAGGTATTCATTATAATGCTCAAAACTACTTGACCCAAACTAAATTAGAAGTCCTCTAATTTTCTGATAACCTATACTTCATCCATCTCATCAACCACCTCTGCAATTCTGTTTTCCATCTCTGTTCTTTTTGGAAGAAAATCAAATGTGCTAAATCTATAACAACCCTCTTCTTCCAAAAATCAGAGGGTGTTTTTAATCAAAGAAGGATATCCATTGTGTTGACTTTGGTAAATCCTTTATATACTTTCATGTTGTTTGTGTTCTCCCCCACTTTAGGTAATGATGTCTACTTCATTTGCTGATTCTATGTGCACTCTTACCTTAGCCAACTGCAGGGTAAAATCTGATCACTAGGTCATTAAAGTTATGGTAATACTATTAGTTTACATATTCTTTGTAATTTCCTGTAATTTGAATTAAAAAAGTCATCAGAAAAGTCTCATCGTTTTATACTCTTATGCAGGCTGATGTGTACCAAAGCCAATCACAAACATCTCAGCTCTCCCATTTCCAGAACACATCAATTATGTGAGCATCCGGACAGTTCCTCCTGCAATTTCTACCTGGTGTTCTCATGTTAGGACAAACTTCTTTGCCCATCAGAGAGAGCAGAAAGGAGGGGAAGAGGAGGATGCGCACCAAGACCTGATTGTCTTTTGTCACAGTCACACTTACCTTTAATTCAAATCATCAGCATCATGCCGTAAATTGAAATGCCATGACTGAGGAAATCTGAAAGGGTCCAACGAAGCTTCATTGTTTCCTGAGGCTATGTGGCCTCAATCCAATGGGTCTTCTGGTCCTAAATTATTTAGGTATTTTTGAGAATCTTTCTTCTTAGTGGTTAAACAGAGTCTTAGTACTCTGAAAACTACTTTTTTCTTGTAGTTGAACTTTTTAGATAAAGTGTTGGCAAATGTTCAGTTAGTCTGTTGAAAGTCTAAATTAGTTTTTATTGGTTTTACCAAGGCAATTCAGTTTCAAAGTAGAAGATTTTCTGTCACTAGACAATTAGATATAATGAAAATGGAGGTGTTTTTAATAACAATACAGTTGTATCCATGGTGCTTAAAATATTTATGAAGATAATTAATTCAAATTGTGTCAACAGACTGATTCAAGTAAATATAATTATTTTCTCTGTAGGTGTTTGTATGTAGATGCTAAATGTCTATACAGAATTTTGGCCACAGATTTTCTTAACATTTTTCAGCATTTCATTATGGTTTAAATGGTAGTTTAAAAAAAAAATATCAGTTGAAATAATGATGGAATCTAATTCATTTTTAAATTACATTCAGTTTGGGCCCTGTCTTTCTATCTTGCCTTGCTACAGTTATTCTGTAGCAGTTATTCTGTAAAATGAATATTTCTGCTCACAACTTTTCATTTAGAAACTTTGCACACATATATCTTACATTTTAAAAGGAAAGAAAAACTTAATGTAAAATTGTTTTAAAGTTAATAAAACAATAACCTACTTTTCAAGAGCATGAAGACAGATACTAACACAAAACTGCCATAGCACTAGCTTGCATAACTGCATAATTTTATATCCTCTCGATCTAAATGACTTGACTTTGTTTTTAAAATAGAGCTTTTTGTCTCAACTCGTAGACTGCAGGCAGCTCTTTACCAGTATGAAATCTTAGAAACAAATGCTTTATAAATACATAAATTCTCTCACTCACTCTCTTATGTTTTCCACTGCTACAGCAGAAAACAGGAACAGGTCTCCTGTTGGCTTTACATTTCCTGAGACACATGCATACTCAAGCAAAACAGTTAACAAAAAGTGGCTAAACCAGGCAATCCCTCACTCACACTCTCCATCAAGTTTTCTACCTCTAATTACCATGAAGCCTGAGAACATATTTTTACCTCCCACAAGTCAGTTCTGTTTCCCACTCTCTTGTACCACTTCATGATACTTCTGGTTTGTATTTTTAGTAGATATTTTTTTCCTGCTGCAGGATAAAAAATGAACAATACCAAAGGTATCTTCTTCCATCTTGGGGAATCTACCCCAGATTTTGGCAACTATAAATTATTACAAGTATATTTTCTAGAGCAGAAAATCTTTGACTCAAACTTTTGATAAAAGTTTGAGTTAGCTGGGACACAGTTAGCTGGGTCCATCTACCCTGCCCCCTCACACACACCCTTTTCATTTACAGAGTTACTACACTAAAAACAAAATTGAGTCATATTTTTGGATGGCCTTTTTTTATTGTGGTAGTAAAGTGCATAGTGCAACAGGGTCCTTACCCTGATGGTGACCCTGGACAGCTACAGAGAAATAAATAGCCATGAAAAATTGCTTATAAAAGAGGCACTACAAATGACAAAACCTTATACAGCCAGGCAGAAAAATCAATAAATTCATATCATCATGAGCCCCTGCTCAGATGCAAAAGTCTTTCAGTAGCTACCACCCAGGCACGTAAACACCTTTACAAATCTTAGCCATAGTCCACAGCAGAACCTATAGCTAATAAACAAATTTCAAAATGAGGAAAGCACCACAGAAGAGGAAGAAAAGGACACAGGGAATGTGCTTTCATAAAAGCACATCACAGAAGAGTGGCAGTCTGGATGTCTAGTTTTCAAACCTGCACCAGGCTTTTACTGCTTTTAGTAGGATGCACAATTTACAGTTTTGACTGATTTTTATTATAGTCAAATATGGCATATTCGAGAGGGGGGTTGATAGCCTTGTGTCTGTTTGTAAGCACTTAGACACATTGCTCAGCAGCTTCAGAACTGTGCCAAAATCATAGCAATTTTTCACAGTAAAATAAGCCACTCTCTCCTCTCCAAAAACCTCTCTGATGCTTTACCATGCTCAGACAAAATCTGATTTCATGAACATTACCACCTGCTTTTATTTTGCCTTTCATCCAACAAAAAATAACTACCAGTTACTCAAAACCCTTTATATGCTGCATGGGAGAACTCTGTTCTGATGTCTCTGCTTCCCCCTTGTTGTGCTGCCTTCTGTTGCACAGGGCCAATTCAGTTTCATGGTAAAGTGCTGCAGTTAAAAGGATATAATGAAGTATATTATAACCACTACAGACAGGAGAACACACATCTCCTCCCCTTTTCCATTCAGTGCACTGACTACAGCTCCCTTTGTGTGAATCATCTCACAGAAAGGACCAGAAGATATTGCTGCTGTATTTTTTTTAAGCATTAGTAACTCTCATGAGATGAATCAACAGACCTTCAATGAGTCACTGTTCCTGTTCCTTCCTTCTTTCCAGGCAGCTAAGTAGTTATTGGAAGAGAGCTGGCTGGATGGGAGGTTAACATCTATCTGAAATTGTATTTATTGCTTTAGAATTAAAGCAAGTGGGTATTTTTTCAAGTCTCGCTGTAACCATCTAATGTTTGACTTTAAACAAGTCTTTTCACATATCTTTGCTTTGGTTCCCTGTTTATACAGGACTGATAATATTACTTTTTTGTTCTTACTGCCCCTGGCTGAAAATTGCCGCATCAAATAAAATATAACCATAAAAGTATGGGAGTTGTTTCCAAGTGCTTATGTACAAGACAGTTGCACTGCAATTAGCATAACTGAAGTAATTAATGAATAGTGATAATAAATAATTCTCTTCTTAGGGCATATTTGGCCTTTGCCTGATCTTTCATGAGAAAATTTGATACTTTCATCTAATTCCATTTTTTTGTCCCCCAAAGCAATCTAATCTACTGTGTAGGAAGATTGGTATTTATGTTTGATTGGTTCATTGGCAGTCGAGATTATTTTAAAGTGAGATAAAATAACTTAGTTATTAGCAAAATCAAATCCCTCCTTATCTTTGTCCCAACATAGATGTTTACTCATGATGAGAAAGGTGCTGTATTGAGTTCTTATTTCCCTTCATATTGACCTCCAGTATAGCTATGCCTTTCCAAAATTGTGCAAATTGTGAAAGTACTTGTCTGCCAGTAGAAAGGGAACTGCTGTCCATCTATAAGGTGAGAGAAGCCAGGACCATTTTTTGTAAAACTGCCTTGCACCTGGAGAGCTTTTGGCCAGTTCCAGGTAGCCTGTGTGCAGTGTAGTACTGTACTTCTGAGTCAAATGGTATATACTGAAATAGCTAAGATTAAAACCACAGGTGAGGATAATGAATTTCAAGGCTCAGCATGGATACAGTAGGCAAAGGTTATTACAGTAGAGACAGTCTATTCCAACACAGGCAATGAAAGAACAAAAAAAACAACTAGTTATTCAGTCAGACAGCCAGATATATGAAAATACATTTGAACTGTCATATAATGAAATTATGAAAGAATTATTTTAACATATTTAATTCCCATTAATCCAAAGATTCTTTGTTCCTTTAAACTGAAACTAAAATTTGGACTTATTATCTATCCAGTTGTTGAAATTACCAGTCCAGTTGTAAATCTTACTAGAAAGAAAATATTAAAGTATCATGAAAGAAGGACAATAATGCATTAAAGTCCACTCCTTTTAAATGTACAGCAAAACAATTTATTTGTGTGCAGTCTTGTTTTACAATGTAACAACATAATCATATGCATAAAAAAACCAGCAGCTCTTGCTGAATCAGGTCAGTGTCTCTCTCAGTAGATCTAATTCCCTGTCCATTATCAAAGAAATGTCACTGCAAGTTTACATCTGCCAGATGTAGATACTGCTCACAGCAGGGACAGAATCAAGTGCCTTCAGGCTGCAGACAAAACAGTGGAGAAAATGAGGATCAAAAATATGAGGATAGTCACTTTAGGGGGGTGCCCTTTCCTTCATTCAACAAAGCCTTTTCCTTTATTTTTCATTCTGATGTGATTTTTTTGGTGTACAGAATACTTTGAAAATTTCAAGGTAAAAACAAACTGAAAAGGTCATAAGAAGCTTCAGACATTCAGAAGAGTTATGTATTCCTGGTGAAATTGCATAAGAAATGAATGAATTCTATTCACCATAAATTAGTGTCTTTATTCTTTGGGAATAAAGCACCCTTGGATTACTATTT
Source organism: Dasyornis broadbenti (assembly GCA_013397935.1). Classification (NCBI taxonomy): domain Eukaryota; kingdom Metazoa; phylum Chordata; class Aves; order Passeriformes; family Dasyornithidae; genus Dasyornis; species Dasyornis broadbenti. The sequence continues at coordinate 1,128,614 of VZRN01005010.1, read as the reverse complement.
TAATCTTTTCTAAATATTATGTTATAATTTTTTCCAAACCTTTAATGGTTAAAGTCATTCAGCTACACATGTTCTCATTCCTTTACCTTTCATTTAGAAGTTAATCTCTATTCTCCTTTTTATACATGTTTCTAAACTTCCCGTGACTGAAGGTAAAATGGGTTTAAAAATATTTCCTCCAGGCAACAAGAATTTCACTGAGAGAAATCGGTAATACTGTTACAGAATATCTGAAATCACTAATATTTAAAACTAACTTTACAGTTACATCATCAAAATGTTAATGCCAACAGCAGTCACTGTACTTCCTTTTTGCAGGGAAGTAATATTTTAACAATACATATGGTAATCTCTCTTCCCACACATCCCAGGTCCCTGAACGTCAATGCGAGGACTGGGGGAAAAAAGTTTTTCTCATTGCAACCCAGCTCAGCTTCAAGATCATCTGAGGAGCCTAAACAGACTTAGAGCCATGAGATTGACAAGATGCATCCCATAGTCCTGAGAGAATTTGCTGCTGTAGTTGCTAAGCTATGCTCTGTGCTATTTGAAATATCATGACTCTCAAGCAAAGTCCCCAGTGACTGGAAAAAGATAAAGAAGAGAACCATGGGAACTACTGGTCAACTTTAACTCTCTGCCTAGTAAGATCACAGCACAGATCCTCCTGGAAGCTGTGTCAAGACATGACAGGCAGGTGATTAGAGACAGCCAACATGGCTTCACCAAGAGAAAATTGTGCCTGACTAATCATCAGCCAGTTCTCTCAGGACTCTGGGAGAACATCTCATTGGGTCCCATAGGCTTACGCACCTTCAGGTTCCCCAGCTGATCATGAACCTGATCTTTGTTTACAGTGGGAACCACTTTGTTCCCCCAGTCCCATCCTGCTATCCTTTGGCTCGAGATATGTGGGAAGAAATGTTGTCATTGAAGACTGAGGCAAAAGAGGTGTTGACTACCTCAGCCTTCTCCTCATCCACTGTTACCAGGTTATCGGGTGTGGGTGCACCTTCTATGACCTTCTTTTTCTGGTTAACACACCTGTGGAAGCCCTTCCTGTTATTCTTTGCATCCCTTTCCAGGCTCAGGATCACCTTCACCTTGGCCTTCCTCACCTTTCCCTACACAGCTGTATTTCATCCCTGTACTCTTCCCAGGTTTCCTGTCCTTGTTTCCACTGCCTGTGCATTTGCCTCTTTCCCTTTAATTTGACCTGCAGCTCCCTCCTCAGCCATGCCTGTCTCTTGCCTTCCTTGCCTGATTTCTTGCTCCTGGGGATTGCCAGCTCTTGCACTCTGTGGAAGACTTCCTTAAAGATCTGCCAGCTCAGCTCTGCTCCCCTATCCCTGAGGGCAGTCTCACAGGGGATCCCGCTGACTATCTCCCTGAAGAGCTACAAGTCTGCTTTCCTAAAGTTCGGGGCCTAACTTTACTCCTTACCTGATCCATTTATCTCAGGACTGCAAACCCCACCCGTTCATGATCACTGCAGCCCAGGCTGTCTCCAGTCTTGATGTCCCCAGTTTGCTCATTTACATTGGTGACCATCAGACCCAGACAGATTGTTCATTCCCTACAGAATATCAGTTTGTTCTAAAGGTTCAGAAAGCCTCTCTTGTATTGTATCTTGTGGATAGATTTATACGTGAGAAATGGATGTTAAACAATGTTAAATCAAATAAGTAGCTTTACTCACCCATTTTTCCTTTGACACTTAACGTAAATGACTGCATAAGATTCAAAAGAGTGCAAAGTTGCATGATTTTTCTTTATTTCACTTGTAACCCACAGGCAAATGTAGAGTGTGACTAGTCAGTACAATGAATCCCTATGTCAGAGAGATACCTGAGTTCTTTCTGAGAAGAATACAGCACATCTACATGAATCAGCACTCAGCTATGCTGGGCTTGATCCTAGGTGCGGTATAGCCTCTCATTAGAACTAATTACTGTTGGCACAGCATCACGCTGATGCAGCTGTGCAGCTTCTAGAGCTGGTTCATTTGGCACTTAGCTCAGGGATCGCTGAAGTCTTGGGCATAGATGTGCACTGTCATTTTGTCAAATGAATGAAGCCTCTGCTCATTAGTTCAAATGGACTTTTCATCTGGGAATTAGGTAAATGATAAAACCATCCAGATGCTTAGTCCAATTATTGTAAATATAGTCATGATTTTTGACAACGACCTGATTATTAACAGATAGCCAAGCTACAAAGTAATTCCTGTAATGCAGTCAAGCAACTTGGATCAATAATTTCTCTCTGTTATGTTGTTTTGGTAGCTTTAATTTTAAGTCATGTCCTTTGAGAAGTGGCCCCCTTAAAGCAGGTCCTGTGTTCCAATACAGCACTTCATCTGTAGCCCTTTTCACTGATTTTCTGCAGCCAGGAACAATCTACCAATGCCATTTCCATGTCAGCATTGGCAAGGCCTCTCTCAGCCCTATGCAAATGAGGGCACCAGGGAACACAATTTGGAGATGACTTTGTAAAACTATCTTTAAACTCAGATATCTGAGTATAAGAGGGAAAGGTGGACAAGATAGTTACTTTCAAATCCCAGAATGCCTTCTTTTCTATCCAGAGTCTATTAAGGCAGTGGGAAGGATTCCAGTAACTACAATAACCTGATCTTGACCATGGTGATGGATTTCTGTACATTTTTATAGACCACTAGCTCTAGAAATATCTATCATATCTTTCTTTTGATTAAGTTTTATTTAATTTTCAATTATTTCACCAAATTCAGTCTACAGATTCAGACAGGTTGAGCCCTTTTTCAGAGGTGTATTTACAAACAAACTGCCCAAGAAGTTTGGCAGATGTTGCCCTTACAGAGATAGAATATTTTCAAGCTGTTGTTTTCTCAGAACAAGTATCTGTCTGGCAGATTCAGTTTACAGTTTATAGCTTATTGTTGTAAACTATTTTATAACCAAGTGAGTGAGCTCTGATTCTAGACGTAACATGGCATTTATGTTTAAGAATGGGATTTCAAAAGGATCCTAAAGAAGTTAGATACTCTTCCCTTTGATGTCAGTCAACTAAAACATCAGTCAGTCCCATTTGAAGGGTGTAAAAATACAGCAGGGGAGGTAAGAGAAACAAAGTACGAGGGAGGACATGAAACTGTGTTTCAAATAAAGGATGATGAGGGAGAAGGAGACAAATAGAGAGACTGGCATACATTAGAGAGATGGTTGAGAGGACGGTTGTAATCCCGCTTCCTTTTTTTTCACAGTTTATGTCATGAGAACATCCACCTACTGCTTAGCATCTTGTGAGTACCCACCCAGACATTAACATCTCTTTCTTTGCTGGCAGCCTCATTATAACTAGAGATCTTAACCTGAAATTCATCAACAAATGTCAAACTAGAAAACAGGGGAGAAAAAAAGATACTTGAAACACAAGGAGTTCAAGGAAAATGGGAGATCTAGCTGGTCATAGATCTTGAATGCCAGAAAAGTCTATCAGCTCGTTTAACCTGACCTTCTGCATAGCAAAGGACATAGAAGTGTGTGCTGCTTACCCTGCGGCTGTCCCTAAAAACTTGTGTTTAATTAAAGCATGTCTACAAGACTTGAAAGGAAGAACCCAAGAAACACGGAATCCTACAGACAGTGCAGGCATAGAATCATAGAATTACAGAATCATAGAATACAAGGTTAGAAGGGCCCTCCAGGATCATTTGGTCCAACCTTTCTTAACAAAAGCACAGTCTAGAAAAGATGTCCTGGTACCCTGTCCAGCTGAATCTTAAAAGTGTCCAGTGTAGAGGAAACTACCACTGCCCTGGAGAGATTATCCCAGTAGCTGATTGTTCTCATTGTGACAAATTTTCTTCTTGTGTGTCCCCAGGAGTAATTTGTACCTATTACCCTTCATCTTTCCCATGTGACTTCCTATAAAAAGGATGTCTCCATCTTCTTTGCAGCCACCCTTTAAAGACCAGAACAATGGTCATAAGGTGTCCCCCCAAGTCTTCTTTCTCAAAGCTAAACAGTTTTCTCAGCCTTTGCTCCTATAGGCTTCCCACTACTTTGATCACCTTTGTGGACCTTCTTATATTTGTCTTTGTTGAATTTCACAGGTTCTTGTTAGCCCACTCTTCCAGTCTGTCCAGGTCTTCCTGCACGGTGGCTCAGTTGTATCCCTTCATTTTTATGGGTTAATGGCTCATATATTTAAGATGAGAAAGTGGTGAGATCTGAATAGCATTAAAAAACAACAGAGAACAAAGAGTGCGAAGGGCATTTTGTTTGCCAAAGTTGTTCTTCTGTGTTCTGAACAGATGGCTGACAACATCCTGAGACCTTAGAAAATTGAATTGATGAAAGAAACGTGTTCAGATTTAATTATATGTAATTGCACAAGGCACAGAAAGGGTAAAATTAATCCACAAACCTCAGTTTATTGAGTGAATTTATGTAGCAGGAGCATATAAAAAATTCACCCTTGTTCAATTTTACAAAATTTTCACAAAATGTTTTGCTGACTGAATAAATTAAAACCCACATTTACTTTTTTTTTATTTCATAATTAGGCAATTTCAGACATTTGTTCAAAGTCTGATCCTTATTCTCATTTCTTAGAAAATCTGGCTTGGGTTTTATGGTATTTGGTAGACTAGAAAATAAAATTATGATTAGCAAAACTTGCTTAGTTACCTACAAAGTGACTACTACAAATCTCTGGGGCCTTTACTGCTCACTTCATACATCTTTTTGAAAAAAATCCTGTGCTGGCTCAGTCAGTCATTGTGAATAAATACTCACATATGCACATGTATGTTAGATATTATTTTAATCATCCCATTCAAATGTTTGACAGAATAATGCCTCTGTCACATAAGCCAAAGATGTATTCAAGTCAAAGAGGCCATATCATGCAAGGATAGTGTGTGTAGACAAGAGATTGAAAAGTATAACATATTTAGGAAAAAAGGCTAAATAACTGCCACTCTTCTATATAAGTAGCTACACTGAACCTCTGAACAAATTAGATGTTGTACTGGCTCTGGCTGGAGTGGAGTTACGTTTCTCCTGAGCGGCCCCTATGGTGGTGTGTTTTGGATTTGTGCCTAAAATAGCATTGATACCACACCAGTGTTTTGGCTACTGCTGAGCAGTGCTTGCACAGCGCCAAAGCTTTCCCTCTATCCCAGTCAGGAGACTGAGGGTAGCAAGAACATTGGAAAGGGACACAGCCGGGGCAGTTGAACATTGACCAAAACTCAACACCTTGCTCAGCAATAAAGGCATAGAGGAAGAGGAAGGAATGGGGGCAGCATGGTGTGCTCAAAGTCCCGTCCAACCTGACCTTGAGCTATTCATTCCCCCAGTACCTGCCTTGAGATTCAGGGTCTCAAGAGATGTGAGAAGAGCATTTTCCAGTAAAAACTGAGACCAAAAACTGCTGAGTACCTCAGCCTTCTGCCTGTCAGTTGTCACCAGGTCACCCGTCTCATTTTTGGGGGCATGAAATTTCTTTTGTCTTCATTTTCTTACTAACCTGCCTGTGGCCAGATATTCATCCATTTCTGTTAGGACCTGTTATCTTACCTAGAGATGTTGCTGGCTGGAAAGTAGTTATTCCATAGACTGAAAATGGAACTAAGAATGAAGAATCAGAACCACTAACACAACTTGCATGTGAGACATCCTGTTGTGCAGCCTCTGCCCATCTTTTCATTGACATAGTTCAATTTTTTTTTTTTTTTTTCAGTCCATCAGTCTAGTAAATGCATTTACTTGCCTTTGGTATGAGAATCATGTTTTTAGGTTGGTTGAGGAAGGGTCAGGACAGTCCATAGATGTTGTACTGTCTTCTCTAACTTTCAGCATGTCAGTAGGTACATACACGGAAACTGGCCTATGATGAGAAGATTTTGCTGGAATGCTATTCCTTCCCCAGCTATAAGATTAAAACTAAAAATATAATGTTAATTAATACAATTGGTACTCATTTCAAAGGGAGTGATTTTCTCCAAAAAGTCCGAATTTAATTACGTGTCTTTTAGGCTGTAATACAAATTTTAGTTTAAAGCCATGCATAGAGTTAGACGATGCAGGCACAGAACTTCTGCTTGAAATATCTATATTTCTATATCCAGTTTTCTTCACTTTCCCTTTTAAAAGAAGAATAACTTCCCTTTAAAAAACTTTGGGATGCTTCTATCCAGAAGACCAAGAGCTTGCAAACAAAGGAGCAATCTTGAGGAAGTTTTTAGAAATTCTGAATGGATAATAATCAAGATACAGAGGAGCAATATTGACAGTGTCACCAGCTGCCTCAGAATAAGAGAAAAAGTCTGCTAAGTGGTCCTTATTTTACAGTCTTGTAGACAGAGAGTTTTTTGGAAGCAATGCAAGCCTGACAGTGAAGAGATCTGAGGCAGTTCTTCAAAGCAAAATTAAAGCAGAATTATACACACACCCCCTTGAAAACAGACTTGAACACAACATGCAATTTAAGGACTGGAGAGGTTTTACTCTAATTCCTACTTTGCCAGGGTTTATTGGCAGAACCACTGAAGTTACAAAACATAATAACATTAAAACAAAACATATTTATTTCTTTAACAACAAGCTTTATACAGATTTTGTGCCTTGTAAAGTGCAAAAGGCCAAATGGACTAAATCCATGGCTTATGAAAGGCAATTCATTCAAGAAATTAAATTATTTTATTCTGCAGAGAACAGAAAGAACAACAGCTTTTCATTTTTTTCTTCTAGAAATAGCCAATTAAAAAAAAAATCAATTATATAATAAATTTGGGTTGAAAGGACATTTTCTGTAAAAAAATCATTCCTATCCTTTCAGTTTTCTTTAAAATACTGCCAAGTCATTCTGATATAACCTTGTGAAAATCTGTTGGGCCATGTACGAAAATATTTCCCACTATTTATCAGCACTGTTAGTGATAATGAACACGGAGTGGTGCTTTAACCACAGTTTAATAGCTTTGCCAAGTAAGAGCTTTATAATAGTGCTTTATCAATTCAACCAAACCAGAAACCAACAACTGTACTGGAACACAGACCATAATTGGGCACCCGAGATTTTTCAAAGGAATTAAAAGGGAGCTCTGGCTTCTTTATTTTGTGTGTTAAAACAAATTAAATTGAACACATGGTTGTCTTTACTTCTGTCTGGTATCCTCCTTTGTGAATCTTATAATTGATAACCCATTTTCTGTTAAACCTTTCTTCTGATGTTTTGCTACCAGAATACAATTTGCAGCCTGAAGTTATATAAACTAAGTGGCAATAGGAAAGTCCTAATTATATTACGTTATTAAAAAATAATTTATGCATTATTAATCATGCTCACCATTCAATAATAATTATCAATTATATATTTGCCAAGGATGACTTGAAGGAGTGTCTGAAATTTCTAAACATTATTTGAATCATAGCCTATAAACGGAGCACTGTAGGGCTTACTAACAATCCATTTCTTTTTCAGCCATAAAATCTCACATGGATCTTAACCACAGCATTATTAGTTCATTGCAAGAATTAATCGCTTCTCAAAATAAATAAAAAAAAAACTAAATTAGACTTCTTCTGCACCATTTTTTAATCAAAATGCTTATTCCCTAAAAAAACCCCATATATACTGGAAAGCTACAGAGTGCAAAGATTAATGTAATTGGTTGAGAGTCTGCTGATGTTTTCTTCTAAAAGTCTAACTCCTACTCAAGTCAGAAGGAACTGAATGTGCTTATAAATTCAGAAAGATGCCTTAGCTGTGTATACTTCTGTTTGATATGACTCCTTACCATTTAGGAAGTGCAAGTGAATGTTTACAATGTAAGCTTGCAAACAAATTGTGGACACCTTTTGCTTGGTATTTTAGCTGCTACAGAGGTCTCCTTTTCATTTGATGTTGGAAATGGGCCGGTGGAAATCGTCGTGAGATCTCCCAACCCGCTCAATGATGACCAATGGCACCGGGTCAATGCCGAGAGGAATGTCAAGCAGGCCAGCCTGCAGGTGGACCAGTTACCCCTGGAGGTCCGGAAAGCACCAACAGAAGGACACACACGGCTGGAGTTGTACAGCCAGCTCTATGTTGGTAAGATGCAGAAAAGGTAGCTAGGCTTTGCTCTCACATGCTGAACATTCTTTGTCTTGTGTCTTGCCTTGCTTGACAACAGTGGGGGAAAAACGAAGAAAAAAAAAAAGAAGAAGAAAAGGAAAACATGTCCATAATTACAGAAATACAAAGATCATCTCAGGGGAAAATATTGTGTGCTAGAAACTTGTCCCTTTTGTCTTTCTCCACCTGCAGCTCCTGGTTGAAAGCGCCTCCAGCAGACTGCAGTGCCAAACTCCTTTGAGACTGGGTGTCTCTTCCCAGACACACATACACACTCATTCACCACAGAAGTGAAAACTTCTGCAGAGTTCTTTCCAGGACTGCATGTGCCTGCAGGGCCCATCCTAGCCTCAGCAGCACTTCCAGCCTCTTTGGATTTGATCATTGGCCATGCTTTTGCATTCACAGCTCTCACTGCAGTCTTTTCCCTTTAGTCCTGTGGGCTATTTACTCTTTCAAAACAGGAAAGCTCCACACAATGTTACACAAATGCATTCCCTGGAACCAGCAAGTCCAGCTGCTTTCTGGAGCTACTGGTTTCCACTACATTTTGGGCAGTCTGTTCCAGCATCATTTGTATTTCTCTGACTGTTAGCTGTAGGGCTGCAAAGTGCCGACATGCTGAGTGTCATTATCTGGAATCAGAACTGCATGAAATGTTGAGCAAAGAAGCACTGACATACCTCTCTAGATATCTGTTAACAAGAGACTAACTCCATGGTAGTCAGCATTCAACCACTCAAATGAACTAAAATGATGTTTAAAGCCTTCATTGCCTTAGTAATCAGCCCGGTATCACTGCAAAGTGTGTATAATGTGTCACCAGATGTGCAGGTGTTATTTACAAGTTCAGATTCTCCTTTAGTGCTGTGATCACAGTAAAAGGCGGTTTCAAAATAAGCTGAGATGAAGTTTGTTTAAAAGAAGGACACTTAACCTTTTGAAAAAATGCCAAGTCTTTTGCTATAAACAGGAAGAACTGCATTTCTTTTTTCTAGCCTGAGTTCGAGAACTGTTGATAATTATGATTTTATTTGTTAGTTTTGTAGTACCTTTATTGCTAAAAAATGAATGTCACAGTCTGCATCCTATTTTTTTTTTCTTTCTGAATTACATTTATTATAAATAACTTGGTGATTGGAGCACACATATCAGAGAACAGATTTAAACTTTACCAGGAGTCGGACTTGGAATGGATTTGAGTTGGAGTGCTCAAAACGAACTCTGAATACTGGGGGCCTAGAGAATAATACTGAACAAGAATTGTGTTGGTGCCTCCTGTTCCATTTTCTGTAGAATAAATATCTTTTCTTTGGGTGAGCAAGGGGGCCTGAGGGATGATGACTTTGTGTCCTAGGGGCTAGGACAGTCACTGAGAGGGGAAAGGATTTTCATCACTGCAGTGTGCATGAGTTTATGTAGAATGGAATCACACCAGAACACCCTCTGCTGTGCGCACTCAGCAGAGACCAAGACTTGCCTGCTGCTACTCCAAATCATCCCGTTACCAGTACTTGATTTGAAGCAGCCCTCTCTGGCTTGTATTTAGTCCTCTTCCCCACTCAGGTAAATATCAGCCTCTGTGCTCTGTGGTGATGAGCATTCAGATCTCATCAGGGACTCTCTGGCACCTGCGGCACTGCAGTAATCAAAGATAGGAGGGATGAGCAGAAAAGATGCCAGCACTCACTGTTATTTACTTGCATTTCTTAGTTTGGTTTTTTTTGATTGTTGTTTCTAATCCAGCCTCAGATAAGACTTTCCTAGCTGAAATCACATTTTTTCAGCGAGTGTTTACTAGGGGTGAAAAAAGGACTGTTGTTGTTAACTGCTGTAAAAAACCATCACAACCCAGATTGTCAAATGCAATTTTCCAGTGTTCCGTCCTTCAGTCTATGCTCTGATAAGTAAACAGTATGCACGACGTTTCTTGGAAGTTAACATGAATATTTCCTATTGTAACTGAGAATGGAGATTTGAATCTTCTTCTTCTTCTTTGCCCATTGTGGCTTAGAAAAATGTAACACTGCATAGCATATCATGGCATTATTATTGGCGTCCACCCTCACTAATCATTAGGAGAGAAAGGCTATACCTGAACAATCAAGCCAAGCCCATTTCTTCCACTGTTTTCTCTAAAAACACTGAATTGAAATGAAAGGAAATCTTTCAGTGTAGATCTAGAATCTAAAATGTCGAATGTGTATAAAGCAAGCACTGATAAAAAACAGCAATTTATGCTTACTTATGGTATGGTATCAAAAGGTCAGGTTTCACTGATTTATTGTCATTAGGACAAGGCAATTCCTTGCCCTTGTAAAGAAGTTGTCACAGATTTGGCAGGATATTTCATGATGTGTCCAGTGTTGTCTCACAGTTCACCATGCCCTCTCAGGTGCTGCAGGAGGCCAGCGAGGCTTCCTAGGCTGCATTCGTTCCCTGAGGATGAATGGGGTGACACTGGACCTGGAGGAGAGAGCCAAAGTCACACCCGGGGTGAAGCCTGGCTGCTCTGGCCACTGCACGAGCTACGGGATGTACTGCGCCAACGGCGGGAAATGTGTGGAGAAATACAACGGCTACTCCTGTGACTGCTCCAAAACTGCCTACGATGGACCATTCTGCATCAAGGGTAAATGCCTTAGTGAAGGAGGCAGAGTATGGGGGAACTAATTGCCTGAGAAAAAAAAAAAACCCAATGGAATCGATGCTTCAGCTTTATTAATTAAACAAGTAAATCCTATTTAATACTTCTTGCCTAACAAGTCAAATTATACACCCATGTGTATAAATAATGTACAAATTATACACACATGTGTATAATTTAAATATGATTATTTAAAACTACATCTCTTATTAGGACTATATGTTACCTGTTTAAACCAAATGACAACAACAAAATGCATCGGGAATGCCTGTAGTAGTAGCAGGTCTGGCAGACTGTAGTCCATAGTCTTGAGATGTTGAACAAGAAATTCCAACTAGCACAATGTCATGGTTACTACTTAGGGGGAAAAAACCATTAATTTAAACAAAAGTGACCTAGTCATTCCGAAACATATTTGAAGATATGTAGGTATTAGGTTTGGGTTGAATATCTAATATATAGGGAGGGCAGCATTTGGTTTAAAATTTTTATCCATCTGTAAGTAAATCAAGTCTTTTAGTACCTCAAACTGGGTTAGAGGTTGAACCTGCTAGGATAAGGGAAGGTACAGAGCTCCCAATTTATGTCGGTCCTTTGCAAATGCCTAATATCTGTTTTAGATTTTCCAAATCAATGATTGTAAGAGAATAATGTACTATGGATACACAGGTCTGCATGAGAAAGAAAGGCAAGGAGCAAGGGAAAGAGATCCAACAACAAAAAAGTGAGAAAAAAAGTACTAATTTATTTAAAGATTTTTTTCTTGTTTTGACTGTCTAATCCACTGCTATTCCTAATCATTTTAAAAGCTTCCTCAAAGTTTCAGTTGAAAATGTGAAGGCTCTTATCATCAGTATCGCTGATATTAAAGAAACCTGTAGCCTCATAAAGTGCTCCTCTGCTCTTACATTCTCCATCTGCACCAGGAATCCTGCAGGCACTCGAAGTCACCAGACACCAGAGTCCCCTCATAAAGTTAACTTGGCACTAGGGGACAGCACCTGGCTTTTGATGTTCTGGTTTTCAACTCCTTCTTAACATCTCAGGGGGTTTTTTCCAAGTCAAAATCTGAGAATTATTTTGCAAATATCCATGCCCTGCTTCCTTTTAGCCACACTTAGAGAGAACATACAGCTTATAACAGAAATTGGCAGTCTTTTTACCTGATGCTGTGTTATGGACTGCATTTTTCTCCCCACACGCTTCAGCCACCTTCATTTATATCCATGTATATCCACCCTCATTTCACTTTATCACAGCAAAGCTTTGTTCATTGTTGATGTTGCTTATGTACAGGACAACACTCTTCTAAAAGCCAGGGAATTGTTTCCACATCACCAGATATTCACACCACACTCACTGGCTATGGATGAATCTCTGGCATGATTATTTTATAAATTCCAATAAATATGATGTATTTCTGGCGCAGCAGAAGGGAAGCAGCTGCATCTCTAGGTAATGGCTTCCACTGTGCTTGCATGCAGGAATCCCGTCGGCTTTCACCATATTGTGTTGCTTCAAAGGAAGATTGTAAAACATGTCCATTCAGTTCAGGACTGTACATACAGCAACTCCTGAGAATGTCAATACTGTAATTTCAGTTAATTTAGCAAATGGTTTGTCATGAATAATGGAAATTTAGTATTTCTGTTCACTAATGCAGTTATATGGTAGAGGAAACCCATTCAGACTAGAATTGGGTCAATATCCTACAAATCACATGTGTTGACTCAAAAAGAAAAAAAAAAAAGAAAAGAAAAAGATAATTACTGTCATGCCATATTCACTGAATTCATTTTATAGCTTTTTCTGTGTTGCCGGAACTCATCACATTGACTTTTATTTGTGAGGGCTTTGCTCCTCTTATGGATAGGTAAGCCCCAGCCTTCCACCCAAACTATCTCTAGGCTAAAGGGTTTAACTTTTCCTGGATGTGGAGCCAGCAGAATAAAAACATACCATTAGGGGAACAATGGAGCACCCAGCACAGACAAACCGTGGTTTTGGCTGATCTGTAAGCACTGCCATAGCAACACCACAAATATTATACCATGTTATAGCCTTCTCCTTATCAGCCTCCCAGTGCAGCCAAAGGCCCAGGGCTCTGACAGGGATTCTTTGGGCATGCAGTAAAACTTGCTGGGCGGCACTGGCTCATACAAAGGTACTCTTGTTAGTGCAGGAATGTCTTGTGCCATACGGTGTTGTGCCATTTAAACATGACATCAGGTCTCTGCTTTAAATATCAAATCTGTTCCAGGCTGAAAACAGCTCTCTAAATCCTTAAGATCTTATGCACAACGTGCAAATTGCCGGTTTCCTGTCTGTTAGTGCTGAAAACTGCTGTAGTCACCTAGAATATCCCCATGTGTGCTTTAGTGTGGGTGACTTCATGGGGCTTCCCTGTAGAAAGAACAATGGGGCACTGGGGAAAAAAGATAGGGGATAAATTACACAAAATAGACTGGGTTTGGGTTACAAAATAATTGTAAAATCTCTGTAACAAACAATGCTGATAATGAGATCTTTAGAACAGTTCATTTACAGCCCATTACATTTTACATTGTCAATTTAACTTGCATTAAGCCTTTTAAATCAAGTAAAGCACTGGAACAACTTATGTGTGTTGTCAAGCTTTCTAGACTTGTGAAAGAAGGGGGTCCTACATTTTCTTTCTAATAACAGGTCCTGGAATCTTGTACCATGTCCTCGTGGTCCATGAGACAAGAATGAATGTATTTTCTAGAAACAAAGGGCAAACATACATAACAACTGCAAAATAAGTACTGGCAAAACAGTCAAGTATGTTTTAGTTTTAAAAAATACTTTAAAAATTTATAAAATTGGAAAAGTTTTTGGGACATTTTTCCTGTAAAATAAAAATGTTACCTACATTATATTTTAATGTATTTTGATGAAAAGATTGTAATTCTTATATTTTAATTAATTTTTTCATTAACACTTTGACACTTTCCACTCTGTAAAAGCACTGAAAAGTCTATGAACATGTTTTCAAATACTTTATGGTCTATTTTCAAATAATTTTGTTCTTTATAATAAGGACAGAGTTGAATACTGCTCTGTCACTTTTATAACCTGCACCACAGTATGATCTTTGTTGCTGTAGTGCTGGGTAAGTCTAATACGAGGCACACAAGAATATTTTCCTTTGTCACCATCACTAGAAATTCACATTGGTTGCCAAAAAAATAGTAGGTTTAGTGTTTTGTAGACTCTGACTAGGTTTCATTATTTCACTCCTCTGAGTAAATATTCCAGGCCAAATATATCTATTGATTTGATAATCAGTAGTGCCTGACATCACATTCAAACCGATATGAGATATACCCAGAAAAATATGCCACTCAGCTGGAGTGAAAGGTGGCACAATTTAACCCTTACAATATAGCACTGACTTCTCTTCCCACTGATTTTAATTTGCCATGGGAAACTTTCCTTATCCAAAAGTTTTATTCTGATATTGAAATCATTTGACTGCAGTAAACTTCTTGGGGTTGGTTACATACCAAAAGTGCTAGCAGAACTGATGGGAAAATCAAAGGAAAAAAACACTGGTATAAGGATATCACTATACAATGGCTCATGAGTAATAAACACACTTCACAATAAAAGTAGATCTCGGATGTTGTGGATTCTTTTGCTGATGAAATCCATCCTTAGAGCCACTGACTGATGACTGACAAGAAATTGCATTGTCTCCAGCCTTATTAGCAGGACATCACAGTGTGATTGATGTTGTAGTGGCCTGGAAATTACACTATTTTTTTACAAGGACAAAAAGAAGCACAAAAATGCAGTCTGACATCTATTTTAACTTTATTTTTGTTTTGTATTTGAGGCATATGCAATTGGTTTTACTTCTTTCATTGCTGAGAGAAATTGCTCTGAGGAATAGGTGAAGTGTTTCTGCAGTCCTGTAGATTGCTTTCTGACCTTTCCCTGTCCTTTGTTTAAGCATAAATTCTCTTTTTTTTTTCTCTCTCACAGCTGTCCTATCATCATAAAAACATTTCTGAGAAAACAATTAATTTTTGTTCCTCTAGAAAACAAACTCTTTCCTCCCTTTAAACAAAAAAAAAAGCAAAGGTCAAATGCAGGGCATGCGGCAGCATTCTGATGTGGGACATACCCCAGGGAAGAAACATTTCCTTTGGCACTGAAATGCAGTGGAACAACAGCAGGAGAAGAAATTGCATGCCACCAAGAGAGTGAGGCCAAAAACAAAGGAAAAAAAAATTACATGGCTGGTGCTATGACTCATGTGCCTTCAGTTGTGCTGGAAGGGTAAATTCAAATCTTCCCAGTTTTTATGCAGTTACTCAATTTGCATTAACAAACACCGTGGAGATGGTATACTCTTCTTTTTGTTTTCTGCTTTGGAGTAAAGCTCAGATTCACAGTGTGAATTCTTGCAATCCTTAAGCCAACGCCCAAAATGAGCTCCTTCATGTTTGTTTTCATATTTGTATGAGAAGTGCCCTGACAGCACTTACAAGTGGCATTGTCACAGTTGGATTTCCTTCTTTTCCTGCTCCCTTCTATGTCTCAAAGAGGAAAAACACCTTTTTACTGGGCTGAATGGATGCAAGACATATCAGGGGGCAGCAGCTCTGCACCGTTCCACCAACTCTCTGACACTTGATCACCTCCAAATTCTGCCCTGGTTATACTCATTCAATTCCCTTTATTTTGCTGGTTGCAAACGCATTGCATTGTTTTACTGAAAGCGATGATGAGGTGATTGTTAGCATGGTTTAAGGTAACTAACTTCTCATTTTTCATAGTTCAGAATCACAGAACCCAGAAAATCAAGGCAATATTCCCTCCCAGAACCCAAACCATTCTACTACATGCAACATTATCATGATACGTTATCTGTAAGTTGCATGAGAAATTTTCCTTGGGTTATTAATGTAAAGCTCCCACTCTGGTACATCTGAATGCTGTAGTCAGGCCTTTTTACGTGTAGATCATACTTCAGGACTCAGGTTCTAGCCTCTATTGAGAAAATACATATATTCACAAAAAATATATACACTCTGTAAAGCTGTTCCGTTCTTTAGTCCTGCCAATACTGCCTTATTAAAAATTCACAGTTATGCTCTAGTGCTTTGAAAATTGCACTTCAGTGCAAGAATTCATTCATTGAAAAAAAAAAACAAACCATGTTTTTCTTTTTAAAGAAAAACAAACCTTCCCACAGTACTTACATATCTTAAAGAGATATCAACCTGATTATAAACTGAGCTTGCCAGCTCACTTATCATCCATAATACACTACTCATAGAAAGTACGAATTCCTTATTTTATACTCAGAAAGCAAATAAATCAGGGGAATAAGTTAAAAAGAAAAATACTTAGTCCTAGCTCAGAAAATGTGATAAGTTTTCTTGGTCAGACAACTAAAATAGGCCTGCTTTAGTGTCATTGCTCACTGAATGCAGATGTTTTATGAAAGCCAAGCAGAGCAGCTTCAGCAACATTGCTGACTGCTGCATGCCTGTGCAACGGCAACTGAGAGGTTTGAGGTCTCATACCAGACACCCATGTGCAATATTTATACATCTGTATGCTAGTGAAGTAGTTTTGGCACCTCACAAGATGATGGGGCATTTATCCTTACTAAGCTTTGTGATGTGAGAAGATGGTTTTACTATGGTAATGCAAAAACAAATGAGATAATGAGGGCAGGAAGGATCTGCTCACATTTGAAGTGGATACCTGTAGTACAGGAAGGAATTGAAGGCAGATATCACCTGTCGAGGTTGTTACTCTGAGTACTGTGCAATCACCAAATGACAGTCTCTAATATTTCTCAAATAGCTCTTGCAAAGCTGCAAGTTTTTCTCTGAGGTTACCTAAAGAGCATCTCCATAGACTCCCTGGCAGGAAATCATGAAATCTGGTCTGTTGTACACTGGACATTACATTTTCTTCATCCATTCAATTTTATTTGATGGCAGTGGGGGGAAGGCTGGTGTTTAGGTTTTTTCTTTTTAACCATTATGGATATTTCCACTAGAAAAGGAGCTGGCTTTTCATTTAGATTCAACAGAAAATACATGGCACCAAATGCCATTTCCTTACTCTGATACTGTTGTTCCAGACATCTGTTCAAACATCTATAATACTTTCAAATCAGCACAGAATGAACTGAAACTACAACTTTCCTGACATTTTCAGGCTTTCTGTGGCATGCACACTTCTCCCTAGGTATAGAAACGTAGAATAAAAGGCCCCTGCTTTACAGGGCTATTACAAAAGTAGTTCCAGAGCTCACCCATGCTTAGGCACATCAAAGAGAACCTACCTGTTGGCATTGAATAGGGAGGCTTGAAAGTATAAGGAATCAGGTGGCTAAACCCCATCTCCTGTGGTCCTCATCCTGTTCTACCAAAGGTAGTGGAAATCTTTGCTTGGATTTCTGATCATACCCCTCTACCACCAGTAGTTTCACTGGTGCACGTTATTTTGCATATCCCCTGATTCTGAGAGCCATTTCTTCAGGAAAGCCTTTTTTATACTGAGTACTGATACATTCATATAGAAGAAGCAAATCCTCACTAGGTTTTTATTCTATTAATGTCCACAAGAAATTTCTGTACTTTGGTATTTCACTCCACACATGGAAAGTTCAAACATGCATCACGAATTATTAGAGTAAGAGCAGCCAGAATATGACATGTGAGGATGTAGAACAATACTTTCATATCCCCACTTCTTAATTTCATAAACTAAATGTGCCTGAAGGTAGAACAAAATGTTGAGTGAGCTAACCAGATAAACAACAAGCATTATTACCTTCAGAGCACTCAAATTCTCTCCCAGATCAACAGCTGTGAGATTCTGACCCTTTACTGATGCCCTGTTGCCAGAAGGTATCTCAGCAAACAAGTCTTAGTATTTGTGACCACAGACTGGAAGTAGCAGCAATTTCAGGTATTCCCTAGCACTCTTTTTTGCCATAAAATAAACAGGCAAGCTCTGGTTAATCTATATTCAATATTCATAACTATGTGTAAAATCAAAAAAAAAAAAAAGGAAATTAGGCAAAAAGAAAAGAGAGCTTATTCAGCTATCTGCCCTGTCTGAAGAATCTTTGTACATGCATCAAGTGTTAGAAAGTCTCCAGTGACTGTCCTTGCTTAGGATTTTGAAAAAGTTGCTTTTCACAACCAGAAATCCATGCAGGGGAGACATATCATTGAGCACTGGCAAGCAGCATCACAGAGTAATAATTTTAATTTACTGAATCTGAGCAGGGCCAAGGAGGCATTTAGGGCCTCCAGATGGGACATGCTTACAGCTGTAAGAAGTCATTTCAGTTAGCTTTGTGAAACAAAGAGGAGAGAGTCTTTTCCTGCTCCAGTTCCCATGTCCTTGCCAAGCTTCATAGTTGTCAGGATTTTGTCTCCAGCTTCTGTAAGGCAGGTATACCCTGTTATGCACATTAAGTAAATAAACAGCACTACTTTCTCTTTGGTATCCAGGTAAAAGGTGACAGAAATCAGGTCCAGTTTACTTGAAAAAATATGAAATGGCAATTTGAGTCAGTGAGAGCTGTCCTACTAAAGAAGGGACATTCCACTTCTTACGATGCCACTCTTGAAAAGGTCCTGTGTTGAAATTGGAAGGGTTTGGAGTTGTGGTTTGGGGTTGTTTTGGTAGCTCCACAGACCTGCAGCTTCTTTATATATTAAGACTAATATCTGGTACTTGATTCATGTCAATTCCTATTAACACTCCTATCCCCTGTCAACATAGAGCAAACTTAATTGCTATAAATCCTGCTGAGTTCTGTATCTCTTATATATATGCCCCCAGACCGAAAATCTTGCTGAAGCTGTGTTCAGCCACACCTGTGCCATGCTGGCAACGCTTTTTAGAGGTGAGAAAAAGGTTATAGAGAAAGAAGACAAGTTCCCTATGTGTTTGACTGTATGACTAACAGAATCATTACGACTACCTAAGAACAGAAGAACCAACACTGACATTTCACTGATGTAAAAAGCCGTAGAGGAGAATCAGATTCCAGCTTACATTTCCTTAGGTCTACAGACCCAGAAATGGCCCAGAAATGTCAGGAGACTTTGCAAGTTTTGTAGGAGAAAGGGGGGTTTTTTGTTGCTATTTATTTTCCTCCAGTCTTTCAATATCCCTAATCCCAGACAGAATGAGAGTGTACAAAAATAAAAATAGCTGACTAGGGAGAGGGAGACTGTGGAGATGACCAAAGAATCATAACCTTCAAAGCAACTTTGTCAGTTCTGGGTACTTGTGCATTTTCTGTGGAAGTTTTGGATCAGCTTTTGCTTCACCCCTTTCCAATGGAAGCTGAACAGCTCTGTAACATATGTGTAGTTCACACTGGGGACATGCACCTTGATTAAATTGTTTCTAATGCTCCACAATTCCTGTTCCAGGTTCCTCTACATAGCCAGCCCAAAGTGTTTATGTTTGAAAAGTCTGTCAACAGAGAGTGTCTGCACTGCGTACTGGTGTAGAAATAGGTGTTACTTTGTGAAGCAAACAGATCTGTTACCACCACATTCATTTTCCTGAGGCCTCTGCCTTGAAAGGGTTGTTTGCAGAGCAACCTTCACTGCACCTTATGCCTGATGTCCCAAGAGCCATCTTTTCAGGTAGCGTTTCAAATATTACAGAAAAAAGGGAGTTGTCCATGAAAACTTCCCTCAGATTTCAGCAGCAGGTTGTGCTGTATTTTGACCGTCTTTACTGAGGCAGCTTGAATGGTTTTCTGGATGAAGGACTTTGATACTCTTTCTAGCAGAGCTTCAGGAAGATGCTAGACTTGTGACCTTCAAGTAGGTAGTTTCTTCATTGGTCAGCCCTCAGCAGTTACAAGTCATCATATAACTGCATTCAACATAGAGAAAATTATCTTTCAGCTATTTTTAGTATGTCCTAATAGTTTAAACAGCCAGGTCCTGGGAGTTGCTGAGCACTTGGAAGTCTTGCTGCAAGGATTTCAGCTTCTTTCAGTAAAGAGCATAATCATGTGCATCAACCTTTTTGATGAGCTGGAACTTGAGAGGATTCAATATCTTCCTATTGAGGGCCCAATGCACTCACAAAGCCAAAGGGAACCTTCCTCTTATCCTGCCTTTTAAAAGAGGTGATGTGCATGTGAGGAGAATTTCAAGGTTCGTTACAATACCCTGTATGCCTGTAATAATACAGCTACATTGAAAATTATTTTCTTAGAGCAAGTCAAGTTAAACATACAGAACATTCTTTGCTTTGTCATGAAACCCTTTTGGAAACAAAGGTCGTAGAATAGAGTATTGTAGTTTGGAAGGGACCCACAAGGATGATCGAGTTCACCTCACAGAATTGCAGAATAATCTGAATACCATTTTAGAGAGCACCATTTACTTAAAGTTTTCTTTGTAGTAATGAACATTTAACATAGCAATTTATAACATTTACAGCTCTGCAAAAATGCTTCACACACTTTCCAGTTCAGCCCCAGAGCAGCGCTGAGGTCAGGACTGAAGGTCCCAGTATTCCCAGAGCGTGAGGCCCTGGGCAAGCATAGCGCCAGGCAATTCCAAAGATTACTCCTAAAATGAAAGGCATGACAAGCAGTAAACAGGCTGGAGGCAAACATGATTTTGCATCAGTGTGCTGTGTGCGTGTGTGGAGCCTCCACGGGGGCTGTGATTGCCCCCAACAGTGGCAGCGTCAGGGCCCGGCACAGCCGGCAGCTGTGCCAGCCCCACGGCCATGTAATTGATAGAGCATCTGCCCCAGAAGCAGCTTGTGTGACCCAGAAGCAGGGGCTGAAGAATAAATTAGTGGTCATAGGGATATTTTTAAGCCTATCTCACAAATACTTGGAGCTACTGCTTTAGATTTTGCATGTTAATGCTTGTTTCTAACATCATTGTTAACGGCAGAGGGCATCACAAGTTGGGGAAGCTTCTTCATGACAAGGCCCTTCACTTTTAATCCAGGAGCACTAAAGTTGAGACTACTGCAAAATATAGTTTTTAAATGAAATTGCCTCTCCCATAACTTTTTCAGGGCGATTTGAGTTTTCTCCTATAAAATTGCAGTTATAAATCTATCAGACTGATCGAATTATTTACAGCACTTTGGGACCACAGCTTGGCTCTATGTTTTATATGTCCATATGGTGACAGTGACTGTGATATTTTGAGTTTTGGAGAATTTTTATATGGTAGCAAGAAAACATAAAGCTTTTCCAGCACAAGATTTAGCAAAATTCTGGAAAGATTTATCAATATAATTTTATAATTTTACCTATCCTGTCACCTATTCTCTGCTCAGCTACTCTGAATGAATTCTGCAGGCTCTTTCCCGACTTGCTCTGTGTCTGTGTAGAGCTTGGAAAATAGCAATCTACTTTCATGTGTTTTTGAGATAAAGCCTTTGCTTAGAATTGTGTGAGGACTTACAATGCTAAAACAGAATAAGAATAAATTTCTTGTTTAGATGGGCAATTTTGCACAAAACTGTGGACACTTTGCATCATGTAGAAAGGTAGTAAACAATGAAAGACTTCTTTTTTAAAGACCGTTTATGGCTTTAAGCATTTCTTATAACCGTTCTTTGAATACAGTACTCATGTACTATGATTACAGTGTTTGTTAATAATTATTTAATCTCTTAAGAAATGTTCATAAACACACCGTCTTAATCAAGTTCACATATAATTTAAAAATTTCCTTTAATGATGTTGTCCCAGATGTCACAGCTGATCCATTGCCACGATGCCTCTAAATGAATGACTGCCATAGGAAGTCAGTCAAGCGATCCGTAATGGAGTAGGCGATACCAGTGACGGACAACTGTGCAGTAATCCTGTAGGAGGTTATCAAAGTCAGCAAGAACATCAGCCTGGAATAATGATTTTAATGTTAAAGAATAGGTTAGACTGCATTATTATGAGAAGCAATACTAGTGGTTTTTTAGCTGAAAGTGTTAATTCTGTCAAAAGTAGGTTTATTTTCTGTCAGGAGTGTTGAAACATTACATCTTGTCTCAGATTGGTTTGAAAACTTTGTCTAGATAGCACCTCCTGGGATCTACAGTTCAGGTATCCCCTGCCTCTTGTTCCCAGCTGAGTCAAGCTCCTTAGTTAATTTTATCTCCCATAAGGGCATCCTCGTTATGGAGCTCTCATGAAGGATTGTGCTAGCAGTGGATAACTTACTAGCATTGTGTCCAATCCTTTCAGGGTCTGGAATTGCCATTATTCCTTTGTGAGGTCCTTCCAAATCCACTAAAATTTGTTAGTCAGAACTGCTGGTTTTCCTTTTCCTTGACTGTTGTTTGTTTACCTTAAACCACTCTTGCTTGTACCTCCTTCTTTGGAGTATTGTCTACTGCAAAATTTAAACAAGAAGAGATTTAAAGCATAATTATTCTTGTCTGTAGTATTGATATGAAATATAGGCATAGGCGTTCTGTGTGCCCCAAAGAAAATCTTTCCATTGCTCTGTGAATCCAGGTACCCACCAGTAAAATGGAGATTGCTCTTTTCATTCTCACAGGAAAATAGTGAGGCTCTCGACCTAAATACTGTGCTTAAATAATGCAGCAGTAAAAACATGCACAGATTAGTACTCATCAAGTCACAGTAATATGTTTCAAACAAAAGGTGTCAGCACATTTAATTTACCTTTTTTTTTCATCCTCCTTTTTCTGTTCTGTTCAAGATGTGGGAGCATTTTTTGAAGAAGGAATGTGGCTTCGTTACAACTTCCACTCCCCAGGGACTAGCATGAAGGATTTAGTTAGCCGGACACTTTTGAGCTCTGCAGATCCTGAGATCACAGCACCTGACCTCAATTTGAACAAAGAAGAGCTCAGCTTCAGCTTCAGTACCACCAAGTCCCCTTGTGTCTTATTGTACGTCAGCTCCTACACCCCAGACTTCATGGCTGTGCTGGTGAAGCCGACTGGTAAGCAACAGCTCCAAGTTCTCTCCACTGAAGGCACAATTGACGATACCGGGCTGACATTCAGGGGAAGCTCTGAAGTAGTGAGAAAGTCTCTTCACTCTTGTCATGTGAAAGAAAAGTATTTAGAAATCTGAACCTTTATTCTGCTTCTGCTAGATTTGGTACTGATGTAACTGTTCAATTTAGTGGTGTTTCTTTAGTCAATCCTCCCTCACGAAACAAAACCAAACAAAAGAAACCAAAAGCTTGCTATAACAGTCAGACCCATCCCATGAACCAGCATTATGATGGGGACAAGTAGGAATCCACATGAAGGCACCTCAATAGCTCCTGGCAATGTCACTAGCAGTCAGTGGAAAGTGTCACGTACTGTTATTCTGAAAATCTGGATACTCACTGAGGTGGCTAAAATATGGATGTAGTATAGTATATAATGTCCTAAACATTTTGGTGATGGTTGAAGGTTGGATTTGGACTGTTTGCTGCTACGGCATTAAAACTGTATATAAACTGAATATACTTTGATTCCAAATAGTGCCTTAGTGCCCCATGAAAATCATAATTAGGATGATTTTACTACTGTTCTCTTTTATGGGATGAGTATTCTTCGTGCCACTCATTTTTTCCCTTCATGGGGAAGAGAGAAGGTACATGAGAGAAATCCAACATCACACAACTAAACTATGGTTATAAAGGTCTAAATCTGCTCTTTTAGGCCAGAATATTTCCATTTTTCATCAAGAGTGGGGGCTGCATTTCCCTTTTCAAATATTCTTCCTTTTAATCAAATATTTAAATGTGTTATGAAGAGCAGACACTTCACTTCTGTTTAGAAAAGAAAAATCTGTCTGGTAGTATGTTATGAATATCAATTAACCACTTCTGACTAAACTTTTCTAACAACGCAACCTGAGGTTTCCATTTCACAATATAATATTAAATTTCCGTGGTAGTCCAGACGGTCACCAAGCAACAACAATTAAATGGGAGAGCCCCTTGTGTGAATTATGTGTCAGTGCTAATTTGTTGTAATTTTGCTTTTATTCAATGCATGTCAATGGTTTATTCTTTAGAAAATGTTATGCTTTGTATAATTTAGAAGAATTTTACTGCAGCAAGTACAATAATCTCAACAATGAAGTGTTACTTGATGTGCTCAGTTTTGTACCAATTGTCCATATTGTTCAAGGCATAACTCCAATTTGTTTGGTTTGCAGTCTGGAGTGTTTACAAACACTGTGGTTTGGAGATGCTGGTCATTGCCACACTTCTGGGTTATAAACTAGAGGCAGTTTCAGTCCAGTAACTTTATCATCTCAAACACCAGCTCTTGTCCTACTGCAGAGACCAGCTATGAGAGCAATTAAGTGTGAAATGATAACAGCTGCATGTGAAAATAAAGAGGGCGAAATAGCTGGTGAATAAAGATCAAAATACCTGAGGGTGCTTTTCACATTTTTTCTTTATCACTAGGGAGTCTGCAGATTCGGTACAACCTCGGGGGCACCAAAGAGCCATATAACATTGACATTGACCACAGGAACATGGTCAATGGACAGCCCCACACTGTTAATGTCACACGGAACGGACGGGACATCATACTGCAGGTAAGTTGTTTGGTTCCATTACTTGTAACTTGTAGCATTTTGTTTCTTGATGGGCCTCCACTGCTCTGAAAAGGTCAGCGTAATTTAGAAAATAAAAAGTACAGTAGATGGGGTTGCAGATCACACTCCTAGGAGTTAATAAAAGCTATTCACTCCCTGTGTTGCATCTACTCATGTTGCTCTGAAAACCTCATTTTAGTGTGATGACAGCTGGGCTAACACAGGTGTCACTGTAGATGCTGGAGGGCATCAGAGACATCTGGGCTGATAGATAATGTGGGACTTAGGATAAACCTGTGCCATTCTGGATCAGCAGCTGGAAGTCAGGAGGGATACCCTACAGCATTTAAATGGCAGTGAAGCCTGATGCAAATAATATCATTCCATAAGTCCTGAGTCTGCAAATGAGAATGTCTTTAAATTTAAATTTACCCTGCAGTCCAGTGAAATCGCAAGAGCTGTTTTGCAAAGATGAGCAGATGCTTAAGTGTTTGTGTGACACGAGTCTGGGACAGATGGTATTGTTGAAGGCACATACCTCTGGCTTATTTAGGTTTTGGTACAGCACAGGTAGGAACTTCATCTCTCCATATATCTCAGTTTACAAAACTTTGAGACAGTATGATACTATTTAAATAACTGAGGCGAGCGCTGCAAGAAGCAATCAGTGTTTCCAGGCAGCCTCCTCTCTGTGGTCATTACAGAACTCTCTTTTCATTCCCTGCTTGTCACATCTGCAAACATGAAGATTGTGAGCAGGGTGTAAGAACAGTTTTGTCGGCAGGAGAGTCAGGTGGATGGATACATTAATCTGGATTTGTTAATTCAGAAGAAGCAAACCAAAACCAATAACAAATGAAATATAAAAATGGGAAGTTTCCTTAGGAACCAAGCCAAAAGGTGAAGGGTAGTAGCCATCTCTGTATTATCTACCTAAAGACTAAAATAAATCACTGACAGTTATTATTTCAAGGTATCAAAAGGAAACTTTTCAGTGCATTACAATGTCATTTGACTGAGGCTCTCAGTACTCAGAATTACACTGAATGCATTCATTTACTTCAGTAAAATTGTCACAAAATTATTCACAAAATGCCAAATAACCTAAAAAATATATAGGTGATACATCGAAACTCTTTTCAGGCTCTTGGAACATTGGGAGGGATAAATATTGGTATATGTGTCTGTCTTGCATGCTGTTGCATTTATTTTTCTTACAGCTAAATGGAAGCTAAGGAAGACCTATGGCTTGGTGCCCCTCTTGTGTTAGATGCTTCTATTTTGGGGAAGTATGGCATGTGTCCTATGGAGTCATAGCTGGCTGATTTAGGCAGCTGTAAAACTAAATAAATTATTTTCCAGAGGGATCAGATGAGATAGTTTGCCCAGCTGGAAAATATGTACACAGTTAAATGTTCCAGTCTTGCATCAACTCACCTGAATTTGGTTCCCAACAATTTTCTCCGAGTGTTTTGAGACCACTACCTATCTAGGACTTTGAAGAGCCAGAAACATTTTGGTTAGTGTTGCTCTGCTGGGGTAAAAAATTTCTAATCTATTCAATGTGCTTAAAATGCAGCTGGTTTATGTAACCAAAAAGCAGACACATTTGAGTCTTATTACATGAGATGATCTGTCTGCTGCACAGAATAGGGAAATGCAAGACTAGGGAAAGAAGGAACACATATAAAGCAAATCTGGAAATCCTATCCCTACTGTATCCTGAAAGAGACTACTTCTATCAAATTTTGTTTATTCTCCATAAGTTTATTTTATTACTTATCTGGTTACATTCTGTAAATGAGAGAATTGATATGAACAGAAAAGAATCTGCTAAGTAGATTGTTCACTTGGAAATGACTCGTTTTCAAAAATGAACTTGTCACAGAGTTTGAAAATACAGTAGATATAAATACAGTTTTTCTCAGTATCCAGAGGACAAATCATAAAGCATGAGTTTTCTCTTGCAGATCTGAGCTATGAACATTTGAGTAGACTTTTATTTCCTGCTAAATCCTTCTCCAACCTGATGAGCAGCTGGTTTGCTTGCTTTTAAAGAAGACAGCTTGCTTGCCAGGTGCTGTTGCTCACACTTCCACATCTCTACATGGCATAAAAGTGTCACAAGAAGGATTTATTTCTCATCAAAGCTTCAATTCAAGAGCATTCAGTATTTTTGAGATCTTAACAGCAAGTTCATACTTAGAATACCTGTCTTTCTAACTTACTGAAATAACCCTGTAGTGCCAGAGAGATTTAAAAAATCTGAAGCCAGGCCATAAATTGCTACCATATGAACTGTGTGAACCAGAGTTTTATCATGATTCTCAGGAGTTTCGCTCACATGTAAATATGAAAAAAGACTCATTAATGAACTCTATGAGACTCCAACTCATGCTGGCAGACAGGAGACCACTGATTACTTACATAAAATCAGAATTTGAGGTGGATTTGAAATCAATGTATCCACAATACTATACATCCATAAGTTAATTAAGAAAGCCCAAGAATAAATATTTATTATTAATTGGTTTTGTTATAATTGCATCCCTGTTCCTAACATACCATGGCAGTCAAGACAAAATGTAGTAGTAAAGCCTCTGTCAAATGGTTTTTATATTTCAGTTTTATACATTCACTGACTGCAGACAAATCAATAGTTAGTTCTGCATTAAATACATAACAAGCTCTCTGTTGTGTTGCCAGTTTTTTTCTCAAGCATAAGATCAAGGTTATACAGTCAATTTATGTATCAGGAAAAGGAAATTACATAAATTCAGGGTCGAAGATATACTTATTTTCTGTTGTTTCCATGACGTAGATAAAATTAACAGTTAATAGTAACAATTCCTATCCCTCCCCTCTAATAAAATACCAGATACTGGTAACCATGGCACACAGCCGTGGCTACATTAGCTCACCTGCGGCAAGAAAGAGCCCAGACTGACAGATGGGGAATGCATGATTCCAGTAAATGATATTTCAAGAGCTGAGCTTTAGGTTACGGAGGGCAAGTTTTACTTTGTTTGACTTCATTCAAAGATTTCATGCTTCAGCAGGGTATTTTACTTATCATAAAAACCAGATCACTCTTTACCAAGTGTTCATGGGTGATTAACACTATTCACACATCAGTAAAACCTTCTTTGAAGAAAGCCAATGACCAAAGCTCCCTAGCAGAGGTTCTGATCCATAGCTCATTGAAGTAAATGAAAGGCCTTCCTTTGCCTCCAGCAGGCTTTAAACTGTACCGTAAAGAACTGTGATAGTTGCAGCCTTAGTGCAAGATTCATGCCTTATGATTATTTACATGTCCCCAGAGTAAAATCAGGATGGAATCTAGATCAGAGACTTTTCTGTTCTGTTGCACAAAGGTAGATCAGCCTGCTACAAAGAAAAAGTAAAAGAAAAAAAAAAAGGAGAGGGGGGAAGTATGATTGGTAGTGGAATAAAGCTGATAGTCAACAGATTTAGAGTGGGCCTCTCAGCTTCCTTACTTGTACATTCTTAGGTCTCCAGCTCTCCATTCCTGCTTTTAAAGCCATTTCTGGTAACAGGTTATGAGTCGCAGTTTATGATGCTTTCTTTGTTCCTGAAAAGGATTATATCTGAGCAACTTCTTCAAGACTCTGAAGAAACTGTCCAAAACTATGAGCATGCTTTCAGGACAACTGTCAGCAGCCACTGCACATGTTCTCAGAAGGCCACAAAGGACAGCTGACAGTTCTCTCTTTCAGGCTTGGACAATATCTTAAACTGTGGTGGAGGTGCTGTACACAACAATGCCGTGTATTCTCAATGGTAATTGCTGACTCTGCTCAAAATGAGCTAAATTATGAGGCTTTAGGGAAATCTTAACCTGAACTCAGCTGTTCATAAGGCTGAGAATAATCCAGAAAACGTATTTGTGCAAATCTCCATTTTCCAACTTCACCAGAGGCAAGCAACACAATATGCCCATCTTTGTGAAAAATGATCAATAAAATATTTGACCCTTACCCAAATGAAATCAAAAAGAAAAAGAATTTTTGCAAGTCCATTTCCATTTTGAGCACTTGAAAAGAGATAACAACTGCAAACTCCTAGATGCTTTAAAAATGTAAATCATACAAAGTTCATTCAAACCGAATCTGAATTACAAAATAAAATGGTAAAAATAATAGCAAGAAAATAAAATGGGTGAAGTGGAGCAAAGCAGTCTGCATATAATCCTCATCTTAAATGCAATGAATGTATTAAAGATTTTATAATTGTAGATTAAATTTCGTTCTCATTAAAGGGAGTGGGGACTTTCTCATAGGCTTCAGTGAGGCTATAATTTCATCTCCCATCATTATTGTTGCTGTAGAATCACACTCGTATTTCCTACATTTTGAAGCCTCAACAGAATATGATCACTGTTTGAGCTCTTTCTTAAAAGAGGCCATAAAAAACAGTTAATCCAAAAAGTAATGATAGCGGTAAAACAAATTTCCTAGAAAGACATTTTATCTAGCTTTAAACACTTCAAATGATGGAAAATTTACGATATCCTTTGGCTATGTCTTATGGTGCATAATTACCATCCTTGTAAAGAATTTGCACCTAATTTACAGTCTGAGTTCTGCAGACTTCAACATTTAACTTTGGGGTCTGTGTGTCTATGCTTGATGGATGAAAGCAATGTTTAGTGTCAGGTGTCACTCCCCTTCACACTTTCTTAGAGATGCTGATTAAAACATCTTTTCATCTTGTCTGCAAGAAGCTAAATAAACTGATCTATTTTAGTATGCCCTCAAACACCTATAGTTTTTCAGACATAAAACAATTTTTTAACTCTTCTCTGAAAACCCTCCCTTAGAGTCTACATTTTGAAAACATTTACCTTAGGATTAGAAATGGTAATGGTTGTTATGCCATCAAAATGATGCAGAAATACCATCTTCATTTATTTTCTTCATTTTCTGGGAATTGTGCTGCCTCAGCATCCTTTGGGTAGTGCTTTAAATTGTCTAGACACCAGGTTAATTTGAAGGCTGGTTTAGCTAACATTTCACTGGTAAGGAAACAGGACATACTGTCCATGATTTGAAAGGAACCAGTCAGATAGTATTTACAAATTCCATAGCAGCTGACATGAATAAAACATATTTTAAGTATCCAGGACTTTAATCACAGGTAAAACACATAAACCATAGTTAACATCAATGCAACAGTTAACCTTCTGCTTTGTTTCCTAATACTCACGTAATTCTATTATATTGAAAGAATAATTAATGAATTTCCAAACATGTTTTTTACTTAAAGGAAAAAAAAATTCTTTTGTTCTATCAATAGTAAAGGCCCTCCTGCTGAAATGAATTATTTAAAATCCCCGGGGATACATTCTTTTCTCTATGTATTGCCCTTCTGTAGCGGCAATGTATTACTCAAAATGCTAGTGCCACAGAAAGGCAAACTCAGACCATTTTCTAGAGCAGAGCCATACATTAGATCTGCATGTTTAATGCATTAGCACTTAGATTACCCGTAACTGCTATGCTCTTTTTTCAATCCAAAGTCACAAGAAAGTGGTTTTTACTCAGGTCTGAAAATATAAAGTTGGGCTTTTTTCACAAATAGGTGACAAAGTAACATAAATAGCTATCAACAGGTATGAATAAACTTTTGAAAATAGAACAAAGCTTTTATTGATATAGTATATCATGCCTGTAAGCTTAAGCAACATCTGGTTTCCAAAAGATAAAGAATTAGAGATCCTGATCTTTGCATAATTCAAGTTCCCTCCAACTATAAGGATGTTACAGATGTTGCAAATGACCAGGTGTTCAGTACTCAAAAGTGTCTGTAAACAACAGCAAGAAACAGCAGGATAGAATTTAAATCGTGCATACCAGAATTCACAGATTATTAATTATTTTATGCGCCCTTTTGTGCTCACAGGATAACCATGAGCTGCAAACAGTTTTGTTGATTTAAACCTTCACTGTATTTCCTCAACTCCTTTATGTGAGTCACTATGTTTCAGTTAAAGAGAGCAGTTATGGGTAGACAGGAATCTCATAAATTAATGACTTCCACTTGCCTTCTGTGTGTGACAGAGCTGGTTGGTGGCATCTGCCAAGGGAAGCCAGCACATCCCCATTGAACCTCAGCTCGATGAAAGCCAGACAAAAAGTTTTCAAAAACCAGAACTCCTTTCACTCATCAATAAAGGACCGGGTAGAATATCCTCACCCTGAACATCAGGACAGGGTTTCAGATCTTTCTCTTATTGGCAGATATATAGTGGGAAAAACATGATCCATACATCCCTATCTCAGGCTGATGAAGTATATATCTTTACAAAACTTTTAGCCCCTCTGCATCAGCTGAGATAGTTTCAAACTTAGAGGCCTTCTGGAAGAATATTCCTCTTTACTTTCCGCTCTGTAAAACCACTCCATAGGAGAGGAATCCTTTTACGTATTCGTCCTTCTCCTACCTTTTTAGCAGAGCTTGTGTTGCTGGATTCAGAGTCATGTTTCAGCTGCCTTGACCCAAACTTTGCCCATGTCTAGGCCATGTATCATGATAAGACCCAGAAGTGAAATGGCTTCCTCACCATACACCCCCATTTTCCTTGGAAATAAAGCTAAGGCTGTTCAGGTCAGAAGGAAGCATGGTGCAGTGTGATAGTCCCTGAGTCTGCATATCAGAGCAGAGCAAAGGTCTGCAGAGCGTATCAGCAGGCTTATCCACCTCACAAACGTGTCACTTGCATTGGCATTTGCTGAAAGTATTTCCTTCTCCTATAATGTATTTCCAGTGATGAGCGTGTGTGTGTCTTCCTTGGCCTGCATGATTGCTGGTTTGATATAATTTTATTGGAATTAAAGAAATAAGGAAAGAACAAAAAAATCATTAAGTAATTCCAGAGTCCAAGACAAAGCTAGAAAAGTCAAAACCTACCATGAAATAGGTGATTTCCATTATATGGAAGCACACATTGGACAAATTAATGTCCTGTGAAAGTCATCTTTAGGTACCTGAGGTAGATCTCTTTAATTTTAATGACTTGGCATTATATGACTTGCTCTTGCTTCTGTTAACACTTACTGTAATTCATCTACTAAAAAGAGCAATAAAAAGTCAACAGATATGTGAAAGAAGCATCACAGAATTGTTTCAATTGAAGGCAGCCAAACTAAATAGTGTGCCTTTCCTTATCAGCTCTTCTGTTACATTTTGAGTTATGTTTCCATATTTCCATTTCAATTTTTTCCAAATTATTGTGTTTTTTTTAGAGTGAGGCAAATTATCCCCGTCATTATTTAGCAGAGCAATAGCAGCTTTCAGGTATATATATAAGGTTACTGCACATAAAGGATTCAAGTTTTAAACCAGAAATTAAAAAACCCTTTATATTTGTTCTTTTTTTCTGCAAAGTATCTCTGTTTTTATTGTGTCTGTATCACATGTTAATCATATTTTTAACATAAATCTCTGCAACAAAGAGACCTTAGAATAAAATTTTGTAGCTGACCTTTATATAAAAAAAAAAAAAACCCTGTTAAAAGCTGAATCAGTGCATTACACCAGCAAAACAGATTTTTAGGAGTGGTTCCTAAAATTGTATTTACTATACCTCTATAGAAATTTCATCTGCAGAGCTCAAAGCACAATGCAAACCTTTAGTTTGCCTTGCATCACACTGGTGAAGTGCGTGCCTCCTCCTGTGTTCCAGATGAGCACTGAGGCTGCAGCTCTGAGACAGTCTAAGGCAGTAAAAAATGCTGGGGTTGTGGTCCTGCCTGTTTCTCTGGATCCACTCTTCATTTACAGTCCATGGCTCGTCCCTGCTCTGGCTCTGAGCTGATCTGCACTAACCTGGGTCAAGGACCCAACCCGCCAGAAACAGATCAGCGGAGCACTAGTGCCACACAAAGGAAGGAGCTGAATTGCAGTGAGAGTGGCCATGATCAGCCTCAGGAATTATACGATTACCACTCCAACCTGCTCCTTTTCTCCTCTACTAGAAAAAAAGAAAAATAAAATCAAATATCACAATATTAAAAATATTGTTTGTAAATTTTTTCCTAACTTTTCAGAAGGTGAATAATCAACTAAATTTCACCAATGAAAAGAAAGTCGTGATATCTCCCATTTGATTTTCATAGTCAACTTTCTGCTTCCTCATACACTGCTATCACACTTGTGAGGAGCTCCATCTAAACCCCTACTTACCACCTTGTTATTTTCTTGGGGTCTCATGCCTACTCTGTTCTAACTTTGTAGGCATTTTTTAGTAGGAACCATTTTTGTTATGCATTGTCATAGAACTTAGCACAAAAATCCCTTGTTCAGGACTAGAGAAGTTTATAATACAAGTGATAAATTATCATAATAATAAAGAAGAAAAATACTACACTGATCATGATGCTAATACTCCCTTCTTTATCCTGCTGTAACTGAAGTCAATAGCAGAGCTGTATTGACATCAGATGGTGTGCAATTAAGCCTTACAGCATTATTATTCCATCTGATTTTGACAATTTTTTTATAAAATGTCTCCAGCATAAAGAAAAATCTTAACTTTATAGCAGTACACAGTCTGGTTTGGCAATGATTCAGATATAAATATATCCACAGGGTCAATATAAGCATGCATTTGTGTTTGCACCTTTTTTTTTCCCAGAGACTACTAAGGTGATGGAGACATTATGTTTACCCTTAGATTGACATCTCTGTTAATCTCAGAGCTCCCATCAAGATTAGTTTTATTATCTAAGTGAACAATAATTTAAAAGAAAGAGGATTTTATTGAATTTCTGCTTAAATCCAAACAACTTCAGAAAAAGGCAGTCTGCCTTGTCATGACGTGACTTGAGAACTGAAACTGCAGATTCCTCAGAAACTGCCACCTACTTTCATCCGTGTAACACTCGAAGCCACACTGTATGTTTATATGAAGCTCAAATGAAATTATGCAGTTTTAAAAGAAAAGTAGATGTAATGAAAAATCTTAAATATAATTTTAAAACTGTAATTTAATACAAAATCATGACATCAGCATCTGTGTATACAGAGGTTCCATTTAATTTTCATTAAATAATGTAATAACTTCTTTCAAACATCATTTGACACTAGTAATTCCTTTTTTATTATGTGTCTTCTATTAAATTGATAGGCTAGTATTTCATGCAAAGACTGCAGGCTGCTCCATTCCAGCTGCTTACACTGGAGCACCCACTGGATGGCAGTCACGTACAACTTTGGAAAGAATTCAGCATCGTGCTTTAATTCACAGACCTGTAAACAAACCCGAGGTTGAGGGTCTCCAAAAAGAAAAAAAAAAAAAAGTTTTCTTTTAAAAGACATGCAATAAAAGCAAGTGGACAGAAATATCCCTATTCCCTAGACCCCCTCTCTTGTGGTGCACTATTTCATTCCAGGTGCCAATATTAGAGAAAGGCATCACTCAAAGCTGTGGAAAGCAATGCAGGTGTCCCCTGACAGCCACTGCCAGAGCTGGCAGTGGAGCAGGAGCTGGCTCTATCACTGATCAGATATGCCTGCCCCAGAAAATTGGTATCAACAGCTTTTAAAGAGAGATTTATTTTAACTAGGAATCCAAACAACACAAAACTTCAGAGTCATTAAACCCCAAAAACAATCCATAGCTGAACCCATTGGGATATCTTTCCTTGACCTCAACAAGATGTGAGAAATATATGTGAGTGGATAGATTCAGGTTTTCATTCAGTACAAGAGTTCTGTTCAAATGAGTGAACCTTAGCAGTAAAGTGTCTGTTCCTGTTAGAGCCTGCAATGCAACACATCATCAGTCTCCTTGTTGCAATCCCTTTTGCCTCTGTACCAGGATGGAATGATCTGCTGTGTCGGAGTCTCAAGGGAAGGTGAGGTCACTGAAAGGACTTTTTGCATTTTTTTTAAATCTGGCCGAGGTTACTGCTAACTAACCTGTTCCAAGATGAGGAAAGAGAGGGCCGTTCCACATCCTGTAAACTACCTGAAGACAAAGGGAGTCTTATCACACCACAGCAGGCAGAATTTGATATTCTGTAATTGTGCATGTAAATGTTCAGAGTGGTTCATCATTTAAATTGATTTTCCATTTTGACATATGTCCTGCAGGCACAACCAGTGCACCCAGGAAGAGGCAGTCTGTACATTATGCAGGGATGATTTTTTTATTACTTGTTACTAATTACCTGTTACTCTGGTGATGGACACATGGCTAGTGCTTTAGGACATCCACCATACATCGAAAAGTTAAATCATAGATTGATAATTAATTTATTTGTATTTTATCTGATTAATGATGATCTGATCAACACCACTGCTCAGATTCCAGATCACAATAAAAAGAAATATTTTTTAATTGCTCCAGACTGATTTTGAAAAAGAAAGAAAGGACCTAAATGTTGATGATACTGACAGATACAAATGTATGTAGTAGCATGCCAGGTTATTTTATCAGAGTTACTTCAGCATATTGTAAGTCATATTAATTAAAGAAAAACCTAGAAGATTAATCCTGTGTATGTATGGGAAATAATTCCCCTGCAGGCAAAGAAGTTACATGAGGTTAACTGCTTGACATATGAGAGGCTGTAGAGACAGTGTTTTGTGGATTAGTTTCCACCAATCTTTTCCTGATACACCTCTCTTTCATTTAATAACCACAAGGGTTATTAGCGTTAAATACCATGAGTGATCTGAGCCATTCCTGTCTGTCTCCTGAAACAAGAAGGGATTTTTTTTTTTTTTTTT
>VZRN01005010.1:1070485-1093490 GCA_013397935.1 Dasyornis broadbenti | reverse complement strand
TTTTTTTTTTTTTTTTTTTTTTCTCCTGATATGCCTGCAGTTCCCACTGAAAATGGGTCTGGCACTTGCAATGTTGGATGCTGGAATATTTCCCTTCCATCAGGAAAACCAATAGCAAGCACTTAAGTGGAGTCTGTACTTAATAAGGCCTGAGGTGGCTGAGGTTGAGAGCTGTTTTGTATTTTAACCCCTTATGTTCACTTGACTACATCCTTTCAAAAATAACTCTTTTCAATTTGAATTTATATTACTCTAATTTAAGGCAAAATGTGTATTTCTGCTCTTTATTAAAAATCTAAGAAAACCTGTTCAAGATACTCAGAACAAACTGGAGCTTCTTATTATTTTTAGTAAGAAGATGGAACTATGTTTTTCCATGTATTTATCTCAAAGTAATCAGTGTGAATACTAGTGATGATACATTAAAAATAATTTCTGAATATTAAAACTTGCTAGACCTTTTTTGCAATCTGCAGAGACTGTTTTTCCTTCTGTCTACTATGTATACACACTTCTTGGGGTTTTATGGGGAATTATAAGAAAGACGGGACTCCTCCAATTATTACAATTTTTTGAGATGGTTGCCTCTGCAGATTCATGACACCAGTAGGCTTTACAAGTATCTGAGCTCACAGTATTCCAGGCTATCAAGGGGATTCAGCCCTTCAGTTCTATGCTACCTGCCACTCATTTACTTTTAACCGCTGAATTTACTTTTAACCGCTGAATTGAGCATTTGCAGTATCATTAAAACAAAGTAATCCACAATAATAACATTCTGAAATTAGAAATATGGCAAAAATATATGTGAAAATATTGCATGCCCTGTAGAGTTCCCATTTCTTGAGAATTACTTCTGCAGTCTATTCTACACTGAAAAGTCTTAAATCACATATATGAGTTTCTGTCCTGTTTTGTGCCAAGGCAAGACCAGAATGAAATAAACTATTGCTGTTCTGTCCTTTTAAAGCCTGTGAAATAAACATGTAAAGCTGAGAAAATAAATAACAGCAAAGACAAAAATTCATCCCAATTACCTTTATGAAATGTGAACATCAAAACTCTATTGAGCTATATTAAACTATGTTAATGGCACTATTACTAAGCATAGGCAATTCATTTTATTACTCCCTTTCTTCACATTTTTTCTGTTAAATAGCTAAAAACCAGGCAGAAATATGCTAATGTAACGTGATTTCTGTCTCATATTGGGGACAATATACATTTCCTATAGATTAAACTATTCAGCTAAGTTGATTACTCTTGAATTTAATTAGCTTTCAGTAGGCGTCATCACAATCAAATTGAACAACATTCTCAACAAGAAAGTAATAAGCATGAAGTGTAAAAAAGAATGCCTTATTAATTTATGACTTTTCTGAGAGAAAAGAAAAATGCCCAACACCTGAATTAGTCTCAAATTCCCAGCTATGTAAGTCTAGCTTTAGCAGTAACATAGGTCCCAAAAGTAAATCTATTTCTATGGAAATAATAAGTTGTTTTATTGTTGATGCCGTTGTTATATTTAGCAATTGAAGCACATGAGCAAAAACTGATGTAATTCTACAGCAATCAGAGCAAAAATATATTCAATATAGGTATTATCGAGGTCTCGGGAACTGAAGAGGTGGCAGATGTGGAAGGAAGGGTCTTTACTGTTGTTTTCCCTTTATGAAAATGAAAGTAGAGTGTATTAGACGGTTATAGGTGATGGCATAAACTCCACAAAGTAGACCTGATTCAACAGAATTATAATAAGTAGATCAGTTCAAAATAACTCATCATTTCTTTCCTCTTTCTCCAGCTTGATCACTATCCTCCAACAAGTTACAGCCTGCCCGCCACATCTGACATTCAGTTCAATTCCCCAAAGGCACTATTCCTAGGAAAAGTTATAGGTAAGATTTCATTTTATACCTGGGGCAATGATGTGTGTGTAGCAGGATGCTCGCTGGACATGTCACTGTTGATCAAAAAGAGGTGCTACTGGAATCACATCTAAAGCAGGGCATATCTACTCTTGTCACAGAGGCTGATGTGCATACAAATAAATAATTGTCTGCCATGCACAGGGCTGAGTGGGGAAAGATATGGGCAAAGAGACACGTGAAACATTGTGAGCTTTCATTACCCTCTCAGTGTCTAGTGGAGGCAAGACAAGGAAATTACTGAGACGACTGCTTCTACAAGCCGCTGCTGAAGTGATTTTGAATATTACCATTCACTGTGAAGTTACTGTGTGCCTTGTATAACATCTTCATCCATGCAGACAGACTTCTTATCCCGGTGCGTCCTCTTCTGTCATAACTGTCCCTCAGCACTCTGGAAAACCACCACCCTCTCACAGTAACGCCCACCAGCGAGGTCCTTTGGAGTCTGTAACACCTGCAGCAACACTCATCTGGACATGTTCTATCCCTTTTATGGATCTCATGGTTATTTCCAGTGCAGCAGCTTCCTGGCCAGCTCCCCAGACAAACTCAAGGGGCAATACAGATGCGCCTTAAACTGCCTTGGCCTCACTTTTAGGCCATCCTACATTGCATTGCTTAATTTTTCTGCTACTGGCTTCTTGCATGAATTTCCAGGGTTACTCACTTCAAGAATCAATTCTTCCCATATTTATAGTTTGTAAGGAGGGCCTTTTCCCCACTTTCAGAGATAAAGGGGAATTAATATTATTTCCTCTAAGTGCCTTGTACAGAGATATGGTTGCTTGAAATCAGTGAAGAGCTTAATCCAGAAAATTGCAAACTGATCTTTGTTAAGTAGTTAAGGCATTAATCTGTGAACCCTTTGCACTGTTTTTTGAAGTGGTAAAGAAATTGACCACATTGCTAATGGGACTTTTTGTAGATACATTTTTTCATTTGTTTTGTTTCTAAAATTTAACATGTAGAACTTCCATGAAATAGGAAATGAAAAGCCTTTAAAATGACTGGCTATCAGGAGAGTTGTGAACTATTTTCTGGTACTTTCCAAATCAGTTCTGTTGATAGAACAAAAGATGATGCAGTCTTACTTTGGTCAATCTTGAGAAACTGGGTGCATTCCCACCTCACCACACTGAATTTGGGCAGCTGGAGTGGAGCTGATGGTCTGACTCAATTTTTTTAATAGCATGAGATTATATTAGCCCTTTGGGAATATTATTCTTTTGCTTCTTCCTCTCTGCTTGTTGCTGTCCTTGCAAATAGGGCATTTTATTAAGCAGAAGAAGATATCAGTATTAAAGAAACAAACACGCAAACAAAAAAAAAAAACCCTTTTATTCTTGCTACCGAAGAAAAGTTGAACTTCACTGCAAAGGGATAGATTTCCTGATGTAAAATTGTTGTACAACTGACCATGTCTGTTGTCGAGCTTTACTGTGAAGCTCTCGGAGTCATGTTGAACGAGAGAAGTTAACAGGGTTACCCAAGTGCAGCAGTTTGAAGGGCAAAGTAGGCACAGAATTCAGTATCTTTAAAGCCTCTAGCTGTCACCTCATACTGACTAGGCATTTATTAGTGGTCTAGAGGGATTAGAACCAACAGAAGACTTGGATCCATAGATCAAGTTGCAATTTGTGCCCATATGCAATTACATTCTCCAAATGGGCAATATGGGAGTAGCCTCCCATTTCACTGCTATTGTGGCATCAGTTGTATTCAGTTTCTGTTGTTGCCATACTATACAATTCTTATTTGTCAGCAAAAATGAATGCAAGGCACTATTTTTAAAGACAGATGGGTTTTTGAAGAGCACTCTGGAACAATCTTACTAAGAAACTGGTCATCCTTCTGTCTTATTTCCATTTTTATTAGTGTTATTTGCATAGGAGCAGCCGCTTCTGCCACAGCTGTGCTTGCTGTGATAGAGGGTTCATCTGCTCCCTGTCAGAATTGAACCCTTGTACAACACCTACAATGCAACACCTCTCTCCGCTCTAGGTGTTACAACAATATGGCTGATTAATAAAATGTTGCTTCATAACTGTTCATAATATTTTCTGTAAAGCAGAAGGGTCACATCAAAAACAACAACATAAATGTCTGAGTTGAAATCAGGGAGAATTTTTCTTGTCTAGGCTGAGGTGCTTTCTGCTTCCTTGAAATGTTTTTTCAAAAATGCATTTGTTCACTGGCTTGAAAAACATTGATCTAAAGTAATTTTAGCCTTTTGGACAACTGGAGGTAGTCATTTAGTATATTATTATTACCTAGGAAAAATGGATTATGATTTGATGCATGAAATTAAGCTGAAAGAGACAACAAAAGAAAAATCCTATTTTACATGAGTGTCTAGTAACAAAAATAATAGCACTAGAGAAATGCAGGATTTTACAAAAATTATTGAAAGGTATTGCTAATGTTTCAAGGAAGTTCTTTAATTGTTATTTAGGTGTACTTAGGCTTTGAGGGCTGACACAAGCAAGGTGAGAGGGAAAACCTGGCTATTCCATTAAGCATAGAGGGTTTGGATGCAATACTCAGCTTTGTCTTCACATCCTTTTTGAAGACCTACACCTGCACCATCTTAGTCTGTACTTTATTATTAAAAGTGGAGCATTTCTTTGGCATTTAATATGTATTTATAAGGAATTAGCTAGACATAATTGCACATGATTTTGTAAAAGTATCATTCTGGTGAACAGAAATGATTTGAGAGTTTCATAACAGGATATATGATTGAGCACAGAAACATCAAGATCAGACAAGAGCTGCTCTTGAGAAAGTGGCAGGGAAGTAAAACAAATGTGCTCCTTGTCTGTTTTCATCTCCACCAACCAGTCCAAACTAAACTGTGTCTTTTCAGAAATACTTACATATCCACTTGGAAAAAATTGACAGAATACAAGTCATCATCACATGGATTATCAATTTCAGAACTGACAGCTGTCCTTGCAGCTCACCTCTGTGGGCTCCATTTTTGCCTCTGCCTCAAGCTAATACTCTTCAGGGACTTCTAGTAAGAGAAGCCAAAAGGGAAATACTTTTCAGGTCTGCCTTCCTTCTTACAAAAGCAGCTATCATCACTCTACAGCCAAAGAGGGGTTCTAGAAATCAACCCCAGGGGCCTGGATTCTTTTCTCAAAAGGCAATTTCCTAGAGAAGAAGTGGTAGGAAAAGGTCCATCTCCAGATGTGGGGCATTTTACTGGTGTTAATTTAAAGATTTCTTATTGTTCCCTGACTGGAGTCTCTGTTTCTTTACCGGGGTTTGTGGTGAAAATTAAAATTGTTCAGGTGACATATTTCTGGATTCATCGTGGCATTCACCACCTTGGACTGATGGGAGGTAAGACCAGCTCACATCTAGCCAAGTAGTTAGTTTCGAATTTGCAAAGGAGACAACATAGGAAAACTTCACAAAAAGGCAGAGATAAATGGCATTGCTTCATGGCTTATGTATGGTACAGAAATAAGAATTACTTTTTTCTTGCGTGGCATCTCTCTGTGAATAGATACTGAACAATAGGAGGCAAAAGTTCAAAATCCTTTGAATTTCCAGAAGTAAACAATGGCAATTATTCCAAGAGGTAATCGTTCCTTACTCCTACATAATATACTTTCTTTTCTGTAGAAAAAGCTTGGCAGTTTGGTGTTTCAACACTTGCAGCTGAAAAATATCAATGACCTACAATGTAATTCATGCTACCACAACCATCACACACTTTCAAAACCAGCTTCAATGTCCATGTTTCCACACAACTGCAGAGTTTTATCACTTAAAGGCTTTGTTTCATTCCAAAGAATGAATGTTTTATCTCTTTGAGAACATTTACTGTCCCAGAAAAGGGGATTTTGATAGCCTTGATTTAAAAAGAAAAGAAAATAAAACTGTAAAGGATATAGACATAGTCATAATTGGTGCTCAGTTTGGGTATGCTGTTAGACACTGGCATCATCTGATATGAAGTTACTGTTAATATATGTATAAACTACCAGTTTAGAATTAGATCTTTATCCTGTAGGGAACTTCTTCTCAGCTCTTAAATTTGGATATTAGAAGATAGTGCAGAGCTGTAAATAGATTATGAATAATCTTAAAGTATTCTTCTGCTACACATCTTTGACATGTATCTACAACTACCTCATGATCATAATGAGGCTAACACTTCATTATATATGCTAGGAGTGGGGCATTCAGTGCTCCACAGCTTGAGCTCTGCTGCTCTCCTTCCCTTTGTAGTGCAGACAGACGCTCTGAGCACAGGGTAGCTCAGCCTACTTTCACTGATAATGAGAAGAAAACAGCTAGCATACTGTAAATTCATCCACCAACTCACTTCAAAGTAACTGCCTGCTGCTTCATTTCTGAGCACCAGCATTAACATTCAGTACTGTAATCTCAGTGAGAATGCATATTGTCATATTGGGAGCCCTCCTGCTACAGCAGGTAGCTGTTGAATATGTGCTTTCCCCTGCATGAGTTATGTATGAATTGTCATACAAAAATAAAACATCTGGACAATTCTCCTTCTACTCCTCCTGTATAATGCTATCAGCCTGGTCAAAACACCTCTGGGATTTAATATTGCCTGTCTCTCTGAACTCAGATCTGTCTGTCTGTATCACACTCTATGAAGTGTTTCTGGTAAAGGTGGAAATGTTCCACAGCTCTTCTAGTCAAAACCCAACCAAAATAAGTCATTTTTCTGTTCTTTTAGACCTCTGGTTTTGATCTGTCTGGTTTCTCTGAGCAATCCTACCTACAAGCATTATTCAGAAAGGAACATTTCCCATCTACACGTCTCTGATCCAAGGGACATGATAAACGCTTCGAATTGCCAGTTCGACTTCAATAACTTCTAGGCAGAAATGAGGGTAGCCTGAGTGAATTGTATCCATTGTTTGAGAACCAAAATGAAGAAGAGAAGTCAAGAATATTCATTGATGCCTCTCAGCATCCACGCAGCATCTTCTTTCATTATTTTTCAGAATATTGCAGGATTTATCTGCTGCAGCTCCAGAGAGGCAGAAGGTAGACTCCAGATAACCTGGATTAAATTAGGTGTTTAGATAATCTCAGGTTTCATGAGTGTAGCCAGCTTTGCTCTTTCAAAAATTAGCTGGAGTCATTGCCTCCCACAAACTTTTCACTCTCACCCTTCAGGTGATTCTTCACCTCTCGGGCCCAATCTCCTACTTTATACTGGCAGCTGCCTTTTCATTTCCTGTTGCACTCTTTACTGTGAAAAGACTTCACTGATTGCCAGTCTTCAAATCTTTCATGGGCATTCAATGGCTCCAGACGATCACCTTTTATTCTCATGGTCTTCTAGCACACATACCAGACTCTAACTGGACACAGGAGTCTCCTAAATTCTAAAGTTATTTCCCTTGTGCTTTAATATGTCTCAGAATATTGTGTCGTATAAATCACTCTACAGAATCTTGGAGAGAAAATTATCCCATTGTTTTACAGTTCTTTCCAAAGTATGCATCAATTGGCTCCGAAAGGAGGGGGGAAAAAAAAAAAGAAAAGAAAAAGGAGCTTGTAAGGCAATTTAATTTGGTTAGTGCCACAGTATTTGCACAAGTCTTATCTGACATTCAAAACACTGATAACACTATTTAAAAGGAATGGAATAAAATGAAGACTTAAACTCCAGTAATTAGACTGACCTTTTCCTAACTTCTGCATTTTGTTAAGGTGGCATATCTTAGTAATACAACTTTTCTCTACCACAGCAAGACAGGAACTATTTTGCCTGTACTGTATAACATCTAATACTAATTTATTTCAAATGCAGCTGCTTTAAAGGGTCAAAAAAAGGAATTGAACAGACAGTG
Organism: Dasyornis broadbenti; assembly: GCA_013397935.1. Lineage (NCBI taxonomy): Eukaryota > Metazoa > Chordata > Aves > Passeriformes > Dasyornithidae > Dasyornis > Dasyornis broadbenti. The sequence continues at coordinate 1,085,713 of VZRN01005010.1, read as the reverse complement.
ACATCAATAAAACCTGCTGTTGACTCCATAAAATTAAAACGGCATAGACAGCAAATTCGAACAGCTCAAAGCACCTTCAAGGCCTGTAAGTTATTAAAACAAAAAAAACCCAAAAAAACAAAAACCAAAAAATTAAAAAAAAAAAAAAAAAGCAACAGATGTGAGAGCTTCTGGAGTATGTGCTACCATGCCCGAGATAATAAGCCCCCAAAAGAAGTGTAGGACTACAGATCCTGGAAAAGTGCTGCACTAATGCACCTTTGCATCTCGGGACTCAGAGCTGCCTTAAGTCTGGGCAGCATTCATTCTCTCAGAGGAGCCTGGGCCTGTCCATGTGGGTTTAAGCTCTCCAGCTCTTTAGGATGAAATTTATCTCTGTTCAATGGCTCAACACAATCTCCACACTGCTAAACTCCGCTTAAGTAGATTGTATATAGAATGTAAAGTAAGTTTATATTGTGCTGCTGCTCTTTGCAGAATCAAAAAAAAAAACAGCTGTTCTATAGAAGTAGATTCAAGACACAGTAAAATAAACATGTTCCTCAAACAATGTTAAGTCATGAATAAATGTGAAGATAAGATAATCTTTCTTTAGGACCTTTATATAGAGCTATAAATTCGTCAACTAAATTATTCACAGTGAATAATTTGCTTAACTCCCACTATCACAAAAAGAAAGGGAAGTATATAAATATGGAGTGACACTTCAACATTTTCCTGTTTAGCCAGACCTTTGACTTTCAGCTACTTTGCATTTCTCTTAAAAGAAATGCTCTCATTATTTAAATTACAGAACCAAAACCTGGCTGATGTCATATTTTCAAGTGCTTCTGCCCAGCAGATTTTAAAGCTATGTATAGATGCACTCTCTAAATAAACCCTTTCTGATAGATACAGTAATGCATTCTCCATCTGCATCTTTCAAGGAACAGTTAAAACACTATTAGTTGTCATGGAGAAGGAACTCATTCGAAAGCCTGTGTGAATCCCAATGGCTTCAACTACATCCATGCTGTAAATAACAACAGGCATTGTGGATGTATCAGTGACCTCCCTTTAAAACTTGCCAAGTCAATAAAGCTGACACCACTCAGCAGGGACTGGTTATTTGAAATTATTCTGTCATGTCTTTTTTTTTTTTTTTTTTTTTTTTTTTTTTTATAGGGGGTTTTTTTTTTTTTTTGGTCTTAAGATGGGGTATCTTATGTGAATGTTTTGCAAAAATTTTAGACGTTTCAAGAAAATTTTGTTGTATACTACTAAGATGGATAGGATAGGATAGGATAGGATAGGATAGGATAGGATAGGATAGGATAGGATAGGATAGGATAGGATAGGATAGGATAGGATAGTGTAGTACAGTACTAGGGATAACACTGTTTTTAAATAGCTCCCTGAATTAGATTCAGAGGTTTTCCACAGCAGAGTCAATGCCACTAATGGCTCCTTGTGCTGCAACTTGGTTCTTTATTCTGATACTAAATCTGACATAACAGTAGCAGTGTTGTGCCATTGACCATGACAGTCGCTGATTCTTAGACTTATATGCCATAATAAAACTCTATTTAATCGGCAGTACAGTGACTAGTTCATAAACAGCTCCTTTAAATACAACAGGAATAAACTCACATGTTTACAACTTTCTCTTTAGAGGGGCCTGTTTCCTCTCCCATAAATGTAGACCACTGCCTACAAATCTCTTCTTTATGACTACATGAACTCACAAATTTACCTCAGTGACTCTCAGCTACTGAAACACCAGGGTTGTACTCCACTCGCAAATGAAGCAGTTGAGTAAGGTTACAGTCAGCCTCCCACCAAAAGGTAATATTTTTATTTTGTTCAGTCTGATAGCAAGATAATATATACTGCCACTAGTTTTGTTACTCCTTCCCACTTTCTGCCCTCTTCAGAGTGTGTTCTCAATTTTACCAGCCCTTCTTTCTTTTTCTTTTTTTTTTGGAGAGAGATTGTCATCTGTCTCATTATTGCATGAAAATGCTTATTGATCAAAAAAATTGTCTCCTGATCCTTCTTATCAGTTGTAGAATCCAAACTGTGTAGAGGTTGCACCATAATATATACAGTTATTTCAAAAATGTCCAGGGAGAGAAATGAATTTGCCATCGAGTGTCAGAAAAATTGAATTGTTTAAAATACTCCAGTGAAAATGAGCCCTCCCAAAAAAACCCCTTTTTTTTAGAATAATTTGAAAAGAACTTTTTGAGTTGTAGGTGATGACACACCTCAGAGATACTGATATTGAGAGACATCTTCAAAGCAAAATACTATTACAATTGCTAATGTAATTCATCAAGTTGTCATATCTTTCTCAGCCAAATTTGATTTGATTTCAGTTTAGCACCTTGAAAATATGTACTTTCTTCACTCAGTAAATGCTCACTTAACATAAAATTAGCATATTTGTCGGTCTCTCTGGAGCAATAGCAACCTCTTGGTTTCCTGCTCCTGCATTCTCATGGGATTCTTTGCAAGACGGTCAAGAACATGACTAATGAAGTTGGGAATGGTTTACTATTTCTGTATTAATTCAACCAGGACTTAAAGACTTTCCTTACATTTTTTATAGGTAACGCCTTAAGTTTTCCTCTAATTTAAGTGTAGACAAAAATACGCTTTTAATAAGATAGTTGCCAAATTTGACTTCCTGGCATCACAGGATGAGAGTTAGGAGTTATGAAGGACATGCACAGGCTAACGAGCTCTCTGTAACCCACCCTCCAGATATGAAAAGAGCATATGGAGAGAAACGAACATATGGAGATAAGAGTATGTGGAGAAAAAATTGAAGTATGTCAGTGGCTAAAACTGATCTAGAGTACACAGTCTAGAAGTACAGAAGCTTGGTGATTGCAAAAGCTACAGGAGAGAGGGACAAGACCTTCAACTACAGCTTCTCAGACCATTTTACGTTCTCTTAGGCAAACCCAAGCATTATTTTGCACAGAACAAAGGAACTGACACGGTTATATCAGGGGGCACATGGCCCTGCTGAGTTTCCAGGCCAGCATGAGAAGGCAGGATATTTAAGTGGTGTTGTAAGGTTATGTCAGCTGGAGAAAATGGTGTTTTACATTGCCATCCTTTCCAGTACTTCCTTTACCTTGAGAAAGGAGCAAATGCAGCAGCTCTCCACTAAGGAGAGCAATTCCAAGCTTGCAGGAATCCACAGATTTCTCTCCATTAATGCATACAGCATATCTTAATTGCTTAAGTCTGTTATCTTGACTCTGTAATAGTGTCCCCTCCAGGGATGAAGGAATGCCAGTCTGGCAGCTCAGTTTGCATTGCATCTGGTTCCTGGGTATTGTTTGTGGTGTGCCACATCCTTTCTGCTGAGGGATGCACTGAAACCAGAGCATTAAATTTATGAAAAACTGCTTTTTCCTGGAATTAGAATAATAGGCTGCACCCTGTCCTCATACAGGAAAATAAACAAATGGGAAATATTAGAGTTGTGTTGCATTTTCACTTTATTCTGAGGGGATCAGAGAGAGAGTGGGGAACAGGGAGGAAGCGTGGGACATGATGTGTCCCATTTTGTGTTCAGACCTGGATCTGCCCTCTTTCTAGTTTCCCTCATCATGAATTATCTAGTAAGGTATTCATCACAGCATTCAGACATTATCCTCTATTCCCAATGTGATCCCTTCACCAACAGTGCTGCACAGTCAGCTTTTTCTGCTCTGGTTTTGTGGCTTTCCAATGGTGTGCATGGCACATACACACCAAATTAATTTCTATTACTTCCAAGCTGGCCATTTTCAGTCCCTCCCCTAAGACTCACCTATAACTGCTATTTTTTTTTTTTTAAAGAAATTTACTTTGTACATAATTGTCAAAACAATTAGTATTCAGTCAAATTAAAAGCCACGTTAAACTCAAGCAAAATCATAATATAGGGCAGGCAGGTACACAAGTTCCCCTGCATTTTTGTCCCACTTCCCAGCCTGTCTTTGAGCTTCCCCACAGCCCCATGTGAGGGCAGTGGACTTAGGACACCTCTTATTAAAAATATCAATTAAAAATTGTCCTGCATTTCAATAATGTTTCAATTACTTTAGCTGTCTCCAAAATAAAAGAAATTTGGGAAGCTCTCCTCATACACATACTTGCTATAGGCTTCATGCCTAGCCTGTATCTCCCTTCTCCTCCCACCCTCATCCTCTGACTCCCTTTTGTGCTGTGTGGTTCCCTCTGGCTGCACCTTACATATAAAATTCCAGGCTCTTAGCATGAGCAAATAGTATGCTTTTCCTCCTTTCTTCCAGAGCTCAAATGGAAATCATCAAACATGTCTATGTTTCTGAAAAAACGTAGAAATTAATGTTGACTGGTTAGACAATTTTCTTTCAGTGAGACTTAAGTAGCAAGGGTACCTTCTGAATATTAAGTTCTTGTTGCAAATTTGGGTAAATGCCTCTGGAGGGGGAGAATAAAAAGAAGAGCCAAAGGGACTAAGGAGGCACAGGGAAGAAGCTGTGAGAAGCACAGATGTAGGGAACAAAATGGTGGTGACAAATCAACAGTGTTGAAAACCTGGAAAGATGGCTGATGCCAGATGCTTGTGGATCAAATACGGATGTCCTGCTTCCCTGGTGCCAGACTGGAGGGATGGACAGCTTGGGAAATGGCACTTGATCAGCTGTCCTTGGGAGTTACCAGTTTTTCTTGTTTCTTTGAATTTTTCTTACTGTCTGACCATGATTCAAAGAAATGAGCAAATATATCTTTACCTCACCCATCTGCTTCTTCTTAATTATTGTGGATTGACATCTGTTCCCTAACAAAGTCAGAACTCCTGTCAAAATGCCCAAGAACTGTCCCAATTGAACATGTGACTGTTTGGCTTCAGCCTGTGCTGCTTTCACAGATCTCAAACGGAGGGCATCAAGTTTTGGGCTGGCTGATTTCCATCCTCTCAGAGCTGCTCGGTCACAGTAATTCAGTGTCAAAGACAAAATTAGCGGCACATTGCTCTCCCTTCTCCATAGGCAAGAACGAGCCGATGAACAGGAATTGTGTGATCAGTGCTACCCTTGCTGTGACCTTTCCAGTTTCAGCAGCTGACAGAAGGCCTCTCTCTGACCAGCAACCTCACTGCTTTGCTATTTAACTGATCTACAAACACATCAGCCAGCCTCATATTGCAAACACACCAACTAGCCACAGATTTTCTAAGACAAAAGGAGAGGGTCTTCTACATCTTAAACTCCCGCAATCTCAATCTAGGCTTCACCTTTATCATCTAGATTGCTGCCTGAATCAAACTCTTCCTGTTAGTAACAAACTGGAAATAGGGAGTAAGAAATTTTTTAAAAAATACTCATTTAAATCTTTTCAGATGGACTCATCTGCAAAAATCCCAAGCATTTTTTTAAAGGATATTGGAGATTTCTTGTGCCATTATTCAGCTCTTGCAGAGTTTGGTGCTAAGCATGCTTAAATACAGTCCAGGTATAGAGTTTCTGCAGATGTGTACCTACCAGCTTGGCAGCTGCTAAAAGACACAAATTGCTTTTGCAGATCATCTACTACATCCTTTATTTACAGCTCTTCTTCTGACTCACATCCACTCAGCAGCCCAGCAGACACTCTGTGAGGGTGTCTTGTCATTCAGAAATCCTGCACAACTCACCACTGTGCCTGTGAAATTAAACTCGGCTTTGCACATGCCATGAACTGGAACATGCTGTGGCTACATACACAGATGCACAGCTAAACGTTATGCCCAGCAAATTCAGCATATCCAGAATATTTCAGCCTCGCTGTACATCTGTTGATGTGTCAGACTTGGTGTTCTCTGTGCATTTCAATGCTGTCAGACATGTGACTGTCACAAAGCTCACTATTAGAATGGAACTGCCGGCAATATTTAAACTGTTTCTTTTTACGAGTTGCAGAAGAGGGGAAGTGTGGGTGAAAAGAGAAGTGCAGATTTTTAGGGCAAAACAATCGTTAACGGTTTATTCTTTCCTCAGCTTACATCAAACTGCTTCAATAAGTAACAGTGTATTGAGAAGTGGAGGAAGCCTAACGTATTTTAGAGGATTTAGTACTTCAGTTCAACATAGAGATCATGATGAACAACACCAAGGTTTCCTAGCACAGAAACACTCACATATGCCCATATTCTTGAAGTACCTAAGGCTTCTAAAATAAGGCAATTTTTCCAAATTTCTGTGAAGAACTCTTCTGGTCTGAGACAGGTGTCTTGACAACTGTTTTCTCATCCCACTGCAGTCTACCAATCCACATCGCCCAGGGGCATGAACCAAACACGTAATGCTTAAAGTCTCAAAGAAAACTATTTGTCAAAAAAAAAAGTAGCAAAAAAAAAGTAGAAGAAAGCAGAGGGGAACTGGTAGATGTAACAATAGAATAAAGGATATAACTGATGATAATATTTAGAATAAAATAGGGAAGAAGGAAACAACTGAAATAAGATTAAAGAAGATACAGAAAAACAGTGGTGAAAAAGGAGGATGGGGGGAGAACACTGAATGGAAAACCATAACAGATAGGTAGCGAACTGTATCACATAATCAGCATCAAACACTTGAACAGAAAGCCCCTGAGACACAGGATGCCAAACATTTAGTGAAACATCATAAGCTTTACTCCAGATAAGCCATCAAATTCTACTTAAAATCTGTACTTCTTAAGCTTACTTAGCAAAAACCTCTGCACATTTTATGGAGAGCTTTTTTCTGTGATTCCTTAGGTTTTGGATTTTTTTTCTTCTAACAGTAATTCTCTGGTGTTCTTTTCTTAGTCATACTAAGAAATGATTCAGCACCTTAGAATAGCAAGGATTTAGCTTCTCTGCCGTAATAATTTAACATGCGTATTTTGCGGCTAAAACTTACTTAACACATTAATCTTAAAGACTTAAAGAGTCTTAATATTAACCATTAATCTTAATCTTAAAGGGGTTGGCGTTTACATGGTTATTTTAAAAATATATTAATATATAAGCTAGAAATAATTTCAAGTACAATGATACCAAACAGATTGTAGAAAGAAATTGATTTCCTCCTAGAAGGTGCGCATTCTTCAGTATATTAACACTGCATCTGCTTTATCAATTCAGATACTATTTCTCATTTTCCAGTGAAATCTCATCTGAATATTCTTCCATTCCAGAGATTTTACAGTTCATGCATATCTGTATGTATTAATCAAATATCTAATTTTCTAGCTGGGTCTCAAATTTAGATCTAATATTTTTCCAGCTTATTCACTACTATCCTTTTGACAGAAAAGAATAAATTCATTTCTTGGAGAGGAGAATACTCTCTTGTATATTCAAAAATTGAAAGAAAATCTTACTTTAATTATCTAATTTTCTTCTTATTGGTATCTCACAATAATCCTTTACCCCTTTTACCCTCAGTGCATTGTTTTAAAATTGAAAGGGCATTAATAAAACCATAGAATGGCCTCGGTTGGAAGAAATCTTAAAGATCATCGAGTTCCATGCCCCCTGCCATCAGCAAGGAGACCTTCCGCTAGACCAGGCTGCTCAAAATCCCATCCAACCTGGCACTGAACACTTCCAGAGGTGGGGTACCCACAACTTCTCCAGGCAACCTGTTTCAGTGTCTCACCACCCTCACTGTAAAGGATTTCTTCCTGATATCCAGTCTAAACCTATCCTCTTTCAGTTTGAAGACATTTCCCCTTGCTCTGTCACTACAGGCCCTTGTGAAAAGTCCCTCTCCAGCACTTCTGTAGATCCCTTTAGGTACTGGAAGGTGCTCTAAGATCTCCCTGGAGCCTTCTCTTCTCCAGGCTCTTCTAAACCCCAGCTCTCTCAGCTTGTCTTCATAGGAGAGGTGCTCCAGCCCTCTGAGCATCTTCATGGCCCTCCCCAGGTCCATGTACTTCTTAAGCTGGGGGCCCCAGAGTCGGACACAGCTCTCCAGGTGGGGTGTCACAAGAGTGGAGCAGAGGAACAAAATCACATCCCTCAATCTGCTGGCCACGCTGCCTTTGATGTAAAACCCACCATGGGCCTACATCTCCAGACTGTCAAAATCCCTCTGGATAGCATCCTTTCCCTCCAGCAGGTCAACTACACCACACAGCTTGGTGTTGTTAGCAAACTTGCAGAGGGTGCATTCAATCCCACTGTTCATGTCACTGACAACTATGTTAAATGGTGCCAAGAAAAAAAATTATCCAAGGATGAAAAATCAGTAGGAAATACATCTTTTCATGACATGGAGCTGTGTCATTTCTATTCTTGTTGAGAGACTTCAGGCACTCCAAACAAAGTAGATTGTGCTCTGTCTTCACATTATATTTTACCAACAAGAAGCATTTATGTTCTATGAATTTTATCTGGACAGTCAGGAAGGGGTTGGAATATTTGTACTTCCTGGGTTGTCATTTCATTACCTATCCCATTGTTTCTGCTTTTGGCCAATAGTTTAATGTTTTTCTCATCTGCTATGTGACTCTTTTTTTTCGTGAAATATCCATAGCAAAAGGTTTTTGTATTTGCACAAAGCCCGGTGTTGCCATGGAACAGCTGATCACCAGCCTGGTTTTGAGTCCCAGCAAATGTTGCACTTCAGTAGGGCTCTGAGACCTTGTATCAGTGCTATTTTGCAGTGGTTCACAGCCTGATCAGCATTTGACATGAAAATAGAAACTGTTTCACAGTTTTATGCCCTCTACACATTCATCTACTGCTTTTATTTTTCCACTTCCCTGCTGTACAACTGGGATAAGGCCCATGTAACAGTCTAATCCAAACCTCCATGGTTGCACCTTTATTTTCCACATAAAAAGCCTTTTAATCAGGCTGTTTAGGGGACTTTTAAAGGCTTCTTGAAGTATCCACATGATCCACTAATCTCTGTCCCAATAAACGTGTTACAGACACAGCATATGTTCAATAGGATGGAGACAGACAGTGCTGGAGACTCTCCTGGCAGGATTTGAAGGCAGTTGTGCCGTGCATTTGTAGTGTCAACTGGAATGATGTAGCAGAAAATAAACCAGTCTGGTAGTTTGGGATTTGAGATCCAGAGTTGTAGAAATGGTTCAAAATAGCACAGTGCCATCTGCCTTTGCACAAACCTGCAGGAGTAACAAGACCATGACAGCAGCAGCCTTCTGACTGACCAAAGAAACATGCAGCCCATTTGATCCGAGCTGTGGAGGCACCACAGCAGCTCTGCAAGCATCCTTCCCTTCCAAGAATATTCTGCATGGTCAGTCTTGGCGATAAATGTTACCTAAATAGGCTATGAAATAGTTATTTTTAATGAGTTCTTTGATATAATAAAACTCCTGATTTTCTTAACTTCTAATCAGGAGGAACATTTAATTTCTTCACTTTTCAACATTCTGCATAGATAAAGATCCCTGGAGTTCAGTTTTTCCGACTCAAGACGGGAAAAGCATAAGGCAAACTCCTGGTTTACTGCCAAATATGTGTCTTTTTATGAACTATGCATATACATTATAGATACAATTTTGTTGGCTCTTTTATCTTCTATTTATAGAGGCAACCTGATTTACAGTTTTAAAGACTAAAATCCTTTTAAAGCAGACCAGCAAAATTGTTGTGTAAGTGGCCTGAGCAGTGTGACCTCTGCAAGCAGGCTCCACTCCTTGGATAGATAATTAGGTGTGTCCTTCCATCAGAGGGGGCAAACTTCTCAAGACTCAGAATTCTACTGTGATGCTCAAAACACCAGGAAGCAAGAGATTTACCTCTGATGCAGTGCTACAGCACAGAGGCTGAGAATACAAAAAGAAATTCAGTGTACTGATTTATTTTAGGTCATGAAAATTATTGTCAGGCAAATAAAACTTGAAAGTGTGTGTGTATAACGAGTAACACATTAGTCTGTTTCCTCTAACAGATGATGGCTGCTGTTTTCCTTTCATCTCTTGAAAAAACTGTTCTCTGACGTACTAATACCCCATATGAGGGAAACACAGAGTGCTTGTGATGACAAAATTGCACTGATTGATAGTTCTAAATTCAGTGATTTGCAGAACAGCAAACTGAACAGGTGCTGCAGTGAGAAAACAAGTGGCTTCCTAGCAGGCAATGACGACAAGCTGGCTTTCCGTTCTTGCAGCAGACTTCTGGAAGTTTGTTTTGGAGAAAAATTATTGCCATTTGAATAATCATATCCCAGTAATTAAGATCTGACTTCCATTCTCTGTTGTATCTGTCTCCGATATTTGCAGTATGCAGACAGTGACTACTGACATTGTTATTGTTTGGGTAAAATATATCCTAAAACTCATGGAATATTTCTTGTGTTTGCTTCAATTAATAATTGCTATTTACAATGGTATCTCACTGGATGATGAATAACACATCAACTTTCAGCCACGACAGTAATTCAGTTTTGGAGTCCTGACAAGTGCGTGAAAAGCTCAACCTGAGGTCTCTTATTTGTATATACTGAAAGTACATTGGAACTGTATTGTAAAGCCTACTGACCTAGCAGTGAGCCAGAAAATCTAAAAGCCATACAATAAAATCGAGGTAATCTGTAATGGTTTTACTTTGTTTATAAAGGAACAAGTTACTTTTCACATTTAGGTGGTGCCAGGAAATTCTGCTAGGGTAATCATATTTATTTCCCAAATGAAAGTGTGAACTTTAGTAAGAGCAGCCTAAGCGCACAGCTCGCTCCAAGCAGTCACTCAACATACTCAAAAGGTCATTGGCTGAAGAAGTAATTTAAGCAAAATGTGTAAAACCTGGATTTAGGGTTTCTACTCATAACCGTTGCAGTCAAGAATTAAGTCCAGTGGCAGTCTACGTTTTGGGGAGACAGGCAATAATCTTGCTCCCAAACAATGCAAAAGCTCAACCAACTGCCCTAGGGCTGCACTTATTTGAGAGAGGGACCTTCACCAAAGGCTGTGTGCAACAAAGGCATTGCCAACAGAGTGACTACCAGGCTGACAGTCCCCCTAAGAACAGTGGAAGAATTGAAAATTTGGCAGGAATAACTACCTGGAATGAATGCCCTGAGATCTGCAAAGTGAAATGTACACAAAAGGCCTTCCCAGTCCTTTTGCTGACACTAAGCACCTCCCTTCAGGAGGACAAAAGAATCACCTCCTTCATTTATGGCCGTGTCCTTCAATAACATAATAGTTATTATGCTTGTACTGTTCATTTTCTAACATACAGAGGAAAAGCAGGTGTTTCAACAGGAGTGACACAAATTCTTTCCACAATTGTTCCATAACTATTTGGATTTATTTGAGAGGGAAGGGAGAAAGGAATGGAAGCACACTCCCGTCTCCCTTGTAATCATAGCAATAAATGGATTTATCACAGCCTCTGGGCCTTTTGTACCACAGTCATTATGCCAAACTTCTTGTCCAGGTGTTTACTCTTGAAACAAGAAAAGGAGACTGCTGTTTTTTCCCTGTTTGGTGAACTTTAAGTTACAGTTTCTTCAGTGACTAACACACATAGTCAAGCAAGTGAGATGTATCTTTCATGTTGATGGCTGGCTTAATCTCTAAAATTTAAAGCCAGGTTTGAGAGCAGGCTTGGAGAGATGGTAACATGCATATTCTCCTTATCTGGCTCCAAATTTTAGTGATTAAGTTCTTTGAAGGTCTGAAACAAATTACTGGAAACCCTCCAGTTAAAATGTTTTAGCTAAATCACCATCCTTTTAATTATTATTTAGAATGCCTACATGCTGTAGGTCAGAAAGTTTTTTCATACTTTTTTCTCTACTATGAAATATATCTAATCTGCTACCAAAGCTGTCCTCAGTATGCTGAGAGCAATGTCTTTTGGCTACATGTATCAGTATTCTCACATTCACCCCCTCGTCCACAAAATTAGCCTTCAACCTACAGTTCTTGTTTTTGGAACAAGCATGTGCTCAAAAAGAAAAAAATTAGTGACAATTTGCTCAAGATTTCCATGAGAGCATAGCTTCCAAAAGGAGCCTGCCTGAATCTGAGTTTATTATTTAGGATCAGCTCCCTTAACACCAACACAATTGCCATAGTAAGACTGTATTGGCAAAGAGGATTTACTGCTGGTCCAGTGTTTAAACCAGTCATTTAAACACCAGTGTTTAAAATGACTGATGAGTTTTCTTTTTTAATTTATTAAACAGTTATTGGAGCCATATGCCACATGTAATGCAGAGAGATGTTTCCCTAAAGATGTTTTCCAATGTCTTTTGTGTCTCTTTTCCTCATCCCCAGACTATCTCTCACATAGCAGAAACAAATATTGTGTTACTCAATTATGACATGCTCCCAGAGTAAAAATGCTTAATTGTCCATGCAGCTGCAGACCTCAGAAAATACGCTTCCCAGGAAAGGTTAAAGCATGGGAGCACAAGGACACCCCAGTTGCTTGATTCTCCTTTGGGAGACCTTCACCCAGGTTGCAATAAACTTTGAATAAGCCTTGTTGCAATACTGCAAATGACTTTTTGTGAGCAGATAGCACAGTAGTAAAGGTATTCATCTCTATAAATATCCTAAAATTGCTCCTAATTCATCGGGCAAGAGCTGGCTGAGATTTCCAGCTGAGTATCCTATGCTATAACATGGTGTTTTAACTTAATGAGCTGAGGTAAAGCATCACTGTGTCTGTTTTCTTTCAGTGGAATGAAAAAAGATAATGTTTCTGTATTTTCTTTGTCACAACAGAGAATGGCTTAGGCTTAAGTCTCAACTATGGTATTGCTAAGTTAAACCAGATTAATAGGGTTCTCTGTGTAGCTTTTCTGTTGTCAATTTTAACAGATTTCCTTAATTTTTTCTAACTTTCTGTATCCATCATAACAAAAAATAATGGCAATATTGGTGGGATTTCAATCAGTTGGCTTTTTTATTAAATAGTAGTAAATTTGCTAGGTGAACATTCTTATACCCATTTAGAGGTGATTCATTCAAGTGACTTGTCTCACCTGAAACTATCATCTGGCAGTTAAAAAAAGCAATTCCAGCTCTGGTAGGCAGATGGCACTGACTATGTTTGGTACTGGATGGGGCCAGAGGGAGCAATCTGGAGGTGTCTTCAGAAGGGCACCTTAAAAGTGAAGCCAGTGGGCCCTTGCCCTTTGGTATCAGTCAGACTTGCATGACTAAAGCAGTGTGTTTGCAGAGCTTTTCTGAAAGGGTGGTGAGGCTGTACTGCTTCAAACATTCCTCTGCAGATGTCTTTAAACCCTGCTTTCATAAATACGTGAGGCACCTTACCTCATGCATGGCACATGGAATAATCGAAAATTTCTACACGTTTTCTTCAACTCCAGCCAAGCAAGCAACAAAGGTTGGTAATGAGCTAGCCAGAGACAGGCACTGATGTTCCAGTAACATGAAAGAGGTGCCAAAAATAATACTGAAAGCTAGGTTGTATTGCTCACGTTCCAATGCTTGGAAAAGCTGAACATGCTTCTGGAACTGCAACACAACATCAGGCGATTACAGGATACTCATCATTTAATAATGACAGGACCATTTAGCAAAATGACTAAGCACTTGCGGTGAGTCCCAAAAATAATTCCACTCCCTTCAATTAGGACAGCCACCAGTTTAAATATAGATTCCAGAGGGAGTGAGAGGGAACCTAGCTAAATAGCATCACAAAACTCTAAGGCTTGTACTGAAGCACAAGAGAACTGTGCAAATTGAAACAGGAACCACAATAAAACACAATGTACTTCCCTGGGTCACTTCTTCCAATAGTCTTCTACACATTTAAAAATTGCAGTTATTTCCATAATGTGTTTGGCTTTTGCTGACAGACACTGGTTTTTGCTATGTCTTTCTTGGCTTGGTTAAAGAGCTCTTTATCTCTTTGTACCTTCTTAGGCAGCTTCTCAGCTTCTAAGCTTATGATCTCTGACTTGCTTCCACTAAACACATGCTTTATTGATATTGTGGATTCTCATTTCATTAATTCATGCACCTCTCCAAAATACAGTTATATAGCTTGATAAAACTTGTACTTGAAATTTAATTTATCTGAAGATTTCATGCGTTTACTTAATCATTCTTTCATTTATTTGTTACTTACATATTTCTACAATGTTTCCTCCACTGCTGTTATGAAAAGTGATATCACGCTTATTATCCAATAGCTAATCAGATGATTTTTTAATCAGTTTTCAGTTTTCCTGAAAGGACCTAAGGAATCTTCCCGTCTTCTGTAACTTCTCCAGTGCTTAAAGATCTGTGGAATGCTGTAGGAAGAGTAATCTCTTCACTTTACACCCAGGAGTTCTTAGAGCACACTAGCAGGTAGATAGATCCAAACAAACATAGAATCACGGAATCATAGAATGGCCTGGGTTGGAAGGGATCTCAAAGATCACCTAGTTTCAATGCCTCTGCCACTAGACCAGGTTACTCAGAGCCCCATCCAACCTGGTCCTAAAACACTTCCAGAGGTGGGGCACCCACAACTTCTCTGTCAACCTGTCCCAGTGCCTCACCACCCTCGCAGTAAAGAATTTTTTTCCAATACCTAATCAAAACCTACTCTCTTTCAGTTTGAAGCCATATCTCCTTGTTCTGTCACTCCATGCTCTTGCAAAAGTATTTCTCCATCTTTCTTGTAGGCTCCCTTCAGGCACTGGAAGGCCACAATTAGGTCACCCCAAAACCTTATCTTTTCTGGGCTGAACAAATTTAATTCTCTCAGCTTGCCCTTGGAGGAGAGGTGTTCCATCCCACTCATCATTCTAGTGGTCCTTCTCTGGACTTGCTCTAGCAGGTCCATGTCCTTCTTGTGCTGGGGCCCCCAGAGCTGGACACAGCACTGCAGGTGGGGTCTCACCAGAGCAGAGCAGAGGGGCAGAATCCCCTCCCTGGCCCTGCTGGCCCCACTGCTTTGGATGCAGCCCACGACACATTTGGCTTTCTGGGCTGTGAGTGCACATGGCTGGGTCATGTCCAGCCTCTCACCCACCAGCACCCCCAGGGCCTTCTCCCCCAGGCTGCTCTCCATCTGTTCATCCCCAGCCTGTGTAGATACCAGGGGTTGCCCTGACCCAGGTGCAGCACCTTGCACTTGGTCATGTTAAACCTCATGAGATTCCTAAGGGCACACTTCTTGGGCTTGTGCAGGTCTCTCTGGATGGCATCCTGTCCTTCAGGTGTGTCAACTGCACCACTGTCATGGTTTGAGCCTGGCCAAATGCCAGGTACCCCCAAATTAACACACCCACACCCAGGGCT